>JAFEMH010001935.1:0-400141 GCA_022495995.1 Adenophora triphylla var. japonica | reverse complement strand
GATCTACAAAGATATGCAACAAGATATGAACACAGTTATAAGTACCAATTCATTTAAGAGATTAATTAACGTATTTCACAAATACTCCCACTAAATTATATAACCTTCTTATACAAATATGTATAATATAATTTAATAGGCTAAGACCCAACTTTAATTTAATTTCAAGTCGGCTATGGCACGACTACGGCGCTCAAAATTAAACTAAAAAGGTAGATAACATTTATCAATCATATCTATATATGACTCTTAGATCATTATGAGATTATAGACATCTTATGTCACATGTTTCAATCTCATCTTATGCCTTAGGCCCAAAACCGTTTTGATAGCCTAATTGAGTTCAACCATGTTAAACGTATAGCAACCACTATTTGCTCATCTTGATCATACAAAGATAGAATTAATGCACCTCGCTATGGCGAGCCCACATAAAACTACCCGTGTACTCACAAGTGTTTAAACATGGGTGGCATAAAACAAACTCAAATTACAAAGAAGGTTCAATTTTTCATGCTTATCAATTACATCCCAAGGTTGATTCATGAAAACTATATGAACATAATTATGAACATGGAATGATGCAACACATTTTACATTTGATCAGTAATTACTAGTACGCGGCCACGTGCTCCAAATTTATCCCACACTTCCATCGAAGTGCCTGCGGGGAAGGTTTTGGTGTCCAGCCAATATACCAAGTAATACTTCACAAACATCCTAGATTAATCACATTAATCGTATTAATGAAATTGACATCCCATAATCTAGATTAATCATATTAATCATATATTACAATTTCATAATCATGGTATATCTATATATACAATTACTTCACAAGTAAAACTCATACAATTTCATATTCTAGATCATGCACATCATGAAAATTCATATAATCATATTACACAATTATCATGATTATCTAACTAAGCATCATGAATGGGGCTCTGATACCACTGTAGGGTTTCGAGGGTCCATGCGCAGCGGAATAAGCAATAACTCGAAAAACCCCAAGCCCTAGAATCCGTTCTAGATGAATAATTAAGAGAGATGAAATAGAATTACCAACCTTGAATGCTTTTGCCTTTGATAAACTTGACCCAACTCCAGATTGAATGATCTTGTTAATCCTTGATGAACGAACGGGAATCACGAACCAAAGATCTTGATGAACGAAGATCCTCTATGTTTATCCACGCGCGGAACGAACCCTAGAACTCTTCTAGGAGGATTGCTAGATCCAATTGATTGAAACACCTTTCAATCAATGAAGAACAATGGATTTGGTGGTGTTTGATTCTCAATTCTCAATTGAAATCTCCCACTCTAAGTGTTTCTCTCAAGCCAAAACGTTCTAATCACGGCTAGGACAACCAGGGGCAACTATTTATACGTTACAAATAAAAGCCCTTTTCGAAAACCCTAAAATCAGGCCATTTACGTATCAGTCCAGGCCCGACGGGACGACTCCGCTCCCCAGGCACGAGTCGTCCCTCTCGCAGCTCCATCGATCTGGCGTCCTCGCAAGAGGCACGACTTGTCTTAGCTCACGGGACGAGTCGTCCCTTTGGGCACGACTCGTGCCCCAGAGCACGAGTCGTCCCTCAGGACACTCCCACTGAACCTGGCGTCCCTTCATAAGGCACGACTTGGTTCAGCCTTGGGGACGAGTCGTCCCCTGAGCCCAGAAAACCCATTTTCTTCATTTTTGACAATTCGTTCGATGCGTGTGACCCCATAAGACCATACTATGTTGGCAATGAGTCCGATCACATCGATCCTCATAAGACATGAGCGGACTCTAGCAAGCCATCATGCCTACCCAAATAGTATGATATCAAGTTCGATTTTCCTACATAGAACATATCACAATCCCATTGTCACATGATGTTATATTGAACATGAGTCATGGTCCACGTCAAATCATATTGTTCAATGCTTTCTCGTTACCAAGTAAATTGATTAATCGAATGACATTAATCACATTAATTCATTCGGGCATGGCCATGCACTACATCAATCTTACTTACGAGTGGCCAAGCAAACATCTCTCTTTACGAGGGACAATTTCCATCTTGACTTATCATTCTTCCCAACAAGAATCATACCATGCCAATGATAGCCCTTATTGTCATCCGGTTAAAGATAACGTTAAACTATATCAAACATGATATTCATCAAGCGAAAGACGATGATAATCTCAGGTCAAAGGATATCAATGATATGACTATATGAGATTTAATTATGACATATGACCATGACATAAATCTCATAATGGGTCAAGTCCAGTACCTTGTTCTCTAACAAGTACCCATGAATCTAATGTGCATCTCCATGCATATAATCATCATATGATTATCCATTAGACTTCATACTAGTGCTTCATAAGTACTAGGGACACGATTATTATAACTAAACATGCAAACACATATAATAATCAAAGAAGCAATCTCATATATAAATGAACAATGACATTACATAAAGGTCTATCTCTATAGGCCTAGGGCACTAACACCTACACCCTAGCCCTGTGGGCCATCCAAGGGGCAACAACACGACCCCAGACTCAAAAGCCTGTGACTTGGGAAGCAGTTATAAGGGCCGCCCAGGAAGGAGCCAGTACAGCTCAGCCCCTCACCGTTGCTAGACTCCGTCAGAACCAGTGGCCGATAGCCAAGAAGGCTCCCCCATTGACCCTAGCAGCACTCAGGAAATCCAGTCAAGAAGCAACTGATGAGGAAGTTAACCTGTTGACCCGATCCGGGCAAATCTTCCAAGGGAATCCCAAGGCAGATAAGAAGGCCACAGATCAAGCACCGAAAGAAGATCGCCGCCCCTATGCTAAGACAGCTGAAACTCCAGACCCCGAAAAAGAAGATCCCGTGCTCACCCAGTTAAAGCAGACACAGGCCAACATTTCCCTCTGGTCTCTACTCACTTCGTCCTACCCCCATAAGCTGAAGCTGGAAGAAAGCCTGGCTCGCACTCTAGTGCCTATTGATGCTACTCCCGATGACGTGGTACAGTTGATTGGAAACATCCACTACGGGAACATAATCACTTTCACAGATCTCGACCTCCCTCAATTTGGGGCTGATCATAACGAGCCTCTCTTCATCACTGTCCAATTAGATGAACGACGCCTTCCTCGGGTCCTGGTTGATAATGGGTCCGGAATGAACATTCTTCCGGCAAAGATCATGAGCCTGCTTGATATCAAGACTACAGACTTGAAGCCTTCCTCCCTCACAGTCAAAGCTTACGACTCGACATCTCGAGCGGTCCTTGGAGTTGCTACTCTGGACCTTTGGTTTGGCCAGAAATTGATACCTGTGGAATTCCAGGTTATCGACATCCCGATCACTTTTAATGCCTTATTGGGAAGACCTTGGCTGCATCAGGTCAAAGGGGTTGCCTCAAGCCTCCACCAGTGTGTGAAATTCGTCTCGAATGGGGACCTGACGACCATTTACGGGGATTTAGTCACCTTAGAGGGCACGGATACAGGTGGAATACCTATTCTGGAAATCAAACATGACGAGGAAGGTCTCATGCTAACTGGCTTCACGGTCGAGCCTCCCAAAGCCCAAGTGTGCAACATAGATCTGACAATCACCCGGGATAAAATCCCCCCGGTCTTGAAAATGATGAGAAAGATGAGCTATCTACCTGGCCTCGGTCTGGGGAAGCACCAACAAGGAACTCACAAACTCATCGAGGTGAAAGGACAGAAAACTCGCCACGGCCTGGGATATGAGGCCTCCTCAGTGGACACTGCAAAAGGAAAAAGATTTGAAGCTGCCACAGGAAGGGTCCCGGTCGACGACCCTAAATCTCTCCCCTTTAGTCCTAATTTGGCTGACTACTTTGTAAAGGGTCCCACACAACCGGGTAACATCACAGAGCCCACTCCTACAGAAGGGTGGCTGAAGCTACAGGATAGCCTCAACAAGTTCAGGGGAGCCAAAGCTAACCCGGTCCGCAGAATGTTCCTGGACCTACCCAAGATACCCGGGGCCACCACTACCGTGAAGAGTGAGTACACCTTCAAAGGCGTGCCAAGCCTGGTGGAACAGTTCGAGAAGCTTACTACCACAATTCCTACTGCCCAGGATGGTCCGAAGCCTGAGTTTGAATTGAACGTGCCGAAAGCCAAAGCCACAGAAGTCTTTTCAGATGATTGGGATGGTCCGATTATGCAACAGTTATTCGGGGAAGAAATCCAGGTGCCAGACCTGATTGATTTCAGCTCAGTCAAAGAAATGGTAGCAATGATCGAGGAAGGAGCACAGTACAATTCCAGAGTCATGACGCCCCTGACATCGATGCCGTTAAAGAATCGGGAAACTCTCTCAGGCCCGTCCGCGACCAAAAAACAAATGATCACCAAGCCTGGATTGGTCTCCCGTCCCTTTGTGTCAATCTAGGAAAGGTCCTCCGAGTCTCTCATTGTTAAGGTCGAGTCTCTAGGTTCGTCCAATGGCCTTACGCCTAAAGACTACGAGTCTGTAGCAAATGCTGTACTTCCTTTTCGTTCTCAATGAAATGACCTTTCCGAGTATCCCTTGATTGCCACTTTAACTAATGATAAATCAATAAAAAAAAAACTTAATAATAATTCATTAGATAAAGAAGCAGACACATTAAACAAAAAAAAATCAAACAAAAAAAAAATCTTTAAGCAGGTTGCCCGGAAAGAGGAAAATCGAGCCCAAGCTGCCGAAGAGGTTTTGACAAGTGTGAATTTGGGAACGGCGGAAGAGCCTAAAGAGACGCAGATTGGTAATTTCTTCGAAGGAGCTGAAAAGGATGCCTTACAAAGTCCTACAAAATCCTCAACTCAAGAAAAGTAGCCCTCTTCATCAAAGAGAACATCATATGCCGATACGGGTTGCCAGCCGAAATTATCTCAGATAATGGATCCCACTTCGAAGGGGAATGCGACAGGCTGCTGGCAGAATTCCGAATAACCCGTCACAAGTCATCTCCTTACAGGCCCCAAACCAACGGAGCCGTCGAAGCAGCAAACAAGACTCTGGAAAACATTATCCGGAAAATGGCTGTCCAAGGCAGAGATTGGCCCGATAAGTTACACCTGGCACTCTGGGGCTACAGAACATCAGTCAGGACGGCAACTGGGGAAACACCGTTTGCCCTCACATACGGAATGGAAGCCGTACTCCCAATTGAGCTAGAAATCCCCTCGCTCCGTATACCGTTTGGAAAGCCGGATCAACGAGGTCGAATGGCTCCGAGTCGCCATGATGAATTGGCCCTGCTAGATGAACGCCGATTGAAAGCAATGGAACACATCCGAGCCTACCAAGGGAGAATGGCCAGAGCCTTTGACAAGAAAGTAAAGCATCGGGAGATCCGAGAAGGGGATCTCGTTTTGAAAGAAAAGCCCCGGTCAGTATCAACCCTCGACAAATGGGAGCCTATCTGGGTCGGGCCATACGTCGTCCAGAAGATCTTCTCCGGAGGAGCCATGCAACTTGCAGACCTCGACGGGAATCCCTTTGTACACCCAGTGAATGGTGACAAGCTGCGCAGATACTACGCGTAAAACAAAAAAAAAGAAGAAACAAAAAAAAAGAGTGCCAAAAGAGTAATACCCAACTAGGTTGAAAACCCGAAAAGGGCGGCCTAGGTAAAAACGAGGTTACACAAAAAAACAAAAAAAAAAACAACAAAAAAAAAAAAAAAAAAATCAGGTTGAACTACGAAGACCTGAGCTCCTCAAAATGAGGGGAACGTAGGCAGCCGGAAACGGTTCGGTCTAAAACACAAATAAAAGTCGTACTTTGACATCAATACACTGATCAGACCATGAAAGCGTCTCGAAAAACTCTGAAGCAATTTAAATATTCATTACAAGTTAAAAACTTTTTGATGAGTCTAAGCCCGATTCATTCCTACAACTGGCAACCTGCTAAAAGAAATTAAGATACATAATCAAACTAATGTGTCTGCCATGACAAGAAAGGGATACTCGGAAACCTCAGAGTCACTCCATGCCACTCGAACTGGCCTCTCCCCTCTTCTTCCCCCTTCGAGTCTTCTTCTGAACAGGAAAAATGTCGGTCTTCCTCCTACCAAGCTCTGGTATAGGAACAGGATCTATCAGACCAGCCTCTGTCAGGGCCTTGGTAGCCCTAGCGTCATCTCTCATCTCCTGTAGCCGGGCTGGTAAAGTAGGAGTCCTCCTCTCTTGTCTCTTGACATAAGCTTCATAGTCGGTCACAGCGTCTCCGCTCCTGTCATGAGGGTTGGCCCTCGCCTCGGCCCTCCTCCTCTCGGAAACTGTCAGGTCCTCCGCACCCACAATGGCCTCACGCCGTCTCAAAATAGCCATCTGAGTCTCTCCCAAATGCCTCTCGTACCAATCCAGGTACCAAGTGGTCAGGAACACAGGTCTCGGACGCCTGAGGATAACCCGAGGAGGAAACACGTCATACCTCCATGCTCGGGACAGAAAGGAAAACACCGAAGGGTCATCCATAGAAGCAGGAGCCACCACCCTGGTGGCTATATCATCAAAGTCCTCCAAAGGAACCTGCTCCAAGCCGAACTGTCTCAGAACCAACGACGGAATATAGAAGGCTGGGTGAGAAAGCCCGGGAGCATGACCACGTGAGACCCGTCTGAAGCACTCTGCGAGTCTCTACCCGCCAACAAGGCACCGACCATCGATATCTTACGTCCGGCGACCAGCCATCCAACGCTCCCATGAGCCACGATCATCAAAATCTACGACAACCCCTCTCTCTGGCGAATGTCCAAGGCTTGATCATATCGGGAGTTTCCCGAAGAATCCCCAAGCGCTCCATCGGCCACGAGTCAAGAGGAACGGGCTGCCCAGTGCATATACCGCCTCCGTAGCTTGACCTATTGAGAGCATGGAAAGTCTCCCCCAGGATCAGAGGTACAACATCTCTGCCCAAGCGACAATGAACGACTACATCCAGCAGAGACCGATGACAGATCCCAAAAGAATAGACAATGAACAAGGTCCCGAACATGCAAAGTGCAAAGGCATCCCAATAGGCATCGTCGAGCAAGCCTAAGACCCTAAATCTATCGGGGGAGGCTTGGAAATATCAAAATGATCGGGACCACGGATCATACCTTGCGCTTCCTCCGGGGAAAGATGAAGGAGGATGCACAATCTGTCAACGAAAGAAGCCCCTCCGGGCAAAGGAACCGCTATCTCCTCCACCTCCGGGCCACCAAGCAAAGCCCGAAATTCTTCCACGGTCGGAACAACCTCATTGTAAGAAAGGCAAAAGACATGCCTTCTAGTGTCCCAGAACGAGGAAGAAGCTCTCAAAAGCTCATAATCCGGAACCAACTCCTTGAGGGACCATAAGCACTTCACCTTGTACCTTTCTTCAAAGAATAACCTCCTCTCATGCATAATCTCCCGGGACCAATCCTTGAATTTGTTAAAGAATGACATTTGGGATTCTTGGGACAATTTTGATGGAGCTTTTCTAAGGTTTTCCATGAATTTTCTCTCTTTCTCCCCGAAAATGGCTGTTTGGACTAGAGGTTGAAGAGGATATTTGAATTTGAAATAAAGTGAGACCAGATCTGAAGCAAAATTAAAGGACAGTGTCAGATTTCTGTCCTATCCGCGCGGACAAGTTTGTTCTCCATCAGAAAAAAAAAAATCTGCAACAGTCCAAACTGCTGAACCAAAGAGGAATATTCCGTCCCGGTTGCTTGAAACCTGTGCAAAAAAAAAAACCTCCCCAAACCAGTCCATATACCAAACACTAACACCCTTGCCAAAAAACCAAGGCTCATGCAACATTGCATTCATACTGCATTGCATTCATAAAAAATAAAATCCTAAATTATTACATTCCAAAAATAAAGGGAGTGTGCAAAAAAAAAAAAAAATCAAATAAAAAAAAAAGTAGGTAACAATAATCCTAAATTATTACATCCAAAAAAAAAGAAAAAAAAATGTGCATAAGCTGTACAAATCTTAATCCCAGTCACAAATCACAAAATCTCAGAAAATCAGTCTAAAGAAAAAAAAAAGAGAAATCAATCAGAATCCCTAGCGCCCGACGTCTGTCCCCGGTCCCTCTTGCGACTCGGGCCCGCCTCCTCAGGAGCCCTGAAGATCTCGGGCTCAGAATCGTCCTCGTCTCCAGAAAAAGGCTCGTCAGGACCAACCGGCACGCTCTGATAGGGCAAGCCAAGATCTGCGAAAAAATCATACCCGAAGGTGAAGGCGTCGGATTCCTGGACGTACGAAGACGACCCACCATGCTGCCAAACGTGTCCCTGCCCGTGTGGATCCCCGAGAATGACGTGATCCGAAGGCAGCACCGCGCGGGGATCTAGGAGAGGAGACAGAGGAGTCTCGGAAGAAGTCTCTGAAGGAATGGGGGAAGCCTCCCGCCTGACAGGCGCCGGCCGTGGTCGCCTCGCTCTAGCCTGAGGAGCCCCACAAGCAACCATCCTCCTGATGAATCTCTTAGCCCCGATCACTTGCTTCGTCAGCTTCTCGACGACCACCTCCGAAAACTGCACAGAAGTCAAAGCGTCAAAAAAAGGAAGTGATGCTAAAAATGATGAAGCAAAAGGAAGAAAGAAAAGACAAAAGCAAAAAAAGAAGAAAGGTGGGAAGGAGAAGCCATACCTTCATACCCGGACGAGGCCGGAAAGCTCGTGGAAGCCGCTCAGGCTGAGGGATCTGCACCCTCAATCGGACCCCATCCTGGACATATGAAAAATCCGTCCGAGGGTACCGCGGGACCCCTAACCCCTCTCTATCCAGAACACAGGGCATCCTCGGCCTCCTCAAAACAAATACGAGTACGGCTCAATCGCCACAAATGCCGAGAAGTCTTGGCCGGCTCGGTAATCATCCCAGTCGCGAGATCTGTCACTCGGGTGCATCATATCGGCGGGAGGCTCCACCGGTGTCATCAAAGGCGAATTCACGCCATCTTTGGCGCGTCACCCTCTCTCCCGGATAATAGGCATCGCGAGTCGGACCTCTCGGAATCCTCCGCACGGTCCAAATCTCGGCGCCTTTCGGTGCGCCACCTCGAAGCGATCCCAGGGATAGAATATCATCCTCTCATCCGTCTCAGCCTCCGTCAAAGGAAGGCAATCCGCGTATCTGAGAGTCGTATGCCCCCTGGAGCTTATCTTCTCTCGGGCATGCTTAGACCAGGAGCGCATGGCCGGATACGCCCGGACGTACTCCGCCGGCTGTCGCCATATCGTGACGTGGAAAAACTCCAACGCCCATACCTGCGAAAGGTAAAGATCAAATCAATCCAGCGCAAAAGAAAAGTGTGTGCTCAAGAAGAAAGGGAAAGCAAAGGAGAGCTTATACCTCCAGGGCAAACTCAAAGCAGTACAAGGAGCTCACAGCCTTCCCATTTGTACCTATCAAGAGCAAAGTAAAGCTCTGCCCGGCCCGGCTTCTCCCCGGAGACGTCTCCGGCCATCTCCATGTCCTCCAAGGACCTCAACAAGGCAAAGGCTGCCGTCCCCTCGGCATGTCCAAAAAGGGTGCTCGAAAAAGCAAACCATAAGAAGGCCCTAGCAATGCTCGGCGCCTATCCTCTCCTCCCCAGCCTCGTAGCTCACAATGGTCTCCACAATCTTCCCATAGACCACGGCATACTCCATCCCCATCCCCTTTTTGGGAATAGGGGAAAATCCCAGAAGAGCCTGCAGGTCCGCGTCGCTATAGCCGTCCCGCCACTCAATGTTGCGTCCATTGAAGGACAGACCCGTGATCGCAGCATAGTCGGAAAGGCGTAACCGTAGCCTCGCCCCGGAAGAAGTGAAACGTGTGGGTCGCATCCCACCGATCTTTGCGCCAAAGCAAACATCGAGCCCTTGCTCTTAGGGAACTTGACCAATCCCATTAAGCACTCAATGAACTCCCAAAGCCCGATCTCAACAACAATCTGTCTCGGACTCGACAAAGCTCCTCGGCCCGCATTCGGAAGCCGGTCCCACAAATCAACTACAGACTCCACCGATCCTCGAGTCTTCATCTTGTTCAGCTGCTCCGTAACGTAGTTGTTTCCGCCCTGCAATAAAAAAAAAAGAGAGAGAAAATGTCAAAAAAAAAATTTGCATTTGCATTTGCACAAAAAAAAAGAAAAGCATATACATGCATCATGCAACACAAAAGTTTTGAAGAAAATTCGGCAGCATAACGGCATACAATGAACCCAGCCCCATTTTTCTCAAAAAAGAAGCAGTTTTCACCAAATCCCAATCGACAAAATTCATACAAGGAGTCAACGGAAACAAAAAAAAAAAACTCCGTCCCATTTTTCATAAGACATGCATACATGCATTCATCAGAAAAAAAAATGCATTCCTACGGAAGTAAAAACTCCGTCCCGTTTTCATAAAATAACATGCATTCAATCAACGGGAGGAAAAATCCATCCCACTTTTAAAAAAAAATCATACATTCATATCATCATCTCATGTTGGCAAAATGCCAATTCTTTTCTCAAGCAAAATGCACATTTTGGAACACCAACAAATTCATTGCAACATGCATATCATCAAGATCAATATTCAAATTTCAAAAAGAAAAATCACAATTTTCGAATTTACAAAAAAAAATGGCGAAAATGCCAATTCTTTTTCCAAGCAAAATGCACATTTTGAGTTACCCATTACAACATGCAAAGCATCAAAATCAAAATCCAAGGCCATGAACATTGCATAATTTTTGAAAAAAAAAAAAAAGAGAAAAATCATCCAAAAATCAATTTCAAGCAAAAATCGACAAAGGAATCAAAAGGATTCGAAGTATACCGTTCGAAGACTCGTATCAGAAGCCCAATGTTGCCAAGCATCGGGGTAGGGCTCCTCCGCGATCGATTGCGAAAGAGTATAGTGCCTCCTCATTCGGACGAGCTCCAATCGTCTCTCTGCCACCGGGCCACGTCCTTGGCCTTGAAAAGCACCTTCCCCGTGTTCCATTGCTTGAAAATCGAAGAAAAACGGAAGAATTTTCAAGCTTTTTGGCCTTCAATGGCTTCCTCCCTCGGCTCTCTCTTTCTCTCTCTCGTAATTGCAGAAAATTTGAAAAAACTGAATGGGGAAGAGGAAGGGCGTTGGCCCCTCATTAAGACCGTCTGACTTTCAAACCCTCTCCGCGCGGACAGGATTGTAAGGGTCAAAATGACCCTTTTCCCCTTTAAAAATCCGTGACTCTGCAGTTCAGTCCCAAACTTGACAAAGTTAACCAAAGTTAACCAAAGTCAACCCCCTTTCAAGAAAATCATTCCCGGCAGTCAAACGTAAGACCGATTTCCCCGAGAAAGATAACGAGATCCCGTATCTTTCATCAAAATCATCAAACGGCAGTCAAACGTAAGACCGATTTCCCCGAGAAAGATAACGAGATCCCGTATCCTTCATCAAAATTACCCCCGGCAGTAAAACGTAAGACCGATTTCCCCTACAAATACGTCTGATTTCCCCCCAGCAAAGGCTAACGAAATCCCCAGCAAAGCCAACGGAATCTCGAGTAGATTTCGAACTACGAAAGGGCTTGATTCCCACTAGGGATACGTAGGTAGCCTATCATTAGGTCCAGCCCCTCGACCAAAACGGTCACCCTCTCCTTCGACAGCAGACGAAGTCCACCGAAAGGCCTTTTCAAATTAAGGTCCGAGGCACCTAAAATGCCATCATCAAGGTTCGAGGCACCTAAAACGCCATCTTCAAGGCTCGAGGCACCTGAAATGCCATCATCAAGGTTCGAGGCACCTAAAACGCCATCTCCAAGGTTCGAGGCACCTAAAACGCCATCTCCAAGGTTCGAGGCACCTAAGACGCTATCACACACAACACTAGGAAAACGATAAATCACAATCATCCCCAGCAGAGCGGATAGCCATCAGACCGAAAATGGTCATTCCTATCCCAGACGGAGCGGATAGCCATCGAGACCGAAAATGGTCATTCCTATCCCCAGCAGAGCGGATAGCCATCAGACCGAAAATGGTCATCTCTTATCCCCAGCAGAGTTTCTCTCCAGCAACCGATTGCAGAACTCGCTCATCAGGTTCGAGACACCTAAAACGCCATCATCTCCAGGGTCAATGACCCGAACTACGGCCGGCTTGATTCCCACTCGGGATACGTAGGTGTAAGTACCCCAATCTGGATCACCCCCTTTCAAACACACGGGAAACACCGCAGACTCATCAACACGGTCTCGACGACCCTCTCACTCAAAACCCTCTCTAAACCCCCAACCAAACCAAGGGAGGAGCCTTTCTGGGATAAAGGGACAAAAGGACCTTTCGGGAATTTTCGGAAATTGGGAAAGCAATATTGGTCCGTACGGACCTCTTTGTTGTCATAATTCTTGAATCTCCTTAAAGTCCACAATATTCCCTCAAATCCGGGAAAATGATTACTCCCCTGCGAGTTGGTCCGTACGGACCTCTTTGCATGCAAGATGGTCCGTACGGACCTTATTGCTCGAGGGGACACCATAATTGCAAATATTCCTCCATCATCACGATTCCCTCAAATCGAGGAAAACCAAAAAGCTGGATTACCGGGGAGGTCCGTACGGACCTCTTTGCACCAAATACGGCACTATAAATGAGGGCTCCCCCTCCTCATTTTCACACACCTCCCACTTCTCTCTTCTTCCCTAGGCCTTCGGCTTCCCCTCTAAGTCCTTTCGAGGCATTCCGGCCCCTTTCGGATCCTTCCGAGGCCTTCCGAGCTCCACTTGTGGTGCTCAGAAGCCTCCCAGAGCGCTCCGAGACGCTCCCGCGCTGCCCGAGGCACTCTCGAGGTACTGCGAGGCCCCTCGTGGTACTCAGAGGCCTTGCACAGTCTTTCCACGGTGTCCGGGCTCTTTTCGAGTCAAGCCGAAGCGATCCCAAACCACGCGAAACTCTGCCCGAGTGACTCGCCACCGCAACACACGCCGAACCTGCCCGAGTGATCCCGACGATCCCCACGCACGCCGAACCTGCGCGAACGCGGCCTGCAGCCTCAACTCACGCCGAAACTGCGTCCGCGGACAACCGGCATCTCCGAAGCAATCCCGATCCATGCAGGAACGCTACTCCGACCTCAAGCACTATTCCCCGGCGGAAGACGGACACGAACCAACATTGGTAAGGCTTCCTTCCTATACTATTTCAATACATTTCCATACATAGCATACAATGTAGACATCCGATACTGACATGCATTTTTAAAAAGCACACACACACACACACTGACATTTAAAGGATATTAGGGGTATCAGAAAGACTCGTTTTACGAGGCTACTCGGAGTGAGCTCTAATATTCTACTATTCTCTTCCGGGAAGTCATCGACCTCCGAACTCAAAATCTCATCACACAAAAACGGTTTAAAATTATCTTTAAACTGATGCCCTTTGTCAATGTTTTGGGCTTAATAAAAACGGCGTGGCGACTCTACAAAACAAAAACGGCGAGACACATCGCTCCAACGCGAAAGATGCCAGATGCCGGGGCGCGATTGCGCTGCCTCTCGGATCCGGGTAATTTCAGTTGGCGACTCCGCTGGGGAAATTTTGTTTTAAAAACTTTTAAACAAAACAAAAGATTTTTAAAACGATGATGAGGGTCAAACTTTCATTTTACCCCTTCCTTTAAGCTGTTGTGTGTGTGTGCACGTGCTTCGTTTTTATTTTACAAAAAAAATAAAAATACAAAAAAAAAATGCATCAATATACATACGTGCATACATTTAAAATTCTTCAAAACCTTCTGTTTTACTCGGAAAAGGAATTTTAGAGACCGCACACTACGCGCTGCTACCTCGGTTACACCGCACTCTACTCACAGCTGCTTTGCCTCGGTTACACCGCACGCTACGCGCACCGCTGCCTCGGATACACCGCACACTACAACCCTCGGCCGGAGTGGTCTCGGTTGCGTCCGTTTGGTCTTCCTAGGCCTCTTGGACGCGCACGGGATCATTCCAAACATCCCATCCTAGCCAAGCGTCAACCACTGCACGTTTGAGTCTTGAGTCACACTCTGTCCCGGACTCGGTTGGTTTTTACCCAGTCCGTGTCATACAGCCTGGATACATATACCATGCCGGCCATTTTCTGAGTCAAGGCTCGGAACTCAAGATCCCTTGCGCAAGCAAAGTGATGAAAGGTCATGCTAAAATCTTGACCTGATCTTGATTTCCGAAGCTACACCCAGACGATGTTCCGTCCCGGATATACATCCATGCTCACATGACACCATGTCATCAAGCCTTTGATACGTCAGCCATGACAATATGACCCGGCCAACGCCCAACGTCACAGATCCCTTGCGCAAGCAAGGTAAAGAGAGGTCATGCCGAACTCTTGACCTGATCTTGACTTAGTGGCTGGCTCGGTTCACTGTTCACATGGCTAATGCATCAAAACGAACATGACAGGCTCGGTCCTTAGGTTCGATTTTTCTTTTAGGCCGGTGGAAACCGCTTGCACTATAGGACCCTCGCCTGGGGCTGTCCACCCTGGGATGTCGAAATACAGGTGCAAAACGAGGGGCTTATAGCCGCACAGATGGTCTCCACCGACCCAGGATCTAGCATAGTTGCGAAAAAGAAGAGCAATCTTTTCCAACCTACCTAGGACTCTGAGAAAACATGTTTTAAGTAAATTAAAACAACAAAAAAAAAATCAAAAAATAAAAGAAACGGAAACCGCATGCCACGTGAGCTTTCCCCTTTTATCCCGTTAGACCATTCCCGTGTCTAAACCTTACCCGTCACCCCCTCCAGCGAACCGAGAGTGGTTGAGAGTACCCGGGAGCCGCCTTTTCAGTATCGAGGTCACAAGGTCCGATAGCCCTTCCGGTTCAGCGGTCCGAACAGTCCGCTACTCCCCCATGGCGGGATCAACAGATAACAGTGAGGGAAACGGAACCCCGCCACTAAGGAACCTCCAGACAATGGAGGAGGTGCTGCAAGCCTTCGAAACCATCAAGAAGCGCCAAGAGGAACAGCAAGCCTGGATCGTCGACACCTTGCGTCTTCGAGGAACCGTTGCAGTTCCCCAACCCGACGGAACCTTTGTTCTCATAGAGGACGAAGATATACCGGCTCCCCCGGTTTCTCAAAGCTATCAGCAGGTCCCGCCTCCGCCAAGCTACGAGATCCCAGCAATGCAAAGCAGCTCTCGCTCAAAGCTCCCCTCAGGCATCGGTCAGCGGCTCAGGCATGCCCGCCTCGGATCGAGTCGGTTTCCGGCTGCGCTGCACATCAAGCTCGGTACCAACGGCGGCACACATACGTGCACTGCTCCTTGAGATCCCAATGCATCTCGGTATCCCCCAGGATTCAATCCTTTGCCTCTATACGAGCCTCGCAACCACAATCATAAGTCCCCATTCTTACCAGGGACGAGGCATCGAGCGGATATCCCGAGCATCTCAAGTTTGCCACCTGCTAGTGCGCGATTGGGGCTAACGAATCGTTTCCCAGTTCCCAAACAAAACCCTTAGCGGACTGGCAATCACGCCCTCAACTTCAACACCCCAGGGTATGGGTTGGTATACACTCAACTACCTCCCCAAGACTCCCGAATGGCGATCCCATCAGCCAATCCACCTCCATCTTCGGTTTCCGTCCCTGAAAATGGAAACCCTCCTCAACCTACCGATCCTCACATGGCTTGGTTGATCGAACAGATGAAAGACATGCAAGGCAAGATAGCTAGTTCTCGGAAGGACTCCCTCACTCTTGATCCGAACAAAGTGGTCCCTCTCCCTCCAAAGTTCAGGATGCCGGAAATGGAAAAGTTTGACGGAACAGAATGCCCAAAAACCCACATCGACACCTACGTCCTGGGTATGAGAGCCAAAGGGGCAACCCCTCAACAGATGGCAGATCATTTTCAGCATTCCCTCAAATCCACAGCACTAAGGTGGTTCCTCAATGTGAAGGCGAAAACCGCTCCACGTGGGATCGGATCGGTGAAATCTTCTGGAGAAGTACCGCGCCAATCTTGAATGGGAAACAAACCGTCATGACCTGCAAGCTACCGAACCAAAGGATGACGAACCAGTGGGCGAATTCTACAAAAGATGGACCTGGAAGCTAAGCGAGATAATGGATCCACTTTCCAAAGAAGAGCGAGATGGACATCTTCCATTCCTGCCTTAAGCCATCTTTGAGAACCTTGATCGGCCACCATTTCTACCGGATCTCCGTGCCATGGTCAACGTAGGGACAAAGTTTGAAAAGACTACGAGTCTTCAGGCAACGGCATCCCTGCCTCGTCTTACCGTTATCGAACAAACTGGCAACTTCAACTCTGCCCGACCAAAGGAAAGGAAGCGTAGAACGTCTGCACTACATTCGGAACGGAGCTCAAGTAAACCGCGATCAAGCGGCCCCAAAGAATAGCAACCCCTCGCTTCCCACGGTTCCGGCATTTAGATAACTGGAAATGCCCTTGGGTCAAGTATTTGAAGCTTTGGTGAAGCGAAATTTTCTCAAACCACTCGAGAATTTCCAACCGAAGACCCTCAAACCCAACATGGATATGAGCAAACACTTTGTGCCTTCCACAACTACCCGGCCACACCACCGACAATTGCTTCGTACTCGAGCGGGTGGTCCAGGGGGCTCATTGAGGAGGGAAAATTGGAACGCCCTCGTGGTCCCAATACCATCGGAAATCCATTCCCCGGAACGACGGGGTAAACTCAATAGCCTTTGACGAAACTCCAAGCGAAGCGGACCCCTGCAATTTCCGAAACCGTCGGCATCTTTGTCCCGCTACGGCTGGGAGCGTGAAACGAGTCAAAAGATCTCGTGACCGGGAATTCCGACAAGAACGCCCGAGGGCAGCTGTCTCCCTACGATCTTTGCCCCGGCCAAGGCATACAAATGGATGGATCGAACGTTCCCCGAAGAGACCGAGTCAAACGGTAGCACGGGAAGCGGTTTAGCCTTGCGGACGATGACTTGCCAATATGTGAGAATCGGCACAACGAAGCCCTCCTCATCCTCATAAAAATAGAGATGTTCTTCCTCCCGAACGTCTTGATTGATAACGGCTCCGCGATCAACATCATCGCTTTAAGCACTTGAAACGACTCCGCATCGACCGTTCTACGATAAGGCCTTCACCTCGGGTAATCCGAGCCTACGATTCCAACTGCACGACCAATCGTAGGAGTCATCAATCTGAGAATCAATTCGACGTACAATTGGAGTCGGTAGAGTTCCAAGTCGTGGAAATCAAACCAACCTTCTCTGCTTTGTTGGGACGGCCTTGGATACATCGGATGAAAGCGGTATCATCTACTCTTCACCAATGCGTGAAATTCATCAATGCCAACGGAGCGATCGAAGTGATCCGCGGAAGCGGTGCGATAAGCGAAGTGCTTGGCCAGCAAGCTATGACCCGGAAGAAGGTCCCGACATGACCGAATACTCTTCTCCAGATGATTCTCCTACCTGTCCCGCTACGAAGTGGATCCTTACATCCACGCTCTAAGCCATGACAGTGGAAATTGAAGAACTCATGGGTCGGGATGACAACTACGATATATGCGGCTGTGAAGAATGCTTGAGAGAGGATCAAGAGATGGATGCCTAATGGAGATTGATCGAGGAGTAGACCCTTACTTCGCCGAAAACCCTCTTGCAAGCGGCTCATCACCGATCCCTCGGTGCAAGACAACCCTCTAGCCGACACTCTCGGATCTTACGGGGACAGCCATCACGGCTTAGTTCAATTCAACATTTTCGGTGTCCGACACTGGACGAGCAGTGGCGCAACCTCCTCCAAGGCTTAATCGGGGAAGGAGATATAGCATGCCCGCTCGAATCGGACATTGTAAATGTCGTCCAAGCAAAGATCCCGGATAAAGAGGCGGATTCTATGAAAGTGATCAACATCGGCAAGAATCCACTCCGAATCGGCGAATGCTTCGCCCTCCTAGAAGTGGCCCTCGGCGACTTCTATCATCAAAAACCCCCAAGGTGGTGGCAACACTAATGGAGGGACATCATCAGGGGAGCAGCCAAAAACCTCCGCGATCTGGTTTGAAATCGAACCGCATGCAAGCTACTTTCCGGGACTCATGCCAAGGGAAGATTGGCCACCCGAACCAGCACCACTCCCTCTAGAGCTACAGCCATCCGAGAGTAATGAAGCCTGGTCCAATCCCTCGTCGCCTATAGTCTAGCTTCGAGTCTTGTTGTCTGTCTATTCACATCTTTTGAGTCTTTTGACGGCTTTACGCCCGACGATTGTGAATCTTTGATCAACAATGTACAGTCTTCACGCTTTCAATAAAAGGTCCGACCTTCCTAAAAAAAAAAACCATTTCATTGCATCTTTAACAAATGATGATATTAACTAATCAAAACAAGTTAATAACAATTCATCTATACAAAAGGCAAACACATTAATTAAGTAAATGCATCAAGCAAACATTTAAGCATGTTGTCAAACGAAAGAAAAACCGGGCCCAAGTCGCTGAGAAGGTTTTAATCACAACGATTTGCAAGATTCTTTGAAGAGCCAAAGAGACGCAAGTCCGACGCCGTTTCCAGCACAAACCAGATCTTCCAATACCTCAAGAACGGGGAAACCACCCTCATGAACAAGGGAGACCCACACACAGAAGGGGTCAAAACCAAGAGCATCATGGCCCTAAAACGCCTCGCCTCTCACTTCGTCATCCTCGGGGACATGCTATACAAGAAACGCTACCACGGGCCACTCCTACGCTGCGTCAGCCAAGAAGAAGCAAGAAAGTTCATGAACGAAGTCCACAATGGGGCTTGCGGTCCCCACATGAACGCCAGAGCCACGATGCAAATCATTCTCGGGATGGGCTACTCTTGGATCTCCATGGAGGCAGATTGCATCCACTTTGTCCGAAGCTGCGACAAGTGCCAGCGGTTCTCCAACCTCAATCATCTGCCGCCCCACGATCTCTCTTGCATGACTACACCTTGGCCCTTTGCCACTTGGGGAATTGACGTCATCGGGAAAATCGCTCCGCGGCGGCAAGCGGTCACGAGTTCATCTTAGTAGCCATCGACTACTTCACCAAATGGGTCGAAGCCAAGTCCTACAAAGTACTCACCTCCAAGAAGGTCGCGCATTTCCTCAAGGAAAACATCATCTGCCGATACGTCATCCCAAATGAGGTCATATCAGACAATGGTTCACACTTCGAGGGGAATTCGACGGACTTCACGGCTGAATTCAAGGTCACACGCCACAAATCTTCTCCCTAACGACCACAAACAAACGGCGCCGTAGAAGCAGCAAACAAGACCCTCGAACGGATCATCCGAAAAATGACCACCCGAGGACGAGATTGGCCCGAGAAGCTGCACCTTGCACTTTGGGGCTACCGAACATCGGTCGAACGGCCACGGGAGAAACCCCATTTGCCACTGACATACGGGATGGAAGCAGTCCTTCCCATCGAGCTGGGAATTCCCTCACTCCGAGTGCGGCTGGAAAATGACATCAATGAAGGGGAATGGCTCCGAAGCCGACACGACGAATTGGCCCTGCTAGACGAGCGACGACTAAAGGCCATGGAACACGTCCGGAGCCTATCAAAGCGGGATGGCTAGAGCTTTCGACAAGAAAGTCAAATCCCGAGACATCGGGGAAGGTGACCTTGTACTCAAAGAAAAGCCTCCCACTCGAACCAACCCAGCTGGGAAAATGGGAACCCACATGGATCGGCCCTTTCGTGGTTCAAAAGATCTTCTCCGGAGGCACCATGAAGCTAACAGGACCTAGACGGCAATCCCTTCATGAATCCGGTCAACGGAAGCAAACTTCGCAGATACTTCGCTGAAGAAGAACAACCGTGCATCTCTTGGCACTCCATGTAGTGTCGAACTACGCAGACCTGAGCCCTCTAGTACGGGGGAACGTAGGCAACCTTAATTGGTCCGGTCTAAAAACACACAAAAAAGTCAAAAGTTTGAATGTCAATCAAGACCTCCATCAAGCTACGCACTTTTCAAGAAACACGCCCCGGCAGTCACCTTGACCAAGTCAAACGACGGCGGCAACATCCAAGGACATCCGAGGGTCACTCAGCATCAAACGACTGACTCGTGTCTGCTTCCAAGCCAGGGGCTTGTCTTCGCCCTCATGCGCTTCAAAAATAAAAAAAGAGCTCGAGCAAGGGCTCACAAAAAAAAAAAACAAAACACAAAAGAAGGAGAGCTCGAGCAAGGGCTCACAAAAATAAAAAAAGAGAGCTCGAGCAAGGGCTCACAAAAAAAAAAAAAAAAAAAACAAAGAAGCTCAAGCGAAGGCTGCAAAAAGTGGTCAAGAGCCCGACGCCAACAAGAGGCAAGGAAGCTACGAAAAGACCGTCAAAACGACTTGTCGAGGGAGCATTCAACCTCTCGGCCAAGCACAAAGCCTCAGCAAAGGAGATTGCCGTCATGGCCCAGACTGCTTCAGTCCGCAAATGCAACAGAAAAGTTCAAAGATGGACGCCGACAAAGTGCACAACAGAAGCAAAGGCAAACAAGAGATCTTGCGTCTCGACAAAGCTTTAAAAGTAAATCACAAATCACTAACGGTTACAACATTTCTTGATGAGTTCAAGCACGGTCTACTCTCAAGTTCACAACATGCTAAAAGACAGCTTAATACATTTAACTAATAATGTGTTTGCAATGCAATGAATGGATACTTAGGAGGTCATTCCGCGCCATCTGCGCTTGTCCCCTCGCCATTCTTTCCTTTCTTCCCTCGTCCCCGGCGAGTCTTCTTTCGCTTCACGTGAACCAACTCTGCGTCTCTCAGTCCGAGATCTGGGGTCCTCCCCGTAGAGTCAAACAATCCAGTAGCTCTCAGGGCTTCATTCGCCCGTGCTTCGGCTTGGATCTCCTCCCTGCGAGTCTGTAAAAGAGGACCTCTCCCTGTCAGTCGGTCAACTCTAGTCTCGTAGTCAAACAAAGTGTCTCCCGTCACATCCAAAGGGTCAGACCAGGCTTCGGAACTCCTAAGGCAATAGCTGCTACGGCAACCGGGTCCCAGAATCGCTACACGCCTGCTCTCCAAGACCACTTGGGACTGCCCAACACGCTGCTCATACCGGGCCAGATACTGAGTCGTCAACACGACACTCTCCCGACGTCTAAGGAGTACCACAGGAGGGAAAGCGGAATACTTCCATACCCTCAGAAAATACAAGAAGGCACCTGAAGCTGCCATACAAAGAGGAACTACCTCCGCGGTAGCAAGGTCATCCCAGCCCAACAAAGGCTCTGCTTCATCCCAACCTGCCGGGAAACGAGCGACGGAATATAGCAGGAGGACCAAGACAAACCTGGAACTCGACAACGTAGGACCCTTCTGCAAGATCCTCCTGGTCTCAATCCTCCGGTGCGGAACCCACCGGCGGATCCCAGGCGTACCAAGCTGTGCCATCCATCTCTCCCGGGCGGGTGATCCATATCCAACACAAGAGGTCGCTGAGCAAATGACCACGGGCTAAACGACGTCGGAGCCTCGGACATGGCCTGAAGTCTCTCTCGCAGCCACAAGGTGAGCAAAGCGGGGCTTCCCCCTCTCATAAAACGATCCCCAGTCGCCAGACGGTCGATACCATGAAGAGTCTCCCCCAGCACCAACGGGACAATATCCTCTCCAGCTCTGCAGTGCCCTACCACATCTAGCAAAGCGCCATCACGTCGCCATCACGCACAAGGCAAATACATCCCAAGAGACGTCACTCTCATCATCAACCATGAACCGCTCCGGCAGCTCAGAAATGTCGATATGACCCGAATCAAGGATCATGCCCTGCACTTCTTCCAACGAAGCACGAAGAAAGTCTGCAAGCTTCACGCTCACCACAGCACCACCAATCAAAGGAAGCGAGATGGCCTCCACCTCCGGTCCTCCAATCAAAGCCCGAAAATCCTCAAAAGTGGGCACCATTTCATTATAGGAGAAACAGTACACGTGCCTCCTAACATCCCAGAACTTCGCGGCAGCCCGCAACAAATCCCAATCAGGAACCAACTCCTTAAAAGACCAAACCGAGCAAAGACGAAACCTTACCTCGAAAGCCCGTCTCTGATGCCTCATACGGCGCCGCATCCACGTTTTCAACTGCTCAAGGAAGTGTGCTTGCCTCTCCTGCGAAAGCCTCGGCAAAATTCTAGGGACGTACGAAGAATCCATGGCAAAAATGGAGGTTCCTAGAGAAAATGGGGAAGAAAGCTCGAAAATGGCTGCAAATGGGGAAATGAGGAAGAACCAGACACTGGAAAGCATTTATGTCCTTCCCAAAAGCAAGGTTGGTCCGTACGGACCTCTTTGCATGCTAAGTATGTCCGTACGGACCTCCTTGCAAACAGAACCCATTTCCTCAGCAAACAGTACAACAACCACTGTCCCCAGCAAAACCTTGCTCCAAACTGCCCAAACACTGGACAAAGCCATTCCCGGCAAACAAACACTACCCACAAACACACTCTCAGCTCACGTGGCATGCACAAAATAAAAAATAATAATAGCAACAATTTCTAGGACAATTCCCGGGAATCACAAAATTGACATTACATCTTAAAATAAAATCTTTGTTTCTGTAGTGCAAATGCAAGTGTTTTATTACAGGTACCCATAAATGTCTGTTGCTAAACAAAAAAAAAGAGGGATATGAAAAGAGGGAAAGCAAATGAATACTAATCAGACTCCTCAGCATCATCATCCTCGCCAAGGTCCTCCAGAGAGAAGTCGGGCATCCCAGCGAACTCGCCCGTCACATCCTCGTCGTCGGAATCACGAGGCACCGTGGAGGCTCCCACGAAAAGTACTCGGAAAAGGATCAAATCCGGCGAAAGGATCAAAGAAAGAAGGCTCTGAGGAACCCTCGCCTGTGCGCCATGCGGAGGCATGAGCGATAAAGGGCTGCTCCCTCGAAGGCCACTGCGGCTCCGAAAGACGTCCCGGCATCCATGCTATGCCGCCCCTCAAAGGTCCCTCTGCTGCGGCTCCGGCTCGGCTCTAGGCGGAGGAACGTCTCAGAATGCCTCGAAGGCATAGGCTCGTCTGGCCGGCGCGCGTCGCGAAGCCGGCAAGATATCTTCGAAGCCATCTTCTTCGCAAACGACCTCATCGCCACGTAACGGCGAGTCAACATATCATAAGCTCTCCCGGGACTGCACCTGACAAGCGACGAGGAAACGCTCGGCAATACGGTTATACTCGACAACAAAAAGAAAAATACAGAAAAGATGCCAAGATGGAAAAGAGTAAGCACGCTTACCGATCTATCGGGGTCCACTCTGTATGCGGCGGGAGCACTGCTCAGGGCAGTACGAGACACCCTCCTCCTCGATCCGTCCCCGCGGACGTACGTGAAATCCGGTCCCGGCATCGGAACCTGCAGGGGAGCTGCGGGCCAGCCTCTCTCTCCGCGCCGGTACTGCGGCGTCCTCAGCTTCCTCCTCACGAAGGCCCCGTACTCCTCTCCATATAAAATGAACTCCTCGGCGCCGACACCGCCAAGGTACCTCTCGAAATCGAGCACGTCCATGTCCCGGGAATCAAGCATCCCAAAGGGAGGGTCCCTCGGAGCCACGGGAAGCACACCGGGGCCATCTTGCCCGGAAGACCCGCTCTCCCGGATACATGACATCACAAGTCAAGCCCCGCGGCATCTTCGCCGCGCGCTGTCACCTCGGGAGCCCCCTCAAACTCATCCCCCTCATGCCGGAGCCCACGGGAACAAGAGCGAACCCCTCAGGGCTACCCCTCTCCAGGCGCTCTGCACATCCCCGTAAGAGATGGTGAGCTTCCCCCTGCTGGTCCTCCTCTTCCTTGCCGTACGAGCCCGGCCCGGCATAGCGAGTGCGCGGCGGCCTGGATCTCTATCCCACGGGAAGCACTGGAAAACCTCATAAAACCACACTGTGACAAAACAGAGAAGGCTCATTGCAAAAGACAACGGAGAAATGACAGTTGCTAAATCAAAAGCGACAATAACCTTCAACTACCTCCAGCAGAAAGTCAAGCAGACCATAGTGCGCTGGCTAATAGGTCCAGGAGAAGTAGAGCTCGGCCAGGCTGCCTCGCCCCAAGCAATGTCACGAGACCCTATCCGGGTCAATTAAACTCTCCGGAGCAAAGGGAGCCGCGGTCGCGTGGTTCGAGAACAAAGTCTCGGACGGTGCATACCACAAAAAGGAGCGTGCCAAGCTGCTCCGTGTCACTGGCCCGTACCCGGATGTAGGCCCCAATGCGGCCGTGATCTTCGGCTCCACGTCGCTATCTGACATGCCCGGGCCCCTGCGAGGACGAGGCTGAAAGCCCAGCGGCTCGGTCAACACATCATCAGATCATATCCCTCCACGCGCCGGCCCTCCTTTGAAGGAAAGCCGGTGATCGCGGCAAAGTCGGTGGCGTCACCGTCGCCTCTCCCGGCTCGGATGGAAGGTGTGGGTGGTATCCGCGGTACTCGGAAAGGCCAAGGAAGACGCTCTTGTTCTTCCTCGTGTCGAAAACCCCGGCCGGGTTCTCAGCGAACACACCCGGGCGGAAGCATAGACCGGCCTCAGGGGACTCGGCCTACCGTCCACGGAAATATCGGGCATCCGTGCCGCGGCTCAACAACGGCCTCGAGCGATCCCCGAGTCTTCATCCTCTTGGCCTTCCCGGCCATAAGCCCCGCATCCTGCGAGGTAAACACGACAAGGTACGTCAATCACAGTACTTAATATAAAGGCACATATAACCCGTCACAAAACACGGCACATATATTGCACATAATTTTCACATACATTATACATATAATTTTTCCATGTAACCCGTCACAAAACACGGCACACATTGCACATATTTTTCACATATATCCCGTCACAACACACGGCACATAATGCACATAATTTTCACATACATTATACATATAATTTTTCCCATGCAGTCCGTCACAAAACACGGCACACACTGTACACATTTTCCCAAAAGAAAAAAAGGGGGGGGGATTAAACCCTACACAACACATTTTCAAAAAAAAAAAAAGATCCGTCCCAACACGGCAAAGGCACATATAACCCGTCACAAAAACACGGCACATATTGCACATATTTTCCCCACAAAGTCCGTCACCCAAAAAACATGGCACACACGGCACGACACATATGCATAACACATTTTTCAAAAAAACCCGTCCCTACACGGCACACACTTTCAGACAAAACCCGTCACAAAACACGGCACATGTCACATTTTTTCACAAAAATTATCACTACACGATAATTTTTCTCATAATGTACATTCATAAATAGCATACGGTACAAAACACTAAAGCATGCATTTCATTAGAGAGGCACTTTATTTTCACAAATAAGAGCTAATCTACACATTTCTGCACAAAATACACATACCCACAATTTTTACATGTCCATTTTCCACAATTCATCAAGAATTTCACAAAAAGGCATAAAAAAAAATAATAACAAAAAATTCAAAAATGCGAAAAACTAAAACCTAGTTCTAGCATTCAAAAATTCGAGCAGGGAATCAAAACGGAGCGGATTTCTTACCTCCCAGAGCGTTCATAGAGCGACGATTGTGCACCTCCGGATTCGGATACAAGACATCGGGTTCTTCGAAAGATGGAGCGAACGAAATCCAATTCCTTTGAAGCTCCATCCTTTGCTTTCGACCACTTCTTGGCTGCGTTGACGACGACTCCTTCGAGATCCTTCGCCATTGCAAGCGATTCAAGAGAAAAAATGGAAGATTTTGGTAAAAATGGAGGATTTTCTCTCTCTCTCGCACAGTTCACGAGCGGAAATGGGTGTCCTAAAGCCTTTTTCGGCAAATCAGAGTGCGAATGGTCCCTAACCCTTCAATTGACCAGGAGTCGGCGTGAGACCGGTCTCGCCAAGCGGCAATCCCGGGCCGTCGGCGTAAGGCCAGAGTCCCTTCAACGGCAATTCAATCCCGACCATCAACGTAAGACCGGTCCTCGCCCGCTCAGCGGCAATTCAATCCCGGCCGTCGGCGTAAGACCGGTCCTCGCCCCTCAACGGCAATTCAATCCCCGGCCGTCAACGTAAGACCGGTCTCGCCTCAGCGGCAATTCAACGCCACAATCGGCCGTCGGCGTAAGACCGGTCCTCGCGGCAATTCAATCCAGGCCGTCAACGTAAGACCGGTCCTCTCCAGCTCAACGGCAATTCAACCACGGCCGTCGGCGTAAGACCGGTCCTCGCCCGCTTCAACGGCAATTGACCACCGCCGCTCAACGGCAATTCGAGAAGGAGCGACACCTCCCGGCACGAATCCCCGAGGCACGAGACGCCTCAGCGCGGCAATTCGAAGGAGCTGACACCTCCCGGCCACGAATCCCAGGCACGAGACGCCTCAAGCGCGACGGCAATTCGAAGGAGCGACACCTCCCGGCCACGAATCCCGAGGCACGAGACGCCTCCAACGCCGAGCGGCCATTCGAAGGACTGACACCTCCAGCCACGAATCCCAGGCACGAGACGCCTCAAACACTCGCGGCAATTGAACCGACGCCGCTCAGCGGCAATTCAAGAAGGAGCCAACACCTCCCGGCCACGAATATCAAGGCGCAGAGACGCCTCCGAACGCTTCAGCGACAACTCGACTGGCCCTCGAAAAGAGGTCCGAAGTCATCTTCCCAACAGAAAAGGGCCCTACGAGGTCACGCATCCCCGACAATTCAAGCAGGCGGTCGGATGTAAGCCCGAACCGCCCGCTTGACGGCAAGCGCAAGCACCGGCCATGAAAGTAAGCCAGAGCTCCTCCCCAACAAGTCGAAAGGGAAGTCATACAAGGCTGCGTATCCCGGCCAGAGACCATCATCCTTGCCCGCTCAGCGGCAAAACAAGCACGAAGAAGACTGACACCTCAGTACGAGTCCCCGAGGCACGAAGCGCCTCCAAAATGCCAAATGGTGGAAGCAATCACGGCCGTCATCCTTGCCCACTTCAACGGCAACGCAAGCACCGGCGGTCATCGTAAGTCCGACCTTCTACTCAACATGCAAAAACACAAAGGCATCTACGCCTCTCGCAATCAAAGCACAAGGCGGCCATGCCTCCACTAACGTATGCTAGAAGACGATTCAAAGTCCTCGCGCATTACATCAGCTGCGGCTAGAAGACGATTCAAAGTCCTCGCGCATTACATCAAGCTGCGGCTAGAAGACGATTCAAAGTCCTCGCGCATTACATCAGCTGCGGCTAGAAGACGATTCAAAGTCCTCGCGCATTACATCAGCTGCGGCTAGAAGACGATTCAAAGTCCTCGCGCATAACATCAACCGCCGCGAGAAGACGATTTAAAGTCCTCCGGCGTGGCACCAGCCGCCGCCGAAGACGATTCAAAGTCCTCAGCGTAACATCAGCCGCCGCGGAAGACGATTCAAAGTCCTCCGGCGTGGCACCCAGCCGCGCGGATGGCGATTCAAAGTCCTCGGCGTGGCACCGCCGCCGCCGAAGACGATTCAAAGTCCTCGGCGTGGCATCAACCGCCGCGAAGACGATTCAAAGTCCTCGGCGTGGCACCAGCCGCAATCGAAGACGATTCAAGTCCTCGCTCTATCTCGGCCGGAAGGCCTTAAACCACCCGATTAGGAAAATCGTAAAATTTCCATCCCGGGACGCCACCGTGTCCTCACAATTGACCTCGGCGGTCACCACATCTTAGGACACCACCACGTCCTTACCGCGACCTCGGCGGTCACCTGACACTTCGGGCGCACCACCGCGCCGCGCTCGCATTCACGACCTGCGAACTACGGCCGAGGCTTGATTCCCGCCGGGGATACGTAGGAATCCTATCACGGGGTCCGGCCATCGACCTATGCGGTCACCCGGGACACCACGCGTCCTCGCCGGCGACCTCGGCGGTCACGCGACACTTCGGGGCACCACCGCGCCCACATTCACAAAACACTCGCCCCAGCGCTCGAACTACGACCGGGCTTGATTCCCGCCGGGGATACGTAGGAATCCTATCGCGGGGTCCGGCTGCGGCCTATGCGGTCACCTGAGGACACCGCGCGTCCTCGCGCGGCCTCCACGGTCACTTCCTCTCCCGGCCACGCGATCCAGTTAGGACCACTTATCTTATCGGCGACCCCACTTCTTTCATAAGTGACGTCGTCGAGGGGCTTACGTAAGTACCCCAATCTGGATCACACCCTTTCACACACACGGGAAACACCGCGAGACTCATCAACGCGGTCTCGACTTGACCCCTCTCACTCAAAACCCTCTCTAAACCCCCAACCAAACCAAGGGAGGAGCCTTTACGGGATAAAAAGGGACAAAAGGACCTTTTGGGAATTTTCGGAAATTGGGAAAGCAATATTGGTCCGTACGGACCTCTTTGTTGTCATAATTCTTGAATCTCCTTAAAGTCCACAATATTCCCTCAAATCCGGGAAAATGATTACTCCTGCGAGTTGGTCGTACGGACCTCTTTGCATGCAAGATGGTCCGTACGGACCTTATTGCTCGGGGACACCATAATTGCAAATATTCCTCCATCATCACGGATTCCCTCAAATCGAGGAAAACCAAAAAACTAGATTACCGGGGAGGTCCGTACGGACCTCTTTGCACCAAATCTGGCACTATAAATAGAGGGCTCCCCCTCCTCATTTTCACACACCTCCCACTTCTCTCTTCCTCCTAGGCCTTACGGCTTCCCCTCTAAGTCCTTTCGAGGCATTCCAGGCCCCTTTCGGATCCTTAGAGGCCTTAGAGCTCCCTTGTGGTGCTCAGAAGCCTCCAGAGCGCTCAGACGCTCCAGCGCTGCCAGAGGCACTCTCGAGGTACTGCGAGGCCCCTCGTGGTACTCAGAGGCCTTGCTGGTCTTTCCACGGTGTCCGGCTCTTTCAGAGTCAAGCCGAGCGATCCCAAACCACGCCGAAACTACGCCGAGTGACTCACGCCACCACAACACACGCCAGAACCTGCGCGAGTGATCCCGACGATCCCCACGCACGCCGAACC
Source organism: Adenophora triphylla var. japonica (assembly GCA_022495995.1). NCBI lineage: Eukaryota > Viridiplantae > Streptophyta > Magnoliopsida > Asterales > Campanulaceae > Adenophora > Adenophora triphylla. Next base: position 371,121 of record JAFEMH010001935.1, on the reverse strand, counting down.
TGCGCCCGAACGCAGCCTGCAGCCTCAACTCACGCGAAACTGCGTCGCGGACAACCGGCATCTCCCGAAGCAATCCGATCCATGCAGGAACGCTACTCAGACCTCAAGCACTATTCCCGGCGGAAGGCAGGACACGAACCAACATTGGTAAGGCTTCCTTCCTATACTATTTCAATACATTTCCATACATAGCATACAATGTAGACATCCGATCTGACATGCATTTTTAAAAAGCACACACACACACACCTGACATTTAAAGGATATTAGGGGTATCAGAAAGACTCGTTTACGAGGCTACTCGGGTGAGCTCTAATATTCTAATATTCTCTTCTAGGGAGTCATCGACCTTCGAACTCAAAATCTCATCACACAAAAAACGTTTAAAATTATCTTTAAGCGATGCCCTTTTCAATGTTTTGGGCTTAATAAAAACGGCGTGGCGACTCTACAAAACAAAAACGGCGAGACACATCGCTCCAACGCGAAAGATGCCAGATGCCGGGGCGCGATTGCGCTGCCTCTCGGATCCGGGTAATTTCAGTAGGTAGCCTATTAAATAGGTTCAGCCACCCGATCACTCGATCATCCCGCCAAATATAGAGCCTTACTCTTATCGACGACCCCGCTTCCTTCGAAAGCGCCGTCGCCGAGGGGCTACTGTAAGTGCTCCAATTTGAGCTTGTTAGAATTTTCGTTAGAAAATTAACGAAAGTTATAACATTTCTAACAATTCCTAACATTCCTAACATTTTTAATCAAGTAAGGGTAGATTAGGGATTGCCAAAAAAAGATAAACCAAGGAAAGGAATCAAAAAAGCAAAAGAAATAAGAAAAACCAAAAATAGAAGTGGTTGGAAACAAAAACTGGCTGATTAATTTGAATTTTGAAAAGATTATTCCTTGTGTCCAAAGCTGAAGCTGCATTTAATGAACGATTACTGCACTGAAGGGTCCTATCCGCGCGGATACCTTTGTAAAATTCAGAGGGCTATAAATTGAGCCCTCCAGTCACAAAAATAAGAGGCCCAAGAACACAACTCACAGCATTTGGCAAAAATACTTGAGAAAACAGTGAGAATTCCCTAAGAATTGTCACCTTTTTCTCTTGAATCTTCCCAACTTTCACTCACTCAAATCAAACCCACTCACTCCCAAGTTCAAACACTCTTGCATTCAAGCCTTTAAACACCAAAAACACAAGGAAGATAGGTATAACCTCCCTCTCCTTACCCTAAATTCTCTCATCCACGCATGCATTTTCAAGCTACAAAATGTAGTTCATTCATCTTCTTGTCTTAGATCCAAGAAGATCACCATGGAAGTTCATCTCCATGGATGATCTTCTACAAGGATCAACATTTTCTTCAATGTGTTCTTACTTACTTGAAAATGCATTTTCAAAACCCTAAAAACCATTTTCAAGCATCAAATCTCATTTTCAAAGGATAAAATTCCCCTTCCCAAGCAAATGAAGTGCTTAGTCCTAATGTACCCCAAGGATGGTTTGGTATAGTTGATTCACCACTAAAATGTCAAGTGATCACTAACCAAAACCTAGGGAAATGGGGACAAGCATGGATGCAAAAACCCCCTTTAAAATCATATTTTCTTTCTTGAGAAGTTGCTGTCCAGTAGCAATTTTCCAAGACCCCAGTCCATTGTCTTAATTTTTGGACACAGATAAACTTGGAATTTGGTGTTGACTACAAAAGACTTTTTGTAGCCAACATCTAGAGCTTTCCATACATACTTTTACTTTATTTTTTGGGTGAGTAAAACTCCTCTTTTCAAATTTTCTTTTAGAGGCCAGTTCATCAGCTTCTGGGAATCCAGATCTCATATCTGAGATTTCCAGAAGGTTTTGACCCCTCAAATCTTCTCCAAAATGGAAAATTCCTTCGAAAAAATCTTATTTAAGGTGTCTGGAACAACTTTCATTCTATGAGTTTATCCAGATTATAAAGTTTTAAGGCCCTTGAATCCATTTCAAAATCAAAGGTCCACTGCCTTTTTCATTCTGGCAGAAGTGACTCTCAACTTCAAAAGGTCTTTTGAGTACCAAATCTCAATCCAAAAATCTTCCAAAAAATCATGGGATCAGTTTAAAGTCTTAAAAATATATCCCAATTTTTACTTTTCTGAGTTTCAACTTATTTTGGCCAAAACATACACACACACACACACAAATGATTTTCAGCTTGGAAGACTCGTTTTACGAGGCATTCCGAGTGCACACTAACGTCCTTCCCGGCGTGTAACATGACCTCCGAACCCAAATCTCTAATCTCGGGCATTTTTCAAAGTTTTGGCCCTTAAAACAAAAATGGCGTGGCGACTCCGTTCTTTTTCCGGGTTTTATTTGGTTTTTTCAAAGAAACGCAAAAAATCGAATTCCTCCCGCGAGAAATTTTAGGTGGCACATCATCACACTTCCGACCAGTTGCCTCAAGTTTTCTAAGTACCTAATCGCCTACTTGGAATACTCTTCTGATGACTCTCTTATCGTGATACGCCTTGGTCCTTTGCTTGTAGTTTACCATCCTCATCTGTGCAGCTAGTTATTTTTCATCTACCAGGTCTAGGTCTAGGAGCCTATTAACCTTGTTGACTTGTTCGTCGTAGTGGGAGTTTCTCATAGTTGGAATGGTCATTTCAGCTGGTGCCATAGCCTCAGAACCGAAGGTTAATGCGAATGGGGTTTCCCCGATTGGCCCCCGGGTGGTTGTGCGAATAGCCCATAAGGCTAGGGAAAGTTCGTCCAACCATCTGCCCTCGCGTCCTTCAAGGTTCTTGGTAAGGGCTGTTAGGACCAGTTTATTGGCAGCTTCTGCTTGACCGTTGCCTTGAGGTCTGCTAACTGATGACTTCGCGTGGCGAACTTTGACTCTTCCCAATTCCGTTGTAAATGCCACAGAAAATTGGAGTCCATGATCAAAAACAATTGTGTGGGGGAGGCCAAATCGACACCAGATGTAGTCATGGACAAAGTTGATAGCGTTCTCTTCCGTTATCTTTGCTAATGCCTTGGCTTCTATCCACTTGGAGAAATAGTCAACAGCTACTATCACATACTTGCAATTACCACGGGCGGGAGGGAAGGGTCCGATGATGTCGATCCCCCACATATCAAATGGTCACGTAGGTATTACAAGTGTCTGCTCAACTGCCGGTAGTCTAGGAATGTCAGAGAATCTCTGGCACTTGTCACATTTTCTAACATAGGTGTGCGCATCCTCCCTCAGGTTTGGCCAGTAGTAACCTAGCGAGATGATCTTGTCGGCTAAGGTTCTGGCCCCCGGGTGTCCGCGGCAAACACCTTCATGTACTTCCGTCAAGAGATTCTCAACTTCCTTGGGATAGACACACCTTAGCAGGGGCTTGGTGAAAGATCTTCGGTAGAGGACTCCATTCACAACTGTGAGCCTTGGGGACCTCTTCTTGATGAGTTTGGCTTGTGCTTCGTCTTCCGGAAGTTGGTCCTTCTCGATGTAGTCCATGTAGTTGTCGATCCAACATTTCTCCTCTCCATCTAGGAGCATAACTTGTAGCCTTTCATACGCAGGTTCCTCAGCATAAACTACATATGGATTGGTCTTAGACTTAGACACGTCCATGGTCGCTAGTTTAGATAGAACGTCTGCGATTTGGTTATCCTCCCTGCCAATTTGCTTGAGTTCAAAGAATTCCATCTTTTTCGTCATGTCTAGGACCAGATCTCTATATTTGGTAAGGGTGGGATCTTGGGTGTTATACTCTCCCTTTACTTGTTTAACAACCAGTTGGGAGTCACAGAATGCCGCCACCTTTGTTGCTCCGTAGAAGGAAGCCAATTCGATACCAAATATTAGAGCTTCGTATTCAGCTTGATTGTTAGAGGCAGAGAACTTGAATCGGATGATATCTTGCATGGTGTACTCCCCTTTCGAGCTTGCTAGTACAATTCCAGCTCCGCTTCTTTCCTTTATGGCCGATCCGTCTGTGTACAAGATCCAACAGTTGGAAGGGAGTTCGATGGGAGACTTTTCCTCTTCCGCCATGTTTTGCTTGCGGGAAGTGGGGAGGTGCTCACCCATGAAGGCAGTCTCAACCATGAAGTCAATCAAAGGCTGTGCCAGGAGGGTTTTCCTTGGCTGGTAAGTGATATCAAACTTAGTAAGAGTGATAGACCAATTCAGGAGACGTTCGAAGCCATCCAACTTGTGCAGGATCTTCTTTAATGGTTCATTGGTGTAAACAGTGATAGGATGTGCAGAAAAGTAGGCACGTAGTTTCCTTGAGGCAATAACTAGTGCATAAGATATCTTTTCCACGTTGAAATATCTGCTCTCCACATCAGATAATGCCTTGGAGACATAGTAGACGGGCTTTTGTGTTCCTTCTTCGTTTTGAACTAGAACAGTTGCGACAGCATGATCAGTGGCGGCTAGGAATACATACAGCATCTCACCGGTAATCGGGCTACTAAGCAAAGGAGGGGAACCCAAGTACTCCTTTAACCGGAGGAATGCTTCGGAGCATTCGGGAGTCCAGGAGAAGCTCTTGGTACCCTTCAAAACCTTGAAGAAAGGTAATAATTTTTCGGCGGACTTGGCTATGAATATTCCTAGTGCCGCTATTCTTCCATTCAATCTTTGAACCTCCTTGATGTTGGTAGGTTCTTTCATGTCAATTAATGCCTTGATTTTCTCGGGTTTGCCTCAATTCCCCTCTGTGATACCATGAAGCCCAAAAACATTCCAGCTGTTACCCCAACTACACACTTACTTGGGTTTAGTTTCATGTTGTTGGCTCGGAGATTGTTTATTATTTCTTCTAGGTCAGGGGCGTGACTACCCTCCTTGGTCTTGATGACTATATCATCGATGTAGGCCTCCATGTTCCATCCTATTTGGGCGCCAAATACTTGATTCACCATTCGTTGGTACGTGGCACCCGCATTCTTGAGCCCAAAAGGCATCATAACATAGCAATAATTTCCCCCAGGTGTTTGGAAGGCAGTCTTCTCTATGTCCTCTTTCGCCATTTTGATCTGATGATAGCCTGAATAGGCATCTAGGAAACTGAGTGTACGGTGTCCAGGAATGGAGTCAACCAGCTTATCGATTCTAGGAAGAGGATATCTGTCTTTAGGGCAGGCTTGTTGAGATCGGTGAAATCGATGCACATTCGCCACTTCCCATTTTGCTTCTTCACGATTACTACATTGGCCAACCAAACAGGGTACTTGACTTCACGAATAATTCCGGCGCTTAGTAACTTTTGCACCTCTTTCTTAATAGCTTTCTCCTTGTCCCTTGCAAAATTTCTCCTTGTCTGGGAGATAGTTTTTGCCAATGGGTCAACTTCCAAGCGGTGGTGTGCTACTTCCTCATTGATTCCCCTCATGTCTTCGACTCTCCAAGCAAAGACGTCGAGACTGTTTTTTTAAGAGGGAAATGATCTCTTCCTTCTCTTCTGGAGATAGCTGGCCCCCGAGTTTGATTTTTTGCTCAGGATAGTCAGGGTTGATGACTACCTCTTCCAGTTCATCCACAGGCTCCATTTCAGGACCATCTCGAAATTCCAAGGACTCGATGATAATTTCTCTAATTCTCCTACCCTCATTGTTATTCACGTTGAGGCCCTCTTCCTCCATTAGTTCATCAACGTCGAGCGGATCGACCTTCCTCAAGTCATGTTTGGCCCCCGAGTTCTGGCCATTGACGAGAATGGGATCTTGCTCAGAGACGAATGGAACTATGCCCTGGTCAGCTGCAATTTCTAGGACCATAGGCTCTTCGTCTAGGACCTCACGGATATAGTTAACCCTCGAGCTGGTATGGGTAGTTTTCAGAGACTTAGAGATTTTGATATTGTCCTCAGGGGTATCTATCTCCACACTTTTTGATTTTTTCGACTTTTCACGACATGCTCCAAGAAGTCCTTGGCGGTCGCCCTCACGCATCCAATTCCAGAACGAGTAGGAAATTTGACTCGTTGGTGAGGAAGGGATGCGACTAACCCATGTTTTGCTTGGCTTGGAATGCCCAGTATTGCATGATAGTCGCTTGTTAGATACATTACCACAAAGGTGACGGTAGCCGTGGTTCGGAAGGGATGTTCGCCAATTTCTAGCTCCAGCTCAACAGTTCCCTTGGCACCAACTTTGTGGTTGGTGAAACCTTCCAACCTTCCGTGATAAGGCTCCAGTGATGTATCTTTTAGACCCATCTATTGGTAGGCAGAGTAATACAGGATATCGCAGGAGGCCCCCGTGTCAACAAGTAGTCTTTCGGACTCCACATTGTCAATTCGTCCCTTTATCACCAAGGGTTGTTCACGGGCAGCACGGCTCCCTGCCAATTCGTTGGGAGAAAAACTAATCACCTCCTCCGCTTTATGAATCCAAGCAGGAACATGGTACACTTTGCTTAGTTCATGGATTTGGTTTCTTAGCTGTCTGGTAGAGACTGTCTCTTCTCGGATCACATGCAGCTTGGCCCTAGGAGGCCTTTGTTCTCCCTCCTCGCTTTTATCATCATCGTCGCTTTCCTCTTCCTTCCATTTTCGCTTACCATCCTTCTTCATGACGTAGCGATCTAGCTTTCCTTCATCAACCCATCGTTGGATCATTTTCTTGAGGGCCCAGCAACCTTCAGTATTGTGACCATGGTCCTTGTGAAATTCACAGAATTTGGAAGTGTCATGAGGGAATTTTGGTTTACTGCTTAGCGGACGGGGTGGAGGAAGGTTTACTAGCTGCATGATCTTCGTGATGGGTTTGGTAAGAGGGGTGAATACTTCGGGCTTCTCAGTGCTTCTTGTTCTATTCTTCCCCTTGGGCCCTTTACCATTCCCATTGTCATTGTGGTAATTTCCAGCCGCCTCTGGTTCCGCCTTGTCAGATCCCCTTTTCTTGCTTTTATCTTCAGCCATTGTGATGGCTTAAGCCACCTGGTACAATTCAGATTTGGACTTTGGTTCTCGGGCGGAGAGTTCATAGATGAGGGGACCGGATTTCAATCCGGAGTTGAAACAAACAATAACCTCCCTGTCAGTGAGGCTTTCTTCCACTTGGTCTGCCATTTTGCGAAATCGGTTGTAATAACTGAGGGTGGTTTCCCCCTTCCCTTGCTCGATATTGGCCAGGTCGGTCAATCTCATCTTCCTCCTTCCTACTGTGGTAAAGTGGTTCAAAAACATTCTCCTCATGCCTCTCTAGCTATCGATGCAACCTTTTTTCAACTCACGGAACCAGGTCAGAGCTGTTCCGGAGAAGGTGCTCGCGAAAGCTTTACAGAGCATATCATCAGCTATAGTGAGGAGGTTTATGGTTTGTTCGAAACTTTGCACATGGTCTTTCGCGTCAGTGGTTCCGTTGTACTTTTCAAAGTTCGGAACCTTAAACTGAGGATTTGGTGGTGCAGCAGTTATCCTCTGGGAGAATGGACGAGTTGACCAGTCGAAGTCATCGTCATCAACCTTCTTTCCCATCTCCATGTCATCAAGTCTCTGTTTCAAGAGTTCCCATTGTCTGGTTTCCACTCCCTTGTCGTTGCTAGAGTGGGTACTGCGTTAGGAACTACGGGTCGATTTATCTTTGGGGTGACCATTCACCCTGCTGTGCTCCACGTCATTTCGGTGGCTGTCACGTCGTTGGGATGGTGCTTTATCACGTTTTGGCTCTAACTCGTGGCCACCAAGTATCATTCTATATGGATCTGGAGTTCTTGGCCGTACAAATTCACGAGGACGAGGACGGGGAGAGTCTCTACGAGGACGAGGGGAATCATGGCGAGGTCGTCGGGGTCGAGGTGATCTGGGACGACGAGGTGCCATGACGAGACAAGGAGGTGACAGTCGCTTGGACAGGCTTAGCCTCGTCCTTAAATCCCTTGAATCCACTTCTTGTTCCTTGGAGCTCAACTGACTCCTAAGGTCAACCACCTGGTCTTTCTTCTGATTGTTATGCCGAGGACGAGGAGGATCTCGGAGGGCCTGCTTTGGTGGTACAGCAGGATTGAGGGGAGGACCTTGTCTCTCACCTTGTTCCCTTCTACGAGAGTTGCCCGTTGAAGGCAGCATGAATTCAGCCATAGAATTGTCTGGATCCAGTTGCAAAAGAGCAGCTAGTGTTTCATACATTCTTTGCAACGTCTCCATCTGCCTATGTAGCAAAGTACGTCGATCAACGGGCTGAGCGCCTTCCGGTTGGCCGACGTCGGCCTTCTTTGTCATCTTCCTCCCTATTCATTTCCCTCGAGGACGAGTAGGATGAGGAAGGCCAGCTCCTTCTCCCTCGGCAGTCGGCTGCCCCATGGAACAAAGAGTCATGGCGAGGGGAGGTGGTCCTTCAGGCTGAGGTGGAGGAGGTGGAAGCACCTTGGCATCTGGGTTGACCCCGTTCACTTGAGTTTGTTCCTCAGCAGTTACACTTGTAACTCTTCCGTCCTCCATGTTGAATTGAACTTGTAAAGAGATAAGATATAATCCTCAAGGATTGTATCTGTTATGGAGTCATTGTTTGACTTGAATTGATATAGATGGGTACAATCCTGATTGGATAATAACTGGTGAATCCTTGTTTGAATAGGACTGTTCAATCTGCTTGCCGGATAGCCGAGGAGCGTAAATGTCTTATCTCGGCGTTTGTGTGTAAGCCGAGATGCATGATTTAACTTCCTCGTCCATTGATGGTCTGACGGCATGTGAATAGGCCGAGAAGCATGATTTAGTCTCCTCGTCATATGAAGTTATGCCGAGGTGATGACTTTTATCTCCTCGTCGTTTATGACATCTCGGAGCATGATGAGCTAAGGATATAGTATGAAGAGCCCGTGGTCAATGTTAAGGCCGAGGAGATACCCCTCGGCATACGAGGAAGGTAACCTCGGCACTTGTAATTGGGGCATCTATACTTGTATATTGGGCCTTGATAAGCTTTGATGGTAACGAAGTACGAGACCGAGGAAGCCCATGAGTGCTTCCCATGACTTGTATATGGATTATGTTTATAGCCCAATCCATTTGGGCCCAACTTGGTCAAGCCCATGTTCGTATCTCGATTTATACTGTTCATATCCCATCTCTAAAACCAAAAAGATATAAAACCTAGCCCAAATAAACTTCCAAAGCAAATAAACCATAAAACTAAAAATCCTAACCAAACTAAACTTCCAAAATAAATCTAGCATAGTCAAACCAAGATTCCATCCTCCAATCCATTGTAATCCGTCCTCCTGATCCGTTCATGGAGCGGTCACTCCCCTTTGATAGTGCAGTCGCGCATTCTTTCTGGAATTGGGAGCGGACGCCCCCTAGCATAAGTGCGGGCGCTCCCTCAACGACATTAACTTTTGAAGACAAACATGCCCTTGGGTGCGAACGCACTTTTCCCTGGGAGAGGACGCCGTCAAGGGCGAAAGAAATATGCATGCTACAGGCCTTGGGGGTGGTCGCACCCCTTGAACAGGAACTCCCATGAGTTTCTTTTCATCTTCTTGTCACGTAAACACCCGACTCATCAAACCTCAAGGCCTGTATCACCTCCCCCGACAGCTCTCTAGCAGAAATATACTCCATACGTTAATGATGTGCATGTGCAACTGCTGCCAACCGATCCGCAACCCCATTTGATTCCCTTAAAACATGTCGAATCCCAAAATCTCTCAAAAGATAAGTACATTCCCTTGTCTCATATGTGTATTACTAGGGACCTTTATAACGCCCCTTCAATATCCCCACCGCCACAATCGAGTCTGGCTCCACCTGTACCGAAGACAACTGAAGGTCTCAACATAGACGCAATCCCTTAGCGCATAGATCTCCGCCTGTATATTGGTGCCCAACTAATATAAAGTAGAGAAGGCACGAATAAAACCACCCCTCCAATCCCTAATGACACCCTACCTGAACATTCCCCTTGAATTGAAGATCCATCTGTGTTGAGCATGTAAAATGTCATACGCGAAGGATCCCAACGCAAGGTTCTAGGCTTTCTATGCTTTACCTCAGCCACCCGTAAACCCAAGCTACCCAAGATATCACATGACTCCGCGTATGGATTCCCCTTGGGAATCAAGAAAGAGCACATATCAACCAATGCATGGTGAACCCCATCAATGATAGACCCACACACCATCAGTTTACCCTCAAACACCATTTTGCAGCGAACTTTCCACAATCCCCAACAGACAAACATCATAACACCCATGCGAACCAATCCCAACTGAGCTCTCCTGGATTGTCCACCACACGAAGTGTTCTATAAGTTATGTAAATCTGAATATTGATATCCAAGCCCTAAGAAAGCTGACCAATGTTGCCACAAAGCCCTTGTCATAGTCGAATGAAAAACAAGTGTTCTAGAGTCTCTCTATGTTCACCAAACGGGCAACACACACAACGAGGTGGTATATTAAAACCCATTGCTTCCAACTTAGGATCCACCGGGAAACCATTATGCATCAACCTCCACCAGAATTCACTAACCTTGGACGAAATGTGTTTATGCTAAATATTTACACAATCCACCAAAGGACTGCGGATGCGAGTATGATCCCACCAGGTTGCGGTTTCAAACTCACCCGACTTTGTTAGAGTGAAAGTAACCCTATCCTCCAAGTTATTATCAATGTATAACTTCTAAATACTATCATGCAAATGACCATGAATAGATTGGAGTAAATCGTCTAGAATGTTCGACCCATCACGTACCGTAAGCGTATGATCCTAAGGACTTGGACCCCCTAGCCGAGTTCCACACCAATTATCTACCAAAAAACAAATATCCCCTACACCAATGATCCATTGACTACACTGCACAAGTTGTTGAAGAAAGTACGCAGCCGCTTTCCAAGCTTGAGACCTGGAATCCGCACCTCGCAACCCATATTTCTCTCTAATAAATCGAACCCAATTTGCTTGACTTTATAGGTAGCTTCAAAATCATCCAAGAATATGTCTCCTAAACTAAAATAAGGGAAAATTACCGCTAGTTCATTCACCGCAAGTCAAAATACCAATTAATATAAGGATTTTGGAATTTAATTACCTAGTCTGGCAACATAATCAAAATTACACCTAGTCCCTCGCTAGTTTAAATACACGTGTGTCATTAATGGACAGCCTGTCACACCCTCTCTGCTCCCTTATTTTTTTTCTCTCAAAAGTTTAAAATGAAATATCTTAATATTCAAAAGTAAAAAAAAATCTGAGAGAACCGTTATGTTTATATCGTTAAAACGAATCAAACTAGTAACATCAACATATAATCTTAATCAAATTTGAGAATTTCACAGTTATTTTTTAGAAGTAGACAGTTGTTTTTTGCATTTGTTCAAAAAAAAAAATAATTGAAGTTAACAATTGATATATCTAAGTTTATAATTTTTCTATAACAATGTCTTATATTTTAATTAATTCACAGTTGTTTTAGCTAATTTCACAATTATTTTTAGTATTTTATAACCTTTATTTTTGATTTTTTATGAGATTATTTGACATGTTTATTAAGTTTACATTTGTTTTAGTTAAGTTTATAGTTATTTTTAGTTAACTTTACGGTTGTTTTTAGTTAACTTTACAATTGTTTTTTATCTTTATAATCTCTATTTTTGCAATTTTATGAAATTAGTTGATATATTTGTTAAGTTCACAGTTGTTTTAGTCTTTTATTTCCTCTATTTTTGCAATTTTATAAGATTATTTGACATATTTATTAAGTTTACAGCTGTTTTTAGTTAAGTTTACAATTGTTTTTGTTAATTTCATAAAAAAAGACAAAATTAGAGGCTATAAAAGACTAAAAATAATTGTGAACTTACTAAAACAACAGTGAATTAAGTAAAATATAAGACAAATTTATACAAAAAATATGAAATTAACTAAATCAATTGTGAACTTCTGGTAGTTGTTCTTTGAACAAAAGTGAACTTCTAAAAAACAATTGTAAACTTCAGAAATTTGATTACGATTATATGTTGATGTTACTATTTTGAACGATACGAACACAACAGTGCTCTCATATATTTTTTTTGACTTCTTAATTTTAAGATATTTCATTTTAAAGTTTTGAAGGAAAAAAAAATGAGAAAGGAGAGAGGGTGTGATAGATGGTACACACGTGTGTATTTATAAAAAGAGAACCTATTCGTCGTTTTCGAAAATATGTATCCTAGATATTCGTTTTTGTTAGGATAAAAAAGGATTTGATAATTGCCCCCTAAAATAATAGATTTTTTTTAAAAAATATTCCTTTTTAAATTAATATTTACCTAAATGACTCAAGGAAAAATTTATGTACCAAAATGACCACTTTGAGAGAAATCGGCATTGGTAGTACCGTTTTTGGCTTGAAGTCGGCACTACCAATGTCGTTTTTGGTCAGTCAAAAGTCAGCCATTGGAGGATTAATTGGGAGAATTAATGGGGAGGATTAATTGCATTATTTAGAAATTTTTAATTAATTATAAGTAAAGTCGGTATTGATAATACCGACTTCAATTAGGGTTACAGTGAAGTCGGCATTACCAATGCCGTTTTCTGAAAAAGTAGGTAAAAGCGGCATTGGTATTGCCGTTTTCTTCTTTATTGCCCCAGGCGTACTTGACCGACGCCCCTTCCCTTCATCCCCTTCATTCCTATCTTCTCTCATCTTCTCTCTATCTCTCAATCTCTCAATCTGCCATTGCCAATCAACCAACCAAGATCTCATCAAGCCAACCAAGATTTAATCAAAATCCTAAAAACGTTATTCATACTCACTTTTTTAAAATATAAGGTTAGTATTTGTTGATTTTTATTTCTATAATTTGTGTTTTAATTATATTTATTTCTATAATTTGTGTTAATTTTTGTTGAGTTTCCTTAATACATGTTAGGTTATTTATTAAGATTTAATGAAACTTGATTTTTAATTTATTCGAATTTTGTTAGAAATTTAACGAAAATGTTAAGTTTCTGTCAGAAACTTAACTGTATTGTCAGAAATTTAACGAGTTTTTCGTTGTTCAGTTAAATATTTAACGAGAATGGGCTTTTTACTGAATTATAGTTTAATAATTAACAGTTGTGTCTTTTTGTCAAAAAAATGCCATCTTCTGTCAAAAACTTAACTAAACCGTCAGAAAATTGTCCTTTTTCAGTTAAATATTTAACGGGGCAGCCTTTTTTTCACTGAATTTTAGTTTAATAGTTTTGTTGTTTGTTTCAGATGGACCAAACCCAATTATTTGTTGATCCAGGGCCGTTAGACCCCTCCGTATTAAGATTACAAGATAAACACCGTTCAAATTATATTTGGGCTAGACAGGAAGTTGAGACTATTAGATTTAGGCGCGGTCCGAAACTTCCTAGAAACTTGGATGTTAGGATACAGAGCAAACTTTTAGACGTAGGATTCTACGGTGTTTATAAACTAGGTCATTTCAAATATGACTGGCATTTGATAGAGGCTTTAGTTGAGAGATGGCGTCCAGAGACGCACACATTCCATTTGCCGGTTGGGGAGATGACCATCACCCTTCAGGATGTTGGCATATTATGTGGCCTTCCTATAGACGGGGATGCTGTGATTAGTTCCCGAGCCAATATGCATAAGTTGGAATGGTGTCACTTATGCCACGAGTTATTAGGGATTCAACCACTTGAATCAGACTTGAAGGGTGGTAGATTGTCTATTAAGTGGATTATAGACCAACTGACTCAGTGGGAGGAGCTTCCTGCAAATGCGCATGCCGAATTGATTAATCAGTATACTCGGGCCTATATTTTGATTAATCGGTATTGTCAATGCCGACTTCTCTTAATCCAAAATCCTGATTAATGCAATTAACGCCCTTGACAATTAACGCCTTGACAGTTGACTTTAGACTGACTAAAGTCGGCATTGGTAATGCCGACTTCAAGGTAAAAACGGCAATGCCAATGCCGACTTCTCAAAAAATGGTCATTTTGGTACATAAATTTTTCCTAGTGTCATTTAAGTAAATATTTATTTATAATGGAATATTTTGAAAAAAAAATCAAAATAATACTCCTCCCGTTTTATATAGCGGTGACTGGAAAATGATTGATAAATGGGTATATGACGTAGAAAGTAATCAACAAGAACGATAAATAAATAAGAGTTTCCAGAATATTTGCATTGCAACACCTAAAATAATGTACAATATTAAACATTTTTTCTAGTTGAAAAATAAAAAAAGAAATGCCACCCCGTGCATCCTATCCCCTTCTTGCAGTTAAGTAAACAGAGTAAGAAAATAAATGAAGTCGTAATCTTTAAGTCTATGAATTTTTTTTTCTTGTTGAAAAATAAATAATGAAAAACTATACACAACTGTCAAAAATTTGTAAAAAACGCGTTTTTTCATAACTTATGAAAAAACGTGTTTTAAAATTACGACCGGTCTCTCTCTACTCACAGTCTCTCTCTCACTAAACGCAAACAGCGGCCTCCGACCCAACAACGACCGTCTTCTCCGATCTCAAATCTCCCTCGCCGGATTTGATTAAAGCCATACGGTGAGTATTCTGATCTCAAATTTAACCCTAGATTCAATCCCCAAAACCGTCTGGCGAAGTCTCAGAAGTTAATCGAGCATGGGCTACGAATTCGAAGGATTCAGAGCAGCCATTGGTGATTGGAAAGTGGTTGAAAAACAGAGCAATCAGAATTGCCTTGTTTTTTATTTAGTTTTTAACGAGAACTTGCAGGCGATCGTTGACGGTGCCTAAGAAGATGTCACAGATACGGAGCAATCAATCGACATTAAAAGAGTTGCACTTTCCTGGTTACTCAACATGCTCTCATATTTGAATTTGAATGAAAATCTGAATCAAAATAAAAAACAAGGCAATTCTGATTGGATTTCCTCAATTTCAATGCATTTGTTGCCTTCCTCTTGCTCCAGTTCTTCTACCAAAATCAAGTGCCAGTTGGTGTATAATAGAGTGCCAGTTGGTGTATAATAGAGTGTCAGTTAGTATATAATAAAGTGCCAGTAAGTATGTAATTGAGTGTCAATGCATTTGTCGAATGTCAGTGCGTGTGTTTTTAACTGCCAGTGCATTTATTTATGAATGCCAGTGCTTGTTTTTTGAGAGCCAGCAAAAATTATTATCAATGCTTTTGAGTGCCAGTGTATGTGTTTTTGAGTGCCAGTGCATGTGTTTTTGAATGCCAGTGCTTGTGTTTTTGAGAGCCAGCAAAAATGTTAGTGTAACAAAGTGCCAGTGTTAGTGTAACAGAGTGCCAGTGTGAAGAGTGCCAGTTCATGTATATAAAAGTGCCCGTGTAAAAAATGTCAGTGCCAGTTTAACAAAGTGCCAGTGCCAGTTTACACTGGCACTTTGTTAAACTGATACTGACACTTTTTTTACTGGCACTTTGTTACTCATGCACTGGCACTTTGTTAAACTGGAACTGACACATAAGGGGAAACACAAAACACGTTTTTTCTAAGTGCCAGAAAAAACGCATTTTTTATAAGACCAACTCTATACAACTTGATTTCGTCATTTTATTATAAGTATATACTTCATCCGTCTCACTCGAATTTGAATATTTTATTATTTTTTGAAGTCTTACTCGAAATAGAACAACTCCAAAATGACAAATATTTTATTAGTGGAATTCATTTCCACACTCACAATAACTTTCTATTTATTATTTTCTATTCCATTTTTTCTCTTTTATCTTAATTTTAATGCTCACAACAACTAATTTACTAACACTCTTTCTTCATCAAGGTAGAGTAACTAGATATTTCTATCTATTTCGAATTAGGGATGACCAAATCGGATCGAAACCGGCAAATCGGATCGGAACCGAACCGAAATAGCCCGAAATCGAAACAAATCAGGGAGAAATCGGAACCGAAGTAACCGGAACCGTGAGTCAGGCGGTCCGGTTCAGGGTCGGAGGTACCAAAACCGGTGAACCGCCGATTCTTCGAACCGGAACCGTGAATCGATAATCGATAATCGAAACCGAAACCGGTGCAAAGAACCGGCCAAACGCGTGTGTGACGTGTGTGTGTGACACTGAGTGAGGTTGAGTGAGGGTGACTCCCTCTCTGTCCCTAGTCCCTACTCTACTCGTACTCCCTAGTCCCTACTCCCTCCCTTAGTCATTATTGTGAGTCTTGTTCAACTACCTAATGGCTAATGATACCCTTTAATTTAATCAAATTTAAATACAACCTTTTTATTTTTTTTCTTTTATTTTATTTTTCTTTTCAATATAATTGTCGCATTTTTAAGTAATATAATTTTAAGATTGTGCAAATAATGTATCAATAAGTATATTTGTCAAAAATGTTTATAAGTATATTCTTAATTTAATTAAATTTCAACCAAAATTATATTAAATTTTAATTTCAAAACAAAATTTATATTCATTTAAGGATAAAGCTTTAGACAAGCAAATATTCACTTAAAAAATTTATGCGTGTGAAGCAATAGATTCAAATTTAATCCTATCATATGATCATAATAGTACTACAAGTAAATAGTCAGTACTACTCCCCCTAGTACCATCCCATATTCCCATCCATTCTGCTTTTAACTTTTTTTTTTTTTTTGAATTAGTTAGAGAGAGTTAGATCAAATTCAAAATTCAAAATTCAAAAAAAAAAAAAAACCAGGAACCGTCGAACCGGACCGGAACCGGATCCGAGGTTAGACCAGACCGATTAAGGGTCATGCTTTGGCCGAAAACCGGTTCAAAAATCGTCGGTTCCGCAGCCAAGCCAAATACATCAAGGAGTTGATAAAGAAGTTTGGACTAGAGAATGCAAAAGCATACGATATTCCAATAGCCATCGGCGATAAGCTAGATAAAGATCTAAAAGGTAAGAAGGTTGATCAAATCTTATATCGAGGTATGATTGGCTCATTACTCTATTTGACTGCTAGTAGGCCAGATATCATGTTTAGTGTTTAAGTATGTGCTCGCTATCAAGCTGATCCTAGAGAAGCACATTTAAGTGCAGTCAAGCGTATAATCCGCTATCTCTCTGGAACTACTAACCTTGAACTTTGGTATTTCAAAGATTTGAATTTCGATCTCGTAGGTTATTCAGATGCAGATTATGCAGCTTGCACTATTGACAGAAACACACTAGTGGGACTTATCATTTCCTTGGGAATAGACTAGTTGCTTGGGCCAGCAAGAAGCAAGCCTTAGTTTCAGTGTCAACTACAGAGGCTGAATATATTGCTGCTGGAAGTTGTTGCTGTCAAATCCTTTGGATGAAGCAACAGTTGGTGGACTATGAAATTGATGAAGGAAACTGCCCAATCATGTGTGACAACACATCAACAATTTCAGTCTCCAATAACCCTGTCATGCACTCAAAGACCAAGCATATTGCTATCAAGTATCATTTCCTCAAAGACCATGTGGAAAAGTGGAATATCCATCTAGAGTATGTGGGGACAGACAACCAGATTGCTGACATCCTCATCAAAGCTCTGGACTCCAAGAGGTTTCATTCTTTTTATTGCTAATTTGTGTGTTAAGCATGTGAAATTTAGGTTGAAAATCCTGTTGAGGTTTCAAACTTCACCCTGTTGAAACCGCGTATACAAACCGCATGTAGTCAACCGCTTGCAGCCAACCGCCAGTTCCTAACCACTTTCTGCATTCTGACCGCATGAATCTCAACCGCGTTTCAACTTAGAGTATTTTTCATTTTTTTCTCTTATCCTTAAAAAAAACTGTTCAAATTTGTTTTTATTTGCATGATTGCCACGTGGATCAGGTATGTTTTCCTTATTTTCTTTTTGGACCTTATTTTGACATAAGGATATTTTTGCAAATGTTTTTCCACATTATTTCAAAATTTAAATGCATTTAATGCAAAAGGAACATTTGCATTAAAATCCATCATGTCAGCCGTCAATGACTCCTGTGCAGAAGCTGAAAGGGTGCTACAAGGTGGGAGTGTGTGCAGGTCATACACTTAGTGGGAAGTGGAACCATCATATGCTATCTACACTCCACCCCATAACCACCTATATATACCCATTTCAGTATAACTGCCCACTCTTTACATGTCAACCTCTGTCAATTCGTACCTTCTTTGTCAGTGTCTATGTTCGGGGTAAAAAATCACGTCCAACATGTTACAACTTGGCGACACATCCTGACCTCACACCCTGAAGCAACATTTTGCCAAAAACAACCTTCTTGCAAAATAAAACTGTCATTCTCCTATCTTTACGGAAACGTTACCACAAACCAAGTCAAAGATCTTCAATACCCATTTTACCAAATGAAGCACCTTCAACTTATCACCGATTTCGAGGAGAAAAGAATGGAAAACGGTAGACTCGGTACAACCGTTATTTTCATGTTGTTTAAATAGCATTAGATCTACCCATGTATACACACACTCACTAACACTTACACACACACTTTTGTATTTACGCTTCATTTTACTCTCGACCATCAGAAGATCAATAAAATTCCATGGTTCTGAGGTTTTGTGCCGGCGAACATGTTGTTCAAGGGCTTTCCTCATTAAAATCTATGTTTTTACATTTTGAGTTAAGGTGATCATATTCCATGGTACCCTACTATCGTTATTGGGGTCAAAATGCTTAAATTTGGCCGAAACAGTTTGGCTCCCACCGAGGGACCCATGGTTTTTTGATTTGCAAAGGGATTCAAGCATCATTAGGAGATGCGAGAACTGGGAATAAGGGAATGCATGCCCAAGATAACTTTGACAAACGGAAGCAGGTTCTTCGCAACCTGGTGGATCCTTAGAGCGCCGTTCCTGTTGAGTTTTATGGGTCCATGCGCAGCGGAATTAAGCATCTAATTAACACAAAACCCAAGAGCCTAGGATCTGTTCTATACAATTAAATTGAAACCTATGAGATAGAAATAACCAACCTTGAACGCTTTCCGTTCTTGAGCTATCGAACGATTTAATTATGTGATTTTAAATCACAAACTTCATTCTTCAGATTGCTTGAACTCTAGGCCTTGATCGATGAACGAGCGAAGACCCTCTTTCGGTATCCACACCTTTGAATGAACCAAGAAAAGCTTCTTGAAGATTGCTAGATCTCTTAAACCTATGAAGAATATTGAGAGTATATGTTGTGAATTTCTTTTCAGAATTTCGGCTAGCTTTTTAGGGCTCACAGACCGTTATATTTATACTACTTTAGCATCAATATTTGTTTCCTAATCAAATTAGGAAACCAGTCCGAAAATACCTCTGTGGTCTTAGAGTGTCGCACGACCAGACAAGTCCCATGGACTAGTTCTGTCGCGCGATATATTAAGTCACATCAGGTTTATCTCAATCATTCTTCCTCTGGTTTACTTAATTCATTCTAGTTGTGTGTGACCCAATAGGATTACATTATGTTGGCAATGAGTCTGATCATATCGTCCCTCATAAGACATAAGCCGACTCTAGCAAGCCATTATGTCTACCCAAATAATGTAACGTAAGAGTTCACATTTCCAATGGTACACTTCCATTTCTCCCTTTGTCTCACGATGTTATATTGAACACAAGTCATGGTCCTCATCAACTTGTCTTTGTTCAATGCTTTCTCGATTCTGAGTATAATGATAATTCCAATCACATTGGGGTATGGCCATACACTTTCATCATTATCACTCATCGAGGGGCCCAAGCAAAATATCTCTCTTTCGAGGGACAAATTCCATCTTGACTTATCATCCTTCCCATCATGAATCCGATCATGCCAAAATTAGCCTTTATAAATATCGTGTTAAGATATCGTTTGACTAAAATCAAACATGACTTTCAGCATATGTAAGGTCATGATAATCTCCAGGAGTCTCAGGGACTAAATGAAGTGACCTTATGAGATTTAATTATGACATTTGACCATGACATAAATCTCATACGGGTCAAGTCCAGTCACTTGTTCTCTAACAAGTACCCATAAATTTAATGTGCATCTCTATGCATATAATCATCATATGATCATCCATTAACATTTATACTAATTATTCTCTTAATAATTAGGGACAGAGATTATTACAGATAAATATGCAAAACATATAATAATCAAATGATAAACTTCTCGTATAATAATAAATAATGTCAACACATAAGTCTATCAACTATAGGCCTAGGGCATAACACTAACAGTTCCTAGGTACTCTTGGGGCAAGGTCCAAACATAAGCAACTAGGGGCAACAAAACGATTGATCAGAAATTCCCTTGGATTTAATGAAGATGATCAACCGAATTATCGAGTGGTAGACATGAGGGACTTCGAACTCACAACGCGAAAGCCCTTCCTTTGGCATGTCACCCCTTCAGCAAGTTGTCCACTTCACGGGAAGCAGCCCAGGCAATATGGCCTACTTCAAGTAAGTTGTAATCGATTTCAAATTATATATAAGTTGTTACGAGTATTTCCATAAGAGTTTACTAGTAGCAACAGGATGAGTTCAACCTGAAGGAAATATATATCTTATCATATTTTTAAGTTGTAAGACACACGCCCTTCTAATGGTACAAAGATTTTACATCTTTCGTAAAGATGTTTAAGGTTGTTACACCTTCGCATGGTCGCACACTTTTCATGTTTTAATTAAGGAGTAGGTGGGTCAACATGTCATGTACATGTTGATTACCCCCTTGTACTTAATTAAAGCTACGGACTCAAGTTGAAATCATAAGGATGTAATATCAACATGTTACCATAACATCATAAGTTTTATATCTTTTTCCCATTCAAAATTTCCCCAAAAAAGCGGATCCACAACCTGATCCTAACTAATATATTCAAAAAGCCACAACTTGGATTCAAAAACAAATAAACCACCCAAAAGTCTATAACTAAGAAAGACACCACAATCCATTACAACCTAAAAAGATCTAAAAGTGAGGACAAACCCCTCGGCAAAAATAATCGAGTTGTTGAACCATGGAAGTTGTTTATGGAGGAACACCCCCTCCATTAAAATTCAAAAAGTAAAACATAAAATTGTCTTTTGAAGTTGATAGAAACATACCTGGTCTTCAGCCCTCTTTCTCTTCCCGAGTTTCATCAACTTGTCCCTCCTTACCAGCATCTTGAACCTTCGAATTCACTTCCCCAACATCCACTGTTTCACCTAGAAACACATTCATCATTGCAACCTCATCTTCAATGCTCCACTTGGTGTGCTGCCCCATTTCGTACTCCTTGATCATTTATATCCTACTCTCCATTACTGTCTTGCTAGCATAAAAAATGAACCTCTCCTTTGTGCCTTCCAATTCCTTCAGATGTTCATCAGTG
Organism: Adenophora triphylla var. japonica; assembly: GCA_022495995.1. Lineage (NCBI taxonomy): Eukaryota > Viridiplantae > Streptophyta > Magnoliopsida > Asterales > Campanulaceae > Adenophora > Adenophora triphylla. Next base: position 349,847 of record JAFEMH010001935.1, on the reverse strand, counting down.
GCCTTTGACAACTCCTTCTTCAGCTTAGCAACCTCATCAGCGTAAACCTCCACCTGTTTCTCAGCTTGTGTAGCCCTAAGTATCTCAAACTTGACCCTTTTATCAAGCACCTTGATCCTATCCTCTTTTACCTCCACATCTTTAACCAAGTTAACCACATGATTCAAAGTCTGCATATAAAGAGATCCTTAGAATTCTACGTAAACTACTTCGAATGCAGGAAAAGAAGAAGAAGCATTTTTACCTTCTCAGCATAAGCTACAATATTGTCAGCATCCTTCTTAAATACCTTCACCACTTCAACCTCAGCCAATTTTCTCTTTTCTCAACCTTGGAACTTTCTCCTTTTGATAGGGGTGGCTTACTGTCTTCCTTCTTCACTCCAAATTTTGCCCTAATCACGGACATGATATCCTTCACATCAAAACCTGCCTGGGGATGAGAAACTGCAAGACAAAGAAGCCAGTCAACTAAACAAATGAAAAGACAAGTAGAAACAAATAAGAAAACTTACCAGACGACATCTTGTGAGAGCACTCTTCTACCAGCTTGCCAGACTCCACTTCTGCCCCCGCACTTTCAAAAACAAATGCGACTGATAAAGGAACAAACTTACGGGATTCTTTAGGTAAAGCCCTTACTTTTTGGAAAATCTCTAAAGAATCATCCAACTTCGAAAAAAGATCACTCAGCTTGGAAACTACAAGAAGCAAACAAGGGTTAATCAATCTGAGTAAATCAAACAAGGTGAACAGGTAAATATTAGAACCCTCACCTTCTTTCTTCCATTCGCAAGCCTCCTTTTCACCACCTCCTATAGTGTCTTTTTTCACAAAAAAGAACATATTCTTCCAACCTCTATATGAGTCCAGAGAATAAACTATCAAACTAAGAGCCTTACTCTTCACCCTAAAGCCAAACCTATACGTGCCATGAGTCCTAATATCGTAACAACAAGCAAACTCCTCCAAACCTACCCTTAACCCCGATTAACCACTCAACCTGTCTAAGATAATCAAAGCCCTCCAACCAACAGGCATAAGCTGACAATAGGCAAGGCCGGTAACTTCGAAAAAACGAGTGATAAGAGGGGAGAAAGGGAATTTGAGGCCAATAGTAAAGGGATACTCAAGAAAACAAACCCAGTCTTTCGAAACGCAATCAAAAAACAGGTTAGGGTTGGGATCCATAAACTCCACACCCACAGGAAAAGTGGAATTCTTTCAAAGAATATCATGCTAGCAAGGGTCATGGCGCACACCTCATCATCAGGTCAGTCCGTAACATCTAGACGACGAAAACCAGGGGGCAACACTGAACTAGGGCTAGCAATTTCCTTGGAATTACCCATCCTGAGTAGAAAATCAAGCAGCAACAAAAGAGAAAAGGAAAATTTTCTGAAGAAATTTGAAACTCACCAAAGTATGGAAGACCCTTCGTTGAAATCGCCAAGTATTGAAGAAAAGAGGCCCCAACCGACGTAATAAAAAGGGATGGGACTTGACGGTTAAAGAGACCTAGGTACACTCGAATGCCTAAACCCTAGGATTTAGAAGTTCACATGCTGAAAGACCGCCAGGTAAGGAGAAACGTGGGCGCTAGCAAAGAGATGGTTAAAATTTTAATTTTTTAACTTCTTTAAAAATTCAAAATTTGGGGGCAATTGTTCGGGGTAAAAAATCACGTCCAACATGTTACAACTTGGGGCCACATCCTTACCTCACACCCTGAAGCAACATCTTGCCAAAACAACCTTCCTGCAAAATAAAACTGTCATTCTCCTATCTTTCCGGAAACGTTACCACAAACCAAGTCAAAGATCTTCAATACCCATTTTACCAAATGAAGCACCTTCAACTTATCACGGATTTCAAGGAGAAAAGAGTAGAAAATGGTAGACTCGGTACAACCGTTATTTTCATGTTGTTTAAATAGCATTAGATCCACCCATGTATACACACACTCACTAACACTTACACACACACACATTTTGTATTTACGCTTCATTTTACTCTCGACCATCAGAAGATCAATAAAATTCCATGGTTTCGAGATTTTGTGCCGGCGAACATGTTGTTCAAGGGCTTTCCTCATTAAAATCTATGTTTTTACATTTTGAGTTAAGGTGATCATATTCCATGGTACCCTACTATCGTCATTGGGGTCAAAATGCTTAAATTTGGCTGAAACGGTCTACCAAACATTTTCTCTCTCAAAAACCTTCAAAATCTTCACTTTTCAAAATCTGCAAACACTTTCAATGGCACCCAAGAAACCCTTCACAGATATGGTATGATTTCTGAACTTCATCTCTTTACTTTTCTGAAAATCTTCCATTGTTGAACTTGAAACTCTCGAATGCCATGAACTGATTTTTGCTTATTACTGCTTCGTTTGTTCATCATTTCTTGTGAAATTTGTTGGGTTTTGCTCGAATTCATGCTTAGTTTCAGATTATGTAACTTATTTTATGATCAATACTCATTTTAGTTACTGATTTGAAGAAATTCAGTTTTGAGTTTTTGAAAACCCATTTTCGTGTTCTTGATATTTATTGATGATTTTAGGCAAAGTATGAATTTTTATTGTTATATTGTTAATCTACTTCCAATGTGATCATTTTGATATGTTATTTGCTGATTTTGGTTAACTTTTGATAAATCTATGTTCTTCTTGTTCTTCGTGTTCTTCGTGCACTCTTGTGACTGTTCATACGTTTTTCAGAAACTTTTATATTTTTGATTTCTTGATTCTTGAATCTTGTTTTTCATACTTAGACCATTTTCTAAAAACTTTGGATTTCACTCTGCATTAGAACCACATCTGTCTCAAAACCGCATGTTTAAAACCGCTTACCTTATCTGTTTTAAATCGCATGTTCTTTTGATATCTAACCTCATGTTGGTAACCGCTTGTATATTTTTTTGCAACCGCATGCTAAATATTTTTTTGCTTTACTTAGTATATAGGCTGGATACCATAACCTTCTCTCTGAACACTTCATTGAAGTCTGAGATAAATTTGGTTTAACGATGCCACGTACTAGTAATTACACTCTTGTATTTTCTTCTTTATTTCCTTGCCTGGTATTCACAGTCTACTTGGGGGTTTGAAGTTTTTCACTTTTCAAACTGCACCATTGCTGACCGCGTGGGTGCTCAAACCGCTTGTGAACTGTGAATCTATAAATGGATCTAACTTTGATATTCTATTTTGTAGGAACCACAATTTTTCTTACCAGGTTGGGAGATCAATGAACCTGAGTTGAAGAATGATGCATTGGGAAGGGAGCTGATAAGAAAGATGGATGCTTCAGGAATTCTTCCCCTCTTCACAAAGAAGCAGTCCTACACCATTCCTTCCTTCGTGGACCAGTTCTACACTCATGCCAAGCCTGGCCAGAGAGTTCTTGAGAATGGTCATAAGATCAATTGCCTGACTGCAGGTGTTGAAGGCTTCGATGTTTCCATTGATTACATGGACATCAGAAGCACATTTGGATTCGTAGTACCAAATGCTCCTGAAAATGTTGGCCAAGAAGTTATGGATGAAACCGCCTCTACTACAGCTGCTATCTCATCCCTTTCTAGCCAATACAAGAAGATCCCGAGGAAAGCCTTTGGTGAGCTGATGAGTCACATTTACTACTTTGTGGGGAAATCTGTTTGTGGAAAGACTGGCAACCACAACAACTTTACATCCCAATAATGGATGTATTGTTCTGCTATTTACAATGGAATCCCACTCCATTGGCCCAAAATTCTTTTGAAGGAACTTGCCTCAAGTATTGACACTTATCAATCCAAGAAGAAGAATGAACACCAGAGATGGAGACCATTCTGCAGGCTCCTAACCGCCATCTTTGCCAACTACCAGCATCTGGAGGAGCTAAGGTTATCTACTCCTGAGCTGACAGTTCATTGGCGCATTGAGGAATCTCTTAGTCTAAGAGTGTGCCACAACTTCAGTTACAGCTATGGTAATGCTGAATACAAATCTCTCTATGATGCTGATACTCTACCCACCAAGGAGTTCTACATCGAGATGACCCCTGAAACTGCTGATATTGATGTTGGCAAAGCAGTCAAGAAGGCCAGGAAGTCTAAAAATCCAGCTGCTGAACCCCAAAGAAGAAGGCCAGAACCGCACCAGTCAAATTGTGTGCTACTACTGCTGGTGCTGATCCAAGCCAGAAGGGCAAGAAGAAGATGGATTTAGTTGATGAACCTGATGAAGAGGATGAAGATGAAGAGGAAGATGATGATATACCAGCTTTGATTGCAAGAGCCAAGAAGGCCAAAAACACCAAGGATGCTTTGACTGATGAGGATCTGATGCAGTTCTATAAAGCCAAGCTGGATAAGTTGGAAAAAGCGGCTGAAATGAAGAGGGCTGCTAAAGGGAAATCAACCAAACCACCTCCCCAACCGCATCCCCTCCCCAAACTCAACCGCCTCCTCCTCAAACTCAATCACCTATTCAAACACCACCTCAATCACCCATTCAAAACCAACCTCTATCTCCTTTCCAATCCCCAATTCACTCTCATCATTCTACACCTCACAAATCTCTTTCCCAAACTCCTCCATCTTCACCCAAACCGCTCTCCCCTATTCAACCGCATAGAGCTGAAAATGCTTAGGGGGAGAATCCTAGGAATAGGAGATTTAAACAGATAGCCAAAAACAAAACTCCTACCAAAGGGCCCAAACGTTTTCTCAAACGTGTTGCCCAACAATCCCCTCCTCCTTCTCCCTCTCCTTCACCTTCACCTTCACCTTCTCCTTCTGACTATTAAACTCCTTCTGATATTGACTCACCCTTACCCCCAGCCTTTTCTGAATGGGCCACAAAACCATCAGTGGGCCAAGCCATTTCCACCTCTACACTCAGAGACCTAACTCCCTCACCACCTCATTCTCCAATTCATCAAACATCCCCTCCTAAATCCAACCGCGTTCAAACCCCTCCTCCTTCAAACCGCGACCTAATTCCACCTCCTTCAAACCGCATTCAATCACCACCCCCTCTTTCTCTGAGAAATCAAACTCCTTCTCCTGCCAAAACTCCTACCCCTCCTACCTCAACTCAACTTCAACAATCACCTCCACTTTCAGTTCACACCACTCAAACCAACTCCTCCTCAGACTCACCTCCCAAAACCTCTAAACGTCCAACTTCCACTACTCCTCCTCCTAACCAAACCGCCCCAACCAAATCGCCCGTATTACCTTACCCCATACACTGCCCATTCCCTCTCCAACTACCCAAACTCATACAATTCCAACCGCCCACATATTCCAAACCTTACAAACCCAACTACCCCAAATAACACTCCCCTCCCAAACCCCACCCATTATCCAAATCGCTCCTCTACCCTTTACTTAACCGCCTCCCTCATCCTCTCATATTCCTTCTTCTTCAACCGCTCTAACATGCTACTCCCAAATCCTATCCACTATCTACCTAATCTAAAATCAACTCTTGGTCAACCAAGGATACATGATTAAGGTGACAGAGTCCAACCGCTCCCTGGAAGCCTCCAACCTATCTCTTCAAGCCAGAGTTGACTCTCAAACCCAAGAATTGCTATCTTGAAATCCCAATTGATGGATGCCATTAAGGGGGAGAGATTTCAGTCAACCACGGGTGACCAAACCGCAAACATTGTCAAGGCAACTGTTGATTCCAGCTTGTAAAATTTCAAACAACAGTTGGCCAACAATGTAATTGAATTCATTGGTGATTCTGCCACCAGTGAACAGGTCAAGAATATGCTTGCAATTGCTGGAGATCTGATCTGTGATACTGTTGAGCAAGACTTGGAGAAAATGAAGACTGAGCTTATTGAAGCTTTCAATGTCAGACCGCAGCAGCCAGCTTCAAATCAAACCGCTGAAATCAAAACTGCCCTAGATGCCTTGGAAACCAACCTTCTCTCTGAGATGGACTCTCTCAAAGGAAATATGAATGTGAACTTGAACATTGTGGGAGATAGTATCAAGGCAAAAATCAAAGCTTTGGATGAAGAAGTCAGTGATAGGTTTGAGAACCTAATGGGAGGATTCAATTCCAAACTGAGCTCCAAGATCAATGAGCTGCAAACTTCCTTAAAGGTAACAACAGATTTAGAGCCTATCAAAGAAGCCATCTCCACTCAAACCGCAGCTATTCAGGGGGATATTTACACCTTCTACAACACTCTAAACTCCTTCGTCGAAATTCAAATTGATGAACTTAAAGAAAATGTTGTTGCCAACACCAAAGCAGTTGGTGCAAATAACTCAACATTAGCACAGTCTGTGACCGCCTCAAAAGCAGTAGAGACAACCCTTGGCAGAACAACTGAAGAGGCCAAGACCTTGAGAAGAACCCTTCGTGCAGAAAGCTCAGCATTCAGACCTTCTGGACCGCAGGTACCTGATCAGGAAGTGAATCAACCGCATCATCAGCCTCCCCAGCAACCGCGTCATCACTGAACCACCTTTTGTAATTTCTTTTTGCTGAACATCTTTTGTAAGTTAGACCACACTCTCTTCGTATTTTTTTTGGGTCTAACTTCTTTTCTTTTTGTAACCTTGTAATTTCCTTTCCTACCTGTATTTGTAACTTCAACCATTTAAGGTAGTAATGAAAATTGTATCATGGTTCCAAAACCTTGTTCATATGAAACTGCTTGTTTGTACAACAATGAAACCGCAATGGTTTTAAACCTCATTCAAATATTTTCTAACTTAAAATCATATTTTTGAAATGAAGTTTAAACATTCGGTTTAAACCGCACTTTGAACTTAAACTCATATTTTCTAAGTGCACTGAATGCATTTCTATACTTTCAAAATTGTACGTTTTTCAATCTTTCAATAGTATAGAAATCTATATCTTAAGCTAGTATGTGCATTGACTTGGGACATGACTTACCATGTTAATTCTTATGGACATGTTTTTACCAAGTACAATGTTTGCTTTTGTTATAGTAGGTAATGTCATCAATCAAATAGGGAGAGATTGGTGGGTATGCATACTTTAACCCTCCTAGCTTTAGCTTAGATTTGATTGATACCATAACCTCATCTCTATTTTAAGGACTTTAGACCCATATGTAATGAAGCTTAGACTTCAATTTTTTAGCCAAGTCCATTTTATAAAATAGGTTTTATTTAGGCTTGAAGTCTGGCACAAGACTCATTGGACATGAGGTTTCAGTTCAAGATGTTTCAGACCGCTTCATCAAAACCGCATTAGCAAACCGCTACAAGCAAACTGCTCTGTGGAATTCTCTATCTGAAATCGCATCTTGAATACCTAAGTGCAAACCGCATTAGTGAACCGCACCAGCCAATTGTTGTGCAGTTCCAATCTTGAGACTGCACTATGGAAATCTCCTCTGGTGAAATCGCACTTGTCAAACCACATGAACACCAGACCGCATCCAATGATTGAAGACTTGAAGTGAACCACATATGACTGTTGGAATTCATGTCACCAATGACAAAAGTCAATCACCAAATCTTGTCACGTGATTCAATGTCAGAGAAGATCTGGAAGGATCTAGAAAAGGTGATATGTGTTCTTCATTCCTTATTTGCAGCTGAAGTCTGATTAGCTTTGACTGCAACTTCTAAACAAGGGACAAAAGGTGAATTTGTGGACCAATCAGATTGCACCAGTACAGTCCTTATATTAGTTGTCTCCAACGACTACTTTCTTGGTGCTTGAGTATAAATACCTCTAATCTTCAACACTTGAAGATTGCTTGAGAAATTGATTTGCTGTGAGTTCATAAGAAGTTGAAGCTCTGCTCAGAAAATATTCATCCCTTTGAATCTTCATCTTCTACCTACAAGAAATATTTTTCAGCCCAGAAATCAAGCCTTAAACACTTCAAGGATCATTGTGCTCTACATCATCTAGATTCAAAGAGCCTTGATCTTCTTCAAACACACACACACCTCACTTGTTTAATCACATTGATTATTCATTTGAGATACACCGGTTATAGTCTAGGATTGATCTTCATAGAATAGATTCTAGATCTGAGTATTGATCTTTGTTCTTTGTAATCTCATATACAATATAAAATATAACTCTTAGAAAATTCAAGACTAATCATCTTGGTAATGGACGTAGATCGTTTACGATTGAACCACTCCAAATATTGTGTTCTTCATTTTTTGCATTATTATTTACTGTGCTTGCTAATTATTTTATATTTATATGTTTGATCTTATTCTCAGTTATCCATTATTGTGAAATTGTGTTTGCACTTAACTATTGTCAAAACCTCACTTTTTCAGTTTTGTAAACCGCACTGAAAACCGCATTGTAAACCGCACCTCAAACCGCTTTATAAACTTAGAATATTCTGCTGTGCATTTTGCAACTCTACTTGCAGTTTCTTATACACTGCAATCGATTTTGTAAGCAAGATGTTTGTGTGTGTGTGAGTAGTGAAAAAAAATGTTCAGTTTTCAAAAGAGGGCGAAAAATTTGTAACTTCTATTCACCCCCCTTGTAGCTGTTTTTCACCCTTGTTGCCACATTTGGGATCAACAGTCACTAATTCCGTCTCATTTTCAATCGAATTTTTTGTCATTTTCGTTCATCCCATCTCAAACCGGACTTTTCATTAATGACGAAGTTTTGACACTAGTAATTTCACTCATTGTTTCTTATACTTTACTTTTATAATAAAAACATCAATCAATTTACAATTCTTTTTGTTCATTCTCTTTACTATTTTACTTTTTATATTCATAATACATCTCTCCTATTTTAATTTTTCTTAGTTATTATCGTACTCCCTCCGTTCCATTTCAAGGTTTCACTTTTTCCTTTTGGTCCGTCCCACTTCAAGGTTCCCTTTCTTAAATGGAAAGTTTTTCATATATTTATACCCTTATCATCTTCATATATTTACAAAAAAATCATTCATTATACCCTTATAAAGTTAACATATTTACAAAAAAACCAATCATTAGCTTACTATTCCTCCCACTCATTCTCTCTCTCTTATTAAATATTTTTAATTTTTACATTCTCTCTCCTATTCCCTACCACACATTTAACTTTTACATTCTTTTTCCTCTAATTTTCTATTCACTTTAAAAAAAATTCTTAAAAAGCGTATAAATCTACTCATGAAACCTTGAAATGGAACGGGGGGGGGGGGTGGGGGTGGGGGAGTATTTAATGTTGGAACATTCCTATTTCAATAACCCAAAAGCACTCAAGTCTAGATTAAGTAAGAGAAGAAGATGAAGGCGGAAGCGTGATACCTGTTGAGTCCATCTTGTTACTTGATGATGTTCTTGCAAAGGAAGGAAGAGAAGAAGAAGAAAATCACGTAGGGAATTGTTGATCTTCTTGATAATGAATGCCTTTCTTAGAACTCAGATTATAGAGAGAGTAAATAAGGATGATGTAGTAGTTTCTAGGCTGATGGTAGGCCTCTATATATAGGAAACAATGGCACCTCATCAAGGGACTACACCCTTTCAATTAAGCGGTGTGAAATTACCATTCTGCCCATCATAAATAGGTAATTTCCACCTCGGGAATTCTACACATTTAATTAATATTCTATACTATTCAATAACATTATTTTAATGATTTAGACATGTACGTCTACATGTCACTTATATTTATTAAGTATACACATTTTGCAATCCATGTTCTAACAATCTCCCACTTGGATTGCCCAAACATGTGTTTATACTTTAACAAATCCTCATAAAATCATATTCATAATGTAAATGACAATCCATATGTGCACTTCATTGTCATTCTAAAACAATCTCGTCCATTAGTTTCACAAGTATAGGAACTAAAGGGGCAGTCGTTGTAATTGATTCGCAACTAAACCCACATTAATCACATATATATGTTAAACTAAATGACATAGATTAAGTATAAATGTGTAGCATGAAAAACTTAATGAATATATTAAAACATGTATATATATTCCATCAACTAGTCCTAATTAACCAAATGAGATCAATATGAATAAAACAAATAGCAAATAAAGTACAACTCAAACTCCCACTATATTATGCATTATCAAAATCGTTTCACCCATATGAACAGTATGCTCGTGAAACATCAAAAGAGATAACGCTTTATAAAATGGATCCAATAACATGGAGATTGATCCTATAAGTTGTATATCTATTTGTTTATTTTATACTTATTTCTCTTCAACAAGAGACATAACCATATGATGTCTTTTGACATCTTTGCATCCAGTAAAACAGAATCGGAATACCTAATGATCTCAAAATGATCCAATTGTGTATACATAAGCATGTAGTTTAATGTTTTATAGATACTTCATCATTCTTTTGGATGCGACTTAATGTTCTTCTTTTCGAATTGCTTTGGTATTGACCAAGCATCCCAATAATAAATGCAAGGTCTGGACGAGTACAGACTTGCGCATACATTAAGCTTCCTACTACCGGTGCATAAGGGATATTTTCCATATACATGGATTCAAAATTAATTTTAGGACATTACTTTAAACTGAATTTATCTCCTTTAGAGACAAGGGTGTCATGTGGTTTACAATTTTCCATGCTAAACCTTTGTAATACCTTCTCTATATAGCTCTTTTGTGATAATCCCAAAATACCTCGTGAATGATCACGATGAATTTGGATTCCCAATACAAAAGATGCCTCACCAAGATCTTTCATCTCAAATTTGTTTGAGAGAAATTTCTTATTTTCCTTTAGAAGGTCCTTATTATTACTAGCAAGTAAAATATCATCCACATATAAGATCAAAATTATAAATCTACTCCCACTGAACTTATGGTATACACAATCTTCATCAAGATTCGTTTCAAAAACCAAATGAAAGAATAACTTGACTAAATTTTGAATACCATTGACGAGAAGCTTGCTTGAGACCATAAATGGATTTCTTAAGTTTACAAACTATTTGATTAGTTTGATCTGAATCGGTCACCATTTCTGATTTCCTTATATAGCTGGTTTCCTCAATGTCTCCATTGAGAAAAACCGTCTTAACATCCATTTTTTGAAGCTCAAGATCATAATGTGCCACTAATGCCATAATGATCATAAAAGAGGGTTTAGAAGATACCGGAGAAAATGTTTCTTTATAATCAATGCCTTCCTTTTGAGTAAATCCCTTAGCAACAAGACGTGCCTTATATCTTTCCATATTGCCTTGCGAATCCCTTTTGGTTTTAAAAATCCATTTACAACCAATAGGTTTTGCACCTTCAGGCAATCGGACAAGACTCCAAACGTCATTGTTTTTTATTGATTTTAACTCTTCATTAATGGCATTGATCCACTTATGAGAATTAGAACTATTAATGACTTCATGAAAGGTGATTAGATCATCTCCCACTAAACCTAAGGTGTCCTCATTCTCCGCAAAATACAAATATCCGGAATAACACTTCTTCTTTCTCTAGTAGATCTCCTTAAGGGCACTGGTTCATCCTTATTTTGAGGTTGTTGAATTTTCTTATGTCCAACATTTTCATGTTGTCCGTTATTTACGGGAATCTCTATATTATTTTGAATTGTATGTTCTTTGTTGAATTTTAGGTACAATTACTTGATTTCCAACAGGAACTAAAGTTAAAGGAATATAGAGTGGTTCCTCTAACTCTTCATATTCAAAATCATTACTATTTCTCCCACTAAATTCAACATTCTCAAAGAACCTAGCATTGCAAGTCTCGAAAAATGTTCTAGTTTTCGGGTCATAAAATTTATATCCCCTAGATCTCTTAGCAAACCCTAAAATAGGGCTAAACCTAATGGAAGGTGCTCTATTGAGAATATAAGTTGCGATTTTTAATGCGTCGCCTATAATGAGTGAGGTAAAGAAGTACAAGAAAACATACTTCTTACCATATCCTTAAGGATTCTATTATGTCTCTCCACTATACTATGCTAGGTTTGCCCGGCATGGTGTAGTGAGGGACAATCCCACACTCTTCAAGATAGCGAATATAAAGGACCTGGACGTCATTTACCCAATACGTCCAATGATTTAGACTTTACATGAAGAAAATAATGTATTCATAATGAGAGTAATCATCTATGAATGTGATGGAATATTGTTGACCATTCCATGAAGGGTTAGTGAATGGTTCATATGAATTAGTTCCAAGACGTTTGATACTCTCAAAGATCCTATTTCCTTTAATGTTTGTAAATTTTTCTTTAAAACACTAAATGCAAAAGGTTTTATCCGGAGTATCAAGTTGTTTTTAGGATTCCCTCTGACATAAGTTTTATCAATTCTCTCTTTGGAGATATGACCCAAACGCATATGCCATAGAATACAAGAATTTTCACTTGATAACTTTTGCTTAGTGCCTTTAGTTTTGGTTTCATTATTATGAGACTCATTCATTTTCTTGACTGTGTCAAGTAAATTAAGATTATCGATATATGACAAAGTACTAGTACCGACAAGTTAGAAATTTAAAATAAAGATCACATTTATTATTATCAAAAGAATAAGAGTAACCTTCCTTGTCCAAAACTGTGATATATTTTAAATTCCATCTAAAGGACGGTACAATGAATATATTATTTAGTACAAAATAATAGCCAGTACTTATCATTAATCTAAAAGTCCCTAAGCCTATAACTTCAATTGGATTTCCAGCTCCCATATAGATGTATTTCTCATATTTACTGGGAATTCGGTAATTCAGACAACCCTGCATACATGAACTAATGTGAGTTGTTGCACCAAATACAACCACCATGTATATTAAGGAATTGAAACCAAATTTGCCTTAGTACAAACAAGACCAAATGACATACCATTCTGAATTCGCCATTCGCGATACTTATGGTAGTCGTTCTTCATGCGAGTAAGGTCCTTGCAAAAGAAGCATTTCTTGACTTTATTATCATTAAATGATCCCTTACGCTTCTTACTTGCAACCGCAATTTTTTTTCCTCTTTTTCTTAATCCCACGAGAAGAAGTAAATGCTGAGTGAGTACTTTCTAATTTAAGATATTTCATCCTATCTTCCTCTAATGTCATATGTGAAAGTAATTCATTAATATTTCACTTGTACTTTTGACATTTATAGATCACCTCAAAAGGACCAAATTGAGGAGGAAGATAGATCAAAACTAAGTGCACGAGAAAATCTTCCGAAATCTCTAACTTAAGTGCCTTTAGTTTGATCGAAAATTGAAATAATTCAATAATGTACTCCCTAAGATTTTCCTCACCCTTGTACCGAATGGAAACAAGTTTCCACAAGAATTCAAGAAAAACTCAGCATTTTCGATCTCAGAGACATTGTCCAAAAATGTCTTTGAAACTGCATTTTCCATGATCATTAGACTCACGCGGTTGGACCGTTCCCATTGCTCAACATTTTTCCGTGATATAACGGTATTTCCTTTAGCGGGACTTGGTTCCCCTAATGCGTGATCGATGTCCATACATCCTAAGATTATCGTTATATTATTTTTTCAAGTTTTAAAGTTAATCCCATTAAGCATTGGAACATTGTTCATGGCAGTAGTAATAGATGAAGCGTTTATCAAATTTGTTGGGAATAAGAACGGAGAATGAATACAAAACATGTATAAGAAACTACATAATGAATAAAGTGATTAACTATATCAATGAATCCCATCAAAAAGATAATCAGCATGACATCAAAATTAATCTTTGGATTGCGAATTGACTCATAATTTGATTTATCTTAGGGTAATAAATGACTTTAAACAACACATTTCAAATACTTGCCTTCCTTTGGGCCGGTTCAAGTATTAAAAATGTCCTAACATTTAAAGTATTTGTTACCCGACAATAAAGAATATAAACAACTCATTTTAAATACCCGCCTTCCTTTGGGATGGTTCAAAGTATTTAAAATGACCAAACGTTTTATTCAATTATTACCCCATGAATGCAAATACTTAGTCAACAACAAGGTCTCCTTTGGGAAACAAGCATGTTATCACATATCAATAAGAACATTCATCACTTTACAATTTCGTATCTAAACAACGTAAATCACTTTGGCGAAAATATTATTTAGAAATGAATGAAATTGTTAAGCATATAATTAATCACACTTTAGGGCACAAATTAATGTATACTTTACTCAAATAATGAATGAAAATTGACCAAAATAACAAAATTTTGAAAATTTTGAAAATCTGGCCAGAATGAGTCATGCTCGGCCGAGTCAAGGAAGGTGCTCGGCCGAGCAAACCCTGAATGTCAAATTTTCCAGATTTTGACTATCAATTCTTAACTTAATGGTGAATCAATATTCAACCAAAGCAAGTAGATCCGCATACTCACAACACATTTTTAAATGCGTGGCTATGCATTTGAACAAACTCACAACGCATCCAATGATGGTGGCTATGTTCAAAATGGGATAATCTTACATTAAGAATTGAAAGTCATTTGAGTAAAACCAAAATTTATAATTATAATTTAACATAATACTCTATAAATGAATTAGAGTTGCACCAGTTCATTAGTGCACGGTCGGATCAAATTGGAAAATTTTGAAAATACGTGAACAGTGTTTGCACGGCCGTGCATTATAACTTGCACGCCCGTGCAGTCACTATTCACAGCTTTTTCCAAAAGGCACCTTTTCATAATTGGTCGAGCAAGGCCCTTTTCACTGAAAATTTTTTTTCACACAAAAGATAAATGGCAAGCAAAAATTAACGCTTAACCAAGACATGAATACACAAGTAGATCCAACACGGTTGTGCGACATAAAACGCTCTGTTGTGTCAATGGGATAATCTTGCATGAACCATCATGTCCTTTTGAGTAAACTTTAATCCATATTCATAATTTAATCAAGTAATGAATAATAACACTCTAGCAATGAATTAGAGCATTTAAATAACATCATAACATAATGATTTCAACGGGATTAAAAAATCAAAGTATAGCAAAACATATGCAATATGAATTCAAACTAAATCCAAAACTTGAGAGGCTCTGATACCAATTGTTGGAACATTCCTATTTCAATAACCCAAAAGCACTCAAGTCTAGATTAAGTAAGAGAAAAAGATGAAGGCGGAAGCGTGATACCTGTTGAGTCCATCTTGTTACTTGATGATGTTCTTGCAAAGGAAGGAAGAGAAGAAGAAGAAAATCACGTAGGAAATTGTAGATCTTCTTGATAATGAATGTCTTTCTTAGAACTCAGATTATAGAGAGAGTAAATAAGGATGATGTAGTAGTTTCTAGGCTGATGGTAGGCCTCTATATATAGGAAACAATGACACCTCATCAAGGGACTACACCCTTTCAATTAAGCGGTGTGAAATTACCATTCTGTTCATCATAAATAGGTAATTTTCACCTCGGGAATTCTACACATTTAATTAATATTTTATACTTTTCAATAACATTATTTTAATGATTTAGACATGTACGTCTACATGTCAATTATATTTATTAAGTATACACATTTTGCAATCCATGTTCTAACATTTAAAAGTTAGTTTGGTTTAAGATGAAACAGTGAGAGTTTACGAAAGCACTTAAAAAGCGTATAAATCCACTCATGAAACCTTGAAATGAAAAGGAGGTGGGGTTGGGGGAGTATTTAAAAGTTAGTTTGGTTTAAGATGAAACAGTGAGAGTTTACGAAAGAAATTGCTAATCGGTATGACCGTTGCACCATATCTAATTGTATTTCAGTATTTTATTCATGGAAGGGGCAAAATAGAAGTTAAAGCCCAAAGGTAGATAAAGGGTAGTCCAGGTATAACGTTTAGTATGTAGAACCCAATAACTACTTTAAATTTTAATAATTAACTATCCAGTAAAACGAAATTTAAAGAACAAAAACTGAGTTATCAAGAAACCGGATAAAAGACTAATATGGGTGCAATGGGCCACCGTTCCCTTTTTTTCATACAATGGCCCCAAACCCTAAGTCGTCTGTCAGTATAGTTTTATCACCGTAAAAGTATGTATCTAACTGGGCCAGCAGGCCTATATTTGTATTTAGTACTCCCTCCGTCCCAGACCAAGGGTCCTCGGGAAGGATTTCACGTTTCTTAAAAAAAAAATTTAAAGTGGGTAAAAAATTTTAGGAGAGAGAATGTAAAAGTTAAATGTGTGGTAGGGAATAGGAGATAGAATGTAAAAGTTAAATGTGTGGTAGGGAATAAGAGAGAAAATGTAAAAGTTAATAATATTTAATAGGAGAGAGAATGAGTGGGAGGAATAGTAATGGTTTTTTTGTAAATATATGGAGATGATAAGGGTATAAATATATGGAAAACTTTCCATTTAAGGAAAGGGACTCTTGGTCTGGAACGAACCAAAAAGGAAAGTAGGACTCTTGGTCTGGGAAGGAGGGAGTAGTATTTTCGTAGCAGGTAGGTTTAAGGTTATTACTTATTTTTTTTTTTTTTTAATTTAAGATTTTTAGTTGTTTTATTATCTAAAATGTATAATGAGACTCACTTGTTATTCTTATAATAAGAACTTCCTACCTACTTTTTATCTTCAATTTTACTTTTTATACTTTTTATCTCCTATTTTACTTTTCCTAAGACATTTATTTTTATTAATTTTCGTGTCAAGTCAACCTAAGAACCGGGTGTATATTCTACTTGGTCAATATAGGGCCATCAAGTTCAACCATATATAAATGTCCACTATTTCCACACTGACTACTTCTAACCGATTTGAGTTTGTGCAACGTTATTATATACTCCCTCCGTTCCATCAAAATAGATACTAAGGATGTAACTTTGACCAATAATTTATATAAAAAATAATGATTCTAATAAAATTTAAAAATTATTATTGTATCACGATTGATAATACTTTCAATAATGATTTTTAGATTTTTATTAGAATCATTATTTTTTATATAAATTATTGGTCAAAATTACCCCCTTTTGACTAAAAGTATCTATTTTTGTGGGACGGAGGGAGTACTTCTTTACGTTTCTCGCAAAACCTTAATTCACTTTACTGCTATATATTATCACTCATGAAATAAGAATTTTTTATTTTTTTTATTAGACTCATTTGTTATAACACAACAACTATTCATGTATTATATTCATATATCACTTTCTCTCTCCTACCTAATTACAATACATACTTTTATAATGAACAGTATAAATCGAGATACGAACATGGGCTTACCCGAATTGAGCTCAAAAGGATCGGACCATAAACATAATCCAATACACAAGTATCAATGCTCAAATTACAAGGACCGAGGTACCCTCCTCGTATGCCGAGGAGCATCTCCTCGGCCTTA
Source organism: Adenophora triphylla var. japonica (assembly GCA_022495995.1). Taxonomy (NCBI): domain Eukaryota; kingdom Viridiplantae; phylum Streptophyta; class Magnoliopsida; order Asterales; family Campanulaceae; genus Adenophora; species Adenophora triphylla. The sequence goes on along the minus strand of JAFEMH010001935.1, from coordinate 332,559 downwards.
CATCGTCGACGGGCTCTTCATACTTGGCTCATCATGTTCTGAGACGTCACAAGTGACGAGGAGAGAAAAGTTCTTACCTCGGCAAATCATCAAATGACGAGGAGACAGAATCATTCACCCCGGCATATTCACATGTCGGCCAATCATCAAATGACGAGGAAGAAGAATCACGCATCTCGGCTTATTTGCCAATGCCGAGATAAGGAATTCTTTCTCCTCGGCTTTCCGGCTAGCAGATCGTACAATCTTATTCAAACAAGGATTCAACAGTTATGATCCAATCAGGATTGTAACCACCTACACCAATTCAAGTCAAACAATGACTCCTTAACAGATATAATTCTCTTAGGATTATATCTTATCTCTTTACAAGTTCAATTCTACATGGATTCCATCAATCCATCCCTATAAATACAAGTCATATGGCTTATTATTTGGTACGTTACTTTTTACAATACAGAAATTCTGTCAATTTAGTTTCTCATACACAAACCGTAAACTTACTCTCACGCCGGAGGACCTTTAGCCGGACTCGCCCCGACTTAGTTTACGTGTTTTCTCTTATTTTCAGGCCTTGCAATCTCCGGAGCATTCGAACGCTTGGATTTGGGCTGATTTGACGATTTTGGCATCATCAAGTGGTTCCATTGCCGGGAAATCGATTCAAACACCCTTTGTTTGGCCTGGAAAAAACTCGCTGAAAGCCAGTTTGTTTGTCGGAAATTTTCTAGATTTGAACGGAAATTTCTGTTCCGTTTTGGCTCTGTTTTTGATTCGCCGGATTCTGCAGAAAATTCGGCCGGAATCTGCAAATTCACGCCTGAAGCAATCTCGGGGGATCAATGAAGAAGTAGCACTCCATCGCTTGGAAGTTGACCCATTGGCAAAAACAATCTCCCAGACAAGGAGAAACTTTGCAAGGGACAAGGAGGAGGCTATTAAAGAAGAGGTGCAAAAGTTATTGAGCGCCGAAATTATACGTGAAGTCAAGTACCCCGTTTGGTTGGCCAATGTAGTAATGGTGAAGAAACAAAATGGGAAGTGGCGAATGTGCATCGATTTCACCAATCTCAACAAGGCCTGCCCTAAAGACAGCTATCCTCTTCCCAGAATTGACAAGCTGGTTGACTCCATTGCTGGACACCGTACACTCAGTTTTCTAGATGCCTATTCAGGCTATAACCAGATAAAAATGGCGGAAGAGGATATCGAGAAGACGGCCTTCCAAACACCTGGGGGAAATTATTGTTATGTTATGATGCCTTTTGGGCTCAAGAACGCGGGTGCCACGTACCAACGAATGGTGAATCAAGTATTTGGCGCGCAAATAGGCCGAAACATGAAGGCCTACATTGACGATATGATCTTTAAGACCAAGGAGGGCAGTCACTCTCCTGACCTGGAAGAGACAATAAACAACCTCCGAGTTAATAACATGAAGCTGAACCCAAGTAAGTGTGTATTTGGAGTGACAGCTGGAAAGTTCTTGGGCTTCATGGTATCGCAGAGGGGAATTGAGGCGAACCCCGAGAAAATCAAGGCACTGATTGACATGAAGGAACCTACCACCATCAAGGAGGTTCAAAGGCTAAATGGAAGGATAGCGGCACTCGGAAGGTTCATAGCCAAATCCGCCGAAAAATCACTGCCCTTCTTCAAGGTATTGAAGGGTACCAAGAGCTTCTCCTGGACTCCCGAATGCTCCGAAGCGTTCCTCCGGTTGAAGGAGTACTTGGGTTCCCCTCCCTTGCTCAGCAGTCCGATTACCGGTGAGATGTTGTACGTGTTCCTAGTTGCCACCGATCATACAGTCGCAGCCGTTCTATTTCGAAATGAAGAAGGAATTCAGAAGCCCGTCTACTATGTCTCTAAGGCATTGTCAGACGTAGAGAGCAGATACTTCAATGTGGAAAAGATAGCGTACGCGCTAGTCATCGCCTCAAGGAAACTACGTGCATACTTTTCTGCCCACCCCATCACCGTGTATACGAACGAACCACTGAAGAAAATACTGCACAAGTTGGACGGCTCCGGACGTCTCCTGAATTGGTCTATCGCTCTCACGGAGTTTGATATCACGTACCAACCAAGGAAGACCCTCCTGGCACAGCCTTTGGTTGACTTCATGGTTGAGACTGCCTTCATGGGTGAACATGTCCCCACCTCCCGTAAACAAAACGCACCGGAGGAAGAAAAGTCTCCCGTCGAACTCCCATCCAACTGTTGGATTCTATACACGGATGGGTCTGCTACAAAACAAAGAAGCGGAGCTGGAGTTGTACTGGCAAGCCCGGAAGGAGAATACACCATGCAAGATGCCATCCGTTTCAAGTTCCCTGCCTCCAACAATCAAGCTGAATACGAAGCTCTAATATTTGGTATTGAGTTGGCCTCCTTCTACGGAGCAACTAAGGTGGCGGCATTCTGTGACTCCCAACTCGTTGTCAAACAAGTAAAGGGAGAGTATAACACCCAAGACCCCACCCTTGCCAAATATAGAGACCTTGTCCTAGATATGACGAAGAAGATGGAATTCTTTGAACTCAAGCAAATAGAAAGGGAGGACAACCAAATCGCAGACGTTCTATCTAAACTAGCAACCATGGATGTGTCTAAGTCTAAGACCAATTCATACGTAGTTTATGCTGAGGAACCTGCGTATCAAAGACTACAAGTCATGCTCCTAGAGGGAGAAGAGAGGTGCTGGATCGATGACTACATTGACTACATCGAGAAGGAACAACTCCCAGAAGATGAAGCACAAGCCAGACTTATCAAGAAGAGGTCCCCAAGGTTCGTGGTGATGAGCGGAGTCCTCTACCGAAGATCTTTCACGAAGCTGATGGATGTGGTTTTACCCATCCAAAAGATATATTTCCTAGCTTATTTGATGCTCGAAACCTTGAGAATTTAATGTATTTTCTAGTGTTTTGAAAGTACAGGGGTTGAAGTGCAACAATGTTGAAAACGGAGGATTGGAGCGTACTTTGGAAGCTTTTGGATCAAATTGCAATTTTGGAAAAATTTGGGACAAAACGGAAATTTGGAAGTTCAAGGGCCAAAACGTAAATCTCGAAAGTTCAGGGACTAAATTGAAAATATGAAAATTTTGGACGAATTTGATTTATAAAAATTCATGGGCTAAAGAGAAAAATAAAATCTCAAAGAGCGAGGTGCAAAAGAATTTTTTATAGTGGCCAAAGTGAGACGGTGCATTTACGGAACGAACCGAATAATAAGTAATACCAAAATTGATCCAAAATGAAGATTGCCGGCCAAATTCAAGGCAAGCAAGCGGCCAAGGCAAATGCTGAATGCCGGCCAAAGCTAGCTGATGGGCCAAGGAAATTGGGCTTGGCCGAAGACCAGACTGGGCCTGGGAACGCTGAAGCAAGGCAAATTTGGCCGAGGAGCTTCTGTTCAACTGGGCGGGCAATGGGCCAAGCATGGGCGACCGCCCACCAAGATTTTGCAACCGATTTAATTCCGTCACAAATGAGGAAAACGTGATTTGCAGCAGATTTCGACAGAATCAGTGACGGATTTCGGGAGATCTTCTATTTTGACTAGGATTTTGATCAAGAATTTGTTTCCAAAAAAGATTTTCACCTCCCTCCTATAAAAACAACCCTAGACTAGTTTTGTATCATCTTTGATCTTTTATCTTTTATTTTGGAATCTTTGGATCTTTTGAATATTTTTATTTTATCATTCTCTCTCTATATTTTTAGTTTAGGTTTTTATTTATTTATGAAGATAAAAGAACAAGGTTTTGATTTATTTATTTTAATGGCCATTCAAGGCTAAATTATTTGATTCATGGATTGAGGTGAGTAACAATTTGATCTTTATGCTAAGGTTTTAATTCTTCCTATATTTTTTTCGTTCTTGTTTTCTTAACATTCTTCAAGATCATTCATAGGCTTCAATTGTATGTTAAGATACTTTTGGCCTATGAATCTATTTGGGTATAAATTATTTCAGTAACTCGGACATTTATACATTGACCATTGTTGAGAAAATAGATTTAATTGAGGACGTAACTGAAATCAATGAATCTAGGTTCTTATGCTCTTGTGATTTAAATTGAATCTCTTGAATGTTTATATTGACGTAACTGAATATATAAACAAGATAGAGATATTAGGGTTTTAATGTTTTTATCGACATAACTGTGATATTAACATCTTAACCCTAGGTTTTTGTGAACGAATCCAAGAATGAGATTGAAACCTTTTTACATGAAATAAAAAGCATAAAGTGATAATTGTTACGATCCCCAATCCATGAATCCCTTGTCTCTTATTATCTTTGATTTATTTAATTTGCTTTCTTAGTTTAATAATTCAATCAAATCAAAAACCCCTTTTCTTTTCTTTCTTTTTACACTAATTAAATCAATTTGTTCAACACTCAAATCTCTGTGGATTCGACCCTTGCTTGTGCATACTACTACAACGGTAGCTAGTACACTTGCTAGGTATTTTATTACAAGTGGATTTTTATCCATCAGAAGCCCCTGCTAAGGTGTGTCTATCCCAAGAAAATTGAGAACCTCTTGGCAGAAGTACATGAAGGTGTTTGCGGCGGACACCCAGGGGCCAAAACCTTAGCCGACAAGATCATCTCGCTAGGTTACTACTGGCTAAACCTAAGAGAGGACGCGCACGCCTATGTTAGAAAATGTGACAAGTGCCAAAGATTCTCCGACATTCCTAGACTACCGGCAGTTGAGCAAACACTTGTAATACCTACGTGGCCATTTGATATGTGGGGAATCGATATCATCGGACCCTTCCCTCCCGCCCGTGGTAATTGCAAGTACGTCATCGTAGCTGTTGATTATTTCTCCAAGTGGATAGAAGCAAAGACATTGGCCAAGATAATAGAAGAGAACGCAATCAACTTCGTCCATGACTACATCTGGTGTCGATTTGGCCTCCCTCATACAATTGTCTCTGATCACGGACTCCAGTTCTCTACGGCATTTACAACAGAATTGGGAAGAGTCAAAGTCCGCCATGCGAAGTCATCAGTTAGCAGACCCCAAGGCAACGGTCAAGCGGAGGCTGCCAATAAACTGGTCCTAACAGCCCTTACCAAGAATCTTGAAGGACGCGAGGGTAGATGGTTGGACGAACTTCCCCTAGCCTTATGGGCCGTTCGCACAACCAACCGGGGGCTAATCGGGGAAACCCCATACGCACTAACCTTCGGTTCTGAGGCTATGGCACCAGCCGAAATGGCCATCCCTACCGTGAGGAACTCCCATTACGATGAGCAAGTCAACGAGGTTAATAGGCTCCTAGACCTAGACCTGATAGATGAAAAACGACTAGCCGCACAGATGAGGATGGTGAACTACAAGCAAAGGACCAAGACATATCATGACAAGAGGGTCATCAGAAGAGTATTCCAAGTAGGTGATTGGGTACTTAGAAAAATCGAAGCAACTGGTCGAAAGGCAGAACAAAACAAGCTCTCCCCGAACTGGGAAGGTCCCTATATCATCACCCAAGTCATTCGAGAAGGGACCTACAGATTGAAGACTAAGAAGGGGAAGGATCTCAAGCATCCATGGCATTCCGACAATCTCCGAAAATATTATCACTAGTCTAGTTTATTTTGCAATAGATTAGTTTCTCGTTTTCAGTCTTTTACTTTTTAGTTTGATAGGATTGCAGTTCGATGTAATCACGTTTCAGTTTAACGAAAGCAGTTTCTTCCAACATGCAAAGCAACTATCAACTCCTCACACAAACACCAGAAGACGAGGATCTGATCCCCGACTCTTCAAAACATACGCCTTACGTCTTGACAAGGGTCTGCCTCGACTCAATGACTATAGGCTACTAACAGCCAAGACCGAGGGTCCTCCTCGGCCTAATGGCTTACCTTACATCCTCACAAGGGTCCGCCTTGATTCCAGGATTACAAATATAACAGACAAGATCGAGGGTCCTCTTCGGCATAACGGCTTACCTTACATCCTGACTAGGGTCCGCCTGGATTCCAGGATTACAAGTATCACAGTCAAAGACCGAGGACTTCCCCTCGGCCTATTGATCTGCCTCACGTCTAGACAAGGAAACACCTTATCACTACAACTAACAGACATCACGTCTGAAACCTATGCGCGAGTCATCTTTCTCGACATAAGAAGACGAAAAAGAAGAAATCACCTAACAGTCAAAGCCGGGGAGACCTTCCTCGGCTTATACGACTTGGAGTATGGTCAAATCCGAAGATTCCTCTCGGCTTAACGACCTACCTCACAACTGAGAAATGAGGGACCTTCCTCGGCTTCTCTCCAATAACAAGTCTTGTACCTGTACAGGTCATACAGACAAGCACCAAACAATTCATCAAGTAAAATAGACACACATGAATTGAAACAAAAGGGTTTGTTCATTGATATTTCAAAAGAAATTACAGGCCCTACCAACTATTACAAAAGAAAAAAAGAAGAAAAATCCTAAGTCTGCTGAACGTCATTAAATGGCTTGTCGAGCCAATCCTCCGTTATGGTACCAAGGGGAGGTAGGGTAGTTTGATCGGCTTGAGCCCCAGCTTCCTCGGCGTTTCCCCCCTCGACCTCGGTTTCTGCTTCCTCATCTTGAATCGCCTCCACCAAGGCTTTGATGTTGCCGAGGTCAATAGATGCTGGCTCCCAAGCTGCTCGGCCTGCTTGGGCATCTTCCCCAGCCATGATCTCTAAGTTATAATCATAAAATGGAACCAGGTGGTAAAGAGCCCTAGCCTCCTCGTCATACTGATTCTTGCTAATCAGCAGAGCAATCTTGTTGATGTCCAAGCCAGTGGTGGGGTCAGCTAAGATACGGTGAGCAAGATGGAGATAGCCATCCTCGAACATGGTGGCAGTCTTCTCATCCACCACATCCTGGAAGGCTTGGCTCTCCTTAAAACGGTTCACGGACGCCTCTTCCCTGGTAACAAGGGTAGCCTCGTAACCCCGGCATTTGGCCTCGGCTTCCTCGGCCCTCACTTGGACCTCGGCCTTGGCCTTCCTTGCATCAGCCAGCTCGGCCTCCTTCAGCCGGAGGCTCTCCTCGGCTTGGGCTCGAGCCTCTTGCACTTGCTTTCGGGCTTTCTCGGCCCTCTTCACCTCGGCCTCTACCTTGGCCTGAGCAGCTTCTAGCTCGGCATCCTTGGCCTTCAAATGTCAGTCAGGGCAGCCTTCTCGGTCTCACCCTTCTTTTGGGCGGCCTTGGCGTCATGCACCTGCTTCTCCTGAGCCTTATCCAAGACGTTTTCATACGCCGTGATGGAAGCCCACTGCAAGATAAACCAATATCAGATATCCTATCAAGTACAAGTTATGAAATCAACAACTAAGGGTACGAGAAAGCTACCTTAGCCATCATGAGACCCTTACGGCAGAACAAGTTCTCCCTGCTCGGTTTCTCCTTCACCAGAGCATCATAAGCCTCCTCGTCCATGGCCCTTTGGACAGGAGCTCGGCCCAACCTCAAAAGGGGGCCCTTCCTGGTTTGCAAATGAAGGCCCTTCAGATGGGGTACGTCAGCCGCCAGGCGCCGAGCAAGCTCCTCGGCTTCTTCCTGGGTTTTGATAGTTCGGATGGAGAGGACGGGAGGATCTTAGGGATTGGAAGTCTCCCCGACATGTATCTTGGCTGCGGGCTCCTCGACAGAGGCACCTTGAGTCCTCTTGGAGCCAGAACGCCTGTGTACGAGGTCAGCGTCCTCGGTCGCCGGAACATCCGTCTCAGCAGCATCAACTTGGAGGCTATGCCCCTCTACAGTTGATTGGTTAGCCCGCTCCTCGGATGCCGCCTCCTCGGCGTTAACCTCCTCATGCAATTTGAGGGGAAGGGGATGGTCACCCTGAGCACTCAGTAAGAGATTGCGGGTGTTTGCATCCTCCTTCCTCTCTGTCGAGCCCGAATTTTTGGCCAAACGGCGTTTCTGCTTGATCAGCTCCATGGGATTCATCTTCTTCATAGCTAGTTCTGCCTCTTGCTCGGGGGTCAAATCTGCAAAGACAAGGGAGAGATAATTAAGTACGAGCAAAATGAGAGTTGACATTAACAAATATTAAAGACAGGGTAAAGCATTTACATCCAGCCACATCTTCTACTTTAAGACATTGGTCAATTGGAGGGACTTTACACCTCGGACAATCCTCGTGGAAAACAAGGTCGGGGTGCATTCTCCAGTCATTAAAACGCCTCCCCCTCCTAACAGTGACGAGGGGAACAACCCCGTCCTTCGGCCTCGGCATCAGTCCAGCCTGGACGTAATAATGATCAGAAGCTTCCAAGGCAGACCAATCGAGGAGCCCCACCTCGGCAAACTCCTCAAGGCGCTTTATCAAGTCCTTGGTCCATTCATATTGCTGAACGGGACCTGATGAAGTTGGATCATGGCAAGGGGATTGGAACTCCCAGCCTTGGCGGCACTCAACCCTAATCACATGATTGTCCCAACCTGCAACCTTGCTAGACATTGGGAGAAGAAGTTTTGGTTTCTTTGGGGCACTCCGGATGACGAGGAGCCAACTGTCCTTGACGTAGCTGACTTGATAGAAGTGACGGAAGGCTCCCATGGTCGGCTCGTAACCTAAGCTACGGCAAAGCACTATAAAGCTAACGAGGACCCGGGTACCATTAGCTCCTAGCATGGCCGGCACAGCCCTCACGTCGTCCAAAAATTCATTTATGAAGGGGTCCAAGGGAAGACGGAGACCCTGTTGAAATTGCTTGAAGTAGAAATGGACATGGTTGTCATTATAATAGAAGCTTCTCTCCTTGTCTGTTTTAAAAACGGGTTTGCCGATATAAGTTAATCTGTACTCAGCTTTATCTACCCCGTATTTGGAATACAGCTTCTCCAGCATGGGATCCCCGGCCTTTGGAGGTCTCTCCCGTCGTTTCCCTCCACCTCGGCCTCCTCTTCCTCGGCCTTTACTGCCCTCAACTTGGGCACCTTCCATGAAGGCATCAACTATTTGGGTTGACGAGGTGGTTTCTTCCCCTCTTCCCGTCATATCTGCAAAAAGATGAGGAGCATAAATTAGTGACCTCGTCCATAACTGACCTCAAGACGGGGAAGAGGGATATCCCCCCTCGTCATTATAGATAGGCCGAGGAGGTAGCCTTACCACTCAGATGCTCACGAACTATACGATCTGAAGACGGGTAGAACATTTTGATGTGCTCAATCATCTCTGCCCTATCCTCAAACACAATAATATTGGGGGAATCCGACACAATCCTATCTATCCTTGTGCTATCTGGGTATTGAATGAACATCCGGGTACGGCCATAACTTCTCAACCTCTTTCCTATGTCATCAAGGTTCAGCATCAACCAGGGTCCTCTCTCTCTCCGGTAAACCCTCAGATTGCCGGTGTGATACCCATAACGGAATCGGGGGGAATGGTCCCAAGAACGAGCCATTTCTAAGGGGAATCAAAGATCAATGGGAGAGTTTATTCAATATTCAAAAGAGTTCATACAAAATTCGAAGAAAATCAAAGATTCAAAGTTTTTAAGAGCTAAGAATAAAGATTCATGAAGAAAAGCTTCAACAACATTCAACAATGGCGGTTCCTTTTCTTGACACGCCAAAACCCCTTCTAAAACCCTAGAAAGGGAAAAATCATGAACGAATTGCATAAAAAGGAAGAAAATTCATACCTGTTGGATTGAAGAATGGTGGAAATCAGATGCTGAAGCAACTTCATCGGAAATCTCAAGCCCGCCGAAACCTGGGTTTTGGAAAGATCAAGATCGCTGGAGGAAATTCTCTTAAACCTTGCTATTCGCTCTCCAATATCACAAGTACGGAAAGGTGAAAATGAGAAAGGTTTTGGATTTTATACTCACTACAAACGGGTTATACCTGAAACCAAAATGGAAAACCGGGTTTGGCGCCCCAGAAATTTAATGCCAGCACCAACTTTCAAGACGTGTCAGGCGGGGGGCCCACGCGTAATTATCATGGTATTAATCGTCAGTTATATGAAGCGACGCCAGGAACACGTGTCAAAGCCTGTTCGTATCCCATAAGCCGAGGACGAGATGACTTTCTCCTCATCCTAAGATGAGCTAGAAAGTCGGGGGCCACTGAACAGTATAAATCGAGATACGAACATGGGCTTGCCCGAATTGGGCCCAAAAGGATCGGGCCATAAACATAATCCAATACACAAGTATCAATGCTCAAATTACAAGGACCGAGGTACCCTCCTCGTATGCCGAGGAGCATCTCCTCGGCCTTACATCGTCGACGGGCTCTTCATACTTGACTCATCATGTTCTGAGACGTCACAAGTGACGAGGAGAGAAAAGTTCTTACCTCGGCATATCATCAAATGACGAGGAGACAAAATCATTCACCCCGGCATATTCACATATCGGTCAATCATCAAATGACGAGGAAGAAGAATCACGCATCTCGGCTTATTTGCCAATGCCGAGATAAGGAATTCATTCTCCTCGGCTTTCCGGCTAGCAGATCGTACAATCCTATTCAAACAAGGATTCAACAGTTATGATCCAATCAGGATTGTAACCACCTACACCAATTCAAGTCTAACAATGACTCCTTAACAGATATAATTCTCTTAGGATTATATCTTATCTCTTTACAAGTTCAATTCTACATGGATTCCATCAATCCATCCCTATAAATACAAGTCATATGGCCTATTATTTGGTACGTTACTTTTTACAATACAAAAATTCTGTCAATTTAGTTTCTCATACACAAACCGTAAACTTACTCTCACGCCGGAGGGCCTTTAGTCGGACTCGCCCCGGCTTAGTTTACGTGTTTTCTCTTATTTTCAGGCCTTACAATCTCTGGAGCATTCGAACGCTTGGATTTGTGCCGATTTGACAATTTTGACATCATCATATAATATTATTGACAAAGACTTATATGAGAACAAGAATACCCGTCTCATCCATGAGACGGGTCGGATCCATGACCCGCCAAAAAAAAATTTGCTCTAGGAACCATGGGTCCGACCCTGACACGTGGCAGCCTCTCATTGGCCCAAGAGACGGGTCGGATCCATGACCCGCTCAAAAAAAAATTTGCTCCAGGACCCATGGGTCCGATCCTGACACGTGGCAGCCTCTCATAGGCCAAAAAAAATTTTTAATTTTTATATTTTGTTTTTTTTTTTTCGGTTTGTAAAAAGTAATAGTTATTATAACATAATGTAATAATTGTATGCATATAAAGTAATAGTTTGTATACATTAAAGTAATACATATATACAGAAAAGTAATAGTGTTTTTCCCTATGTTTTCTTCGTTTGGCAAAAGTAATACTTATTATAACTAAAATGTAAAAAACGTGTTATTTATATGTAATAGTATTTGTACATAATTGTAACACATATGTATAGATATCTATATGTTTTCAAACAATAAGTTACAATGAGTTCAAATTTATCATGATGCATGTAAAAGTATTACATTATCTATAGAAATATGTTACAATTTCATCTATCAAAGTATTACATTTACTTGTATAAACTATTACATTCATATACATAAGTTATTACATTTCAAATGTAATATATATAGTTTGTATTACATTTGAAAAAATGGGTGAAAACGAGCTTTTGTTTTTTTAAAACAGGTATTACGTTTACTTATGAACAATGTTACTTTATATGTATACAGTCATTACATTAAGAGATGGTAACTATTACTTTTTCTAAACCACTGAAAAGCCGAAAAAATAATATAAAAACTAAAAAAAAAAGCAAAAAGCAAAAAAAAATAAAAAATTGGGCCTATGAGAGGCTGCCACGTGTCAGGGTCAGACCCATGGGTCCTGAAGAAAAAAAATTGACCTATAAGAGGCTGCCACATGGCGGATCATGCCCCATGGGTTATGAGTCGACCCGTTTCATGCATGAGACGGATCCCCTTGTTCTGATGGGAAACCACCTCAATATTATTTCTTAGTTCTCTTTCACGTTCTCAATATGAATAAGATTTTACGAACAGAAGTAGTAGATGAGTACTTTTTTCCCAACTCATATTGCGATAATATGTAAACAAGCCCCAAATATATATACCATGTTACTATAATATATACTCATGTTACATTTTTTCTACCGTGGAACGTGATGCAACTCATGTATGTTATGTTAGGTAGGTCACGTATAGTATAATACTCTCTCCGTCTCTAAAAGATTGTCCTATTGTACATTTTACAATTATTAAGGAAGAGCTTCACTTTCTTGTACCTTAGTAGATTTGTACTAACATTCATGCCTAAGTTTAGAAATAGGACATACTTTTTGGGGCAAATCAAAATGGCAAATGAGAATTTTTCAGGGACGGAGAGTATGTAACTCACGTGACTATATTTTTTCTCAGGAACACACAAAAATGTAACCGAGTAATTTATTCGAAAAATTGACTTACAATACAACTGCCAGATGTGGCCCAGAAAATGACTTTAGCAAGTAAATGATTGCGGGAAACTCATATTCATTCCTTCATAATATTACCACAATACAAGCCTACCCTTCTTTTTTCTTTTTTCTTTTTTCCTTTTTTTGACAAGTGAAGGGTACAGAAAAAAATACAGAATCTTGAATCTCTTTAATGGTAAAGAGGGGAAACAAGTAAAGCAAAGAAGTAGCTCTCGCAGTAACCCGAGAGTAATATTCATTAAGCAGAAATCCCACTGTAAAAATAAGGTGGCACCCGCTAGTAAAAACTGGAATTTACAGCCCCTCTTTGCCATCAGCAGCACGGAGAGAGCCGAGTTGAACGGGTGCTTGTGTTCCCACAACTTTAGATGACCCGTAAACTGACAGATCCACACCCTGACCTTTCTCTTTCTCAATTTGCTCCTTGATCCAGAAGTATGTGAACCTCAGCCCATCCTGTGTGCATATATATAAACTTTGTCAGCAATTTTCTTTTGGCAAGGGTATTTGCGTAAAACTAGTTACTTCATGAAAAGGGTACCTTTAGTTTCATGGTGGGGGCCCACCCAAGCTTCTCTTTAATCAGAGTATTGTCAGAGTTTCGGCCACGCACACCCTCTGGGCCGGGGATGTGATGGATTGGAAGCTTCTTGTCTTCAAAGCTAAGGACAATCTCGGCCATCTCGTTCATGCTCACCATTTCATCACTACCAATGTTCACTGGCTCCCGGAAGTCTGATTTTGTCAATCTGTAAACACGAAGGGTTCATATCAAGTCATCAAGATTACCTGTTTGAGTTTTATTTTGTCAATCTGTAAACACGAAGGGTTCATATCAAGTCATCAAGATTACCTGTTTGAGTTCTTTATAACACGGAGGTATATCAAGATTACCGTTTTAAGTTCTTTATAAGATGAAGGGTTCATATCAAAATTACCATTTTGAGTTCTTAATAAAACAAAGGGTTCATATCAAGAATCCATGTTGATAAAGAAATGTTGATTTACCTTAAGACACCTTCAACGCACTCGTCAATGAAGGTGAATGAACGGGTTTGTAGCCCATCTCCCCACATCTCAAACCTATCAGTCGAAGTTTGGGCTTTTCTACAGAATGCAGCAGGAGCTTTCTCTCGGCCACCTGTACTCATCAAAGGTAGAGAAAATGCAAAATTTTAATAAAAGATGACCAGCTTAATGTCATTTTTAAGTGGCAAATGTTATATCCTAAAGATGTACCTTTCCATGTGCCAAAGGGGCCATAGATGTTGTGGAAACGACCAATCCGACACTCAATTCCAAAGTCTTTGGTGTAATGCTTGCACAATTCCTCTGTTGCCAGTTTCTCTAATCCGTATGCGTCTTGAGGCTAAAATTAAAGTAAACACTAAACTTATTGACATTGAAATAACACAAAGAAAAATCCATATGTTTGGACATGAAACTAAGATAACAGTCACTGAAGCATATTGATTAGTTGGGAAGTACGAACCTCTGCAGGCCAGGCATCAGCTTCCTTCAAGCTGACATTGGTTTCCAACTGCTTAAACTCGGGATAAATGCAAGCACTTGAGGCATAAAAGAACCTGTGCACAGTGTCAATGTTTAGATACTTGCATCTTTATACAGAACCCACTAGAAAAAGTTTCAAAACAAAATTGAAAAGACCGAAAAACAGCACTTTTTGACATCAATAAAAAAGTCGGCATCCCCATATGACAAAAACTACGACACACTTCTATTTTCAGGTTGACTGGAACAAATAACAATACAGAATGTTTACCCATGTATCAAATTTAAATGATGTTAGTTTTGCTTACCAGACGAGCAATAACTGATTTCACTTTTGCTTGCCCATTTTTATTTAATGGAATCCATCCAATGGCTAGATATAAACAATCCGAAATTTAACTGTACCACAGTTAATAGGTTCTAAACAATTGAGAAGTAATCTTCAAACTAAATTGCTCTTCCATATTAGAACTAAACCCTTGTTCAAGATAAACTACCATATCCCAATTTTCATCGAAATAAAGAACGCGACAAACCAATAATAAAATGCATTAGAAAGGAAGGCCCTAAAGAAACATGAATTTCATGAAGACAAACCTCTTGACTCCTTGAATCCTTGCAGCCTCAAGCATGTTAAAGCTGATCATGGTGTTGTTGTACATAATGACTGAATGGTTGGACTGAATAAATCCCATACCTCCCATATCAGCAGCAAGGTTAAAGACATGATCGACATCCTTTGTAACTTTCAAACAGTTGTCCATCACCCTAAGATCCACAAGATGAAACTCATGGCAAAACATGTCCTCGGTCATGTGCTCATTTTTCTTCCAGTCAGAAGCGATGATGTAATGCCCCTCACTCTTTAATCGCCTGGCAATATGAGAAGCGATGAATCCACCAGCTCCTGTGATGGAGATCCGAAGCTTCTCTGATGGCCAGTAAGGCTCCCTCTCAAGGGCCTCGTAAGTGTATGAACCATACTTGGCTTCTCCGGTACTTCCCATATTACTGATCAGTAAAGGAAGTTATCATGTGAGAAGTCGAGAGAAATCATACTTTTGGATATTCATATTTCAATTTGGGACGGAGGGAGTGAGTACTATAATCTTTACATTTAGCTATACAAGATATGCTATCAACAATGAATTTCACTTTGTATCTTGGAGAAACTAATCTACTGACAAAGCAGTTATGCGCAAAGTAATGTCAGCTAATGAGAGCCGATCATAAACACTCGCAAGTGGATAATTGCATTTCTCTTTTAGTATCTCCCGTTCTACTTTTGAATATCTTGAATATGACATCTAGATACGCATTACTAGAACTAATGCAGGAAACGACAATTGCCTTAATTGTTCTTAGCATTTAACTTGTTGCCTCAAAAAATGACAATGAGCACTTATGTCATGAATTTATTCCAAAACCTATAGTAGGCACTTACGTTACTGGACTGTCGTTCAGTAGTAGTATTCAAAACTTTCTGTAAGACAGATAAAAAAAGCTAAATCATTCTCATTCCAAACCATCGTTCGACAGCTGGTAAGGCTTACATACAGAAACAGCAAGTGAAACCCTAGTCAAAAAATGAAAACTAAGAAATTGTATAAACCAACTACACAAATTCAACTCCATAAAAAACTGAATTTTTTGAGTTAACTTTTAAGAGATTGTATACACCACCTGCACTGATTTAACCTCATAAAAATTGTATATCACCAAAAGTTTTAGCCAAATATTCCTCCGTACATAATAAGTGTCACAATTGACTTGTCAAACCTGAATGTGCTTTACGTGTTTGTTTGTTTGTTCATTTTTATACCAAGATTAAACTACAAGACTATTACCTCGAAAAGGCGACACTTATTTTGAGATGGACAAAATAAAAATAAATACTCACTCCATCTCGCCCGAAGCTTCACCTTTTACTCAAATGGGTGTCCTGGTAGAAGCTTCACCTTTCCTAAAATGGAAAAGATTTATTAATATTCTATTATACCCACTAACTTTTCTCTCACACACATTTAAATTATGGGTCCCACTTGTCATATCCACTCACTTCTTTCCTCTCACAACCCTTCTCCCACTTCCATTATTTTTGAATATATATATTGCTTCCTCAATTTAAGTGCTTCATCAAAATGGTGAAACATGGGCCGAGACGGAGGGAGTACTTATTATTGTAGGACAGAGTAGAATATTAAAAAAAAAAAAAAAGAACAGGCTTTCAATTGACTCCATAATAAATGGAGAGAGATAAAGATAGACCTACAAAACAAACAAAGGGCACACATACAGAGGATAAATTTAGAGAATTGTTATTCACCCCCGCACGTTTACTTAATGCCCCCGCATTACTGAGTTTACCTATAAAAACTAAGACTACACCACCATTATTACTATTCTACCTTTTAATCTCCCCAATAAACACCCCCTAAACTATCAAAAAATACGCTCACACCCACCCCCACACCAACCCTTCTTCCATTTTTCAACAATCGGTAAATTGAGGAAACCCAGTTGAGAAATTGTTAGCAGAGAGATCCAACTACTCAAAGATGGGACAGATCAAGGAGGTGTAAATCACTCAAATGCATCATCTTTTTCAAAGAATCATCCCCAACAACATCAAACTCGAACAGATTGTGAGACAGATTAAGCGACTTCAAACCGGAGCAAATTTTGAAGGTGGATAAGTCAGAAATCTGGCCGGAAAGCTGATTCTCAGCCAGATCCACATAACTGAGACCAGAACTACACAGAGATCTTCCCTTATAAGTGAGTGTTCCGGTGATATTACAGTTGTTCAAAGAAGCTTATGGGTTACTCCACCACCGCCATTAATGGAAGCTGAAGAAGCTTGAGAAAAGAAGGTGAAGAGGAGGAGAAGAAGGAGAGATGAAGTGGAAAGGAGATTAATGATGGAATTTGTGAGGTGGGTTATGGAGGATATTGGTGGTATTAGGATATTATTGGAGATGACACGGGAGGAGGTGAGTTTTGAGGTTATGTTGATAATGGTGGAGAGAGAGAGAGTCAAAAGACAGAGCAAGGAAGTGTAAGAGAGAGTATATTAAGGGGAGGGTAATTGACTCAATTTGATTAATGACATTTTTTTGAAAATAATAATACGAGATATTAAGTAAACTTGCGGGGTGAATAACAATTCTTCTCTAAATTTATCAAGGTAATAGAAAAGAAATGACTTTTGCAGCAGAGCATAAGATTCAACCAAGTGTCAGGAAGAGGGGAAATCGAAGCACTAACAAAAATAAAATACATTTACACCCTTTCAAAATTCAACAATTTTTACAATGAAAACAACTAAATTAATCAAATAAACCCAATAATTTAAACACACCCCTGAAGCAGAATCTTTCTCCATTAACAGAAGAAAATTTCACCAAATCAACAAAATAAACACAACACACGTAAAATTGCATCACGAATTCCATTAAAAGATGAACCAAGCAACAAAATCAACGAAGAAATCAGCATGCTATGAACCTGAAAGCCGAAAATTTCAAGAAAAAAAGAGAGCAGAACTGTGTTAATTACCTGAAACGAATCGGGAAATGAGAGTTACAGCACGAGAAAAATAAGAAAAGATAGATGTAATAAGAATCGAATCACTCCAAAAGGAGAAGTTTTTCCAAGCAGATCTTGGTTGGGAACATGAAGGGGATCTTGATCCTGTATTTATAGAGAGGGTGGTGCGTGAGAATGGTTTGTTTATCCTTGCAACCTCTGTGTTCCTTTTCCAAATTGTGTGGACTTGAATATTGTGATGGGCTTTTTGGGGATTTTGGGGCTGTCTAATTATTTCCATTCCATAATTGATGGTGCCTTTTTCTCTTGTTTAATGTTTTTCCTTATTTTCTTTCTTTGTTTGTCTTTTCATCTTCTCCGTAGTATCGTTTTTGGAATATAAGGCAAGAATATACTTATTTTTTTTCTCAAATTATTTCTTTTTAAAATAATTGATGAAGTAGGAAAAGGTTCGAATTATCATTAATCCAGCAATAAATTATAATCCAGAAACTATAATTTGAAATCACGAACAAACAAATAATTGAGATTGTATTCGCCTAAAACCCTTCAGCGTGATAATTAGATATAATGTTAAGTTTGTATGAAACTTTAGTAAACGACTTAAATCTCAAAGAGTGAAAATGACATTACCTTTTTACGTTATATGTGGTCTGTTATAAATAGTGGTGCCATAAGATCATTATAAGTCCCTTGAATCGCGGAGATAATGCTGACGTAACGGTATCCGTATTGTAGAAGACGGCTATGCATTGATACATGGATAGATGCACGTGTTTGTTTGGTCGAGGTCGACTGAGTATTCGAGGTTGGCCCGACCTCGTGCCTTGGCTAGGCAGATACCGTACAAGTGGGAGATCGTACATCGGACGAATCTAGGTCGAGACCAATGAAGGTCGGACAATGAGCTTAATCGACTGATCTATGTAGGTGGGCTGGTAGGATTGTGGCAGTTGTGTAGACCCATTCATTTGTTGTACCTTTGTAAGGATCAAAACGTTGGGCTTTATACATTGGGCCTGACCCGTCACTTTTATTACTTTTAGTGGCCCCCAACTTTCTGTGTTGACTTTGTCGACCAGGAAGTTATAAAAAAATTTGTGATTACTTACGTAGTGCGTCGGTGGAAGGTCGACTTGGTATACGTAGGTCGCTCTCGATGATTGAATTTTGACGGTTGGATACGCTGTTTAATGCGCCGTAATTTCCGCCTTAATGGGACAATTCTGGTGATTGGACAACTACATTGAAAACTGACGTTGAGCCTTTACTATGGCATTCGAACGGTTTTGCCTCCCACCCTTTCCAATTCAGGCAAGGAAAAGGAGTGGGATAAAAGGAAGGATTTCAAACCTTTCCAAACTTTACAATCCTCAAGCATTCAAATACCCAGCAAGAACAAAGGCAAAGAATTCAATTTTCTGGTGCAATCAAGCTTCCTGTTTCATCGTTGAGTTCCACATTTCCCAAAATCAACAAGGTACCCTTCAATTTCTTTCCTTTAGGTTTAATTTTGAGCTTTCTCTTTTATTCCGTCATGGCTAAGACCTTCGGCATCGAGCTATGGGTTAGGTACGGATATAACTGTGTTCACCTTAGAATATGCAAGAGATTAGAAGGCCCATGGAGAGAGTTGACTAGAGAGGACTGTATCACCATCTTAGATATGTGGAGCTTGTTTTACTGCGAGATACGATTTCCAGTGGGTAAGAGCATGGGAGACTTGGAGGCGGATGATACACGGATTATTCGCTTCCGTCTTTTCAATAAGTTAATAGATCACCTTATTATCTTCTACATTAAGTCCAATAAACCACCCTTCCCACATGAGAGATTAGCGTTCCCAGGAGAATCTAGGTCGTCCCTAGATAGTTCAGAACATACTTCAACTAGGTTTGATTCTCCTGTTTTTGCGTCTTCTGTAGATATGGCTGCTCAACAATCTTCAAACTCTGCGGCATCGAGCTCCTCCGCCGACAATATCGTGAACAAGTTTTGCTCGATCGTGGTGCCAGGTCGTAATGAAAGGGGGTATGTGGCCCTCAAGCTGGCGATAGGGAGGAAGAATGCTGACTCCCGCATCAAAATCCTTCACGACTTCTTTGAGGTGCCTCGAGATGACTTCCTTTTGACCCATTTCACTGAGAGGCAGAGGAAAGCCCAATCTTGGATTCATTGGGGATTGAGAAAAACCAATGTAGCCTTCTACTACGGCCAATTTGAGGTCGGTCTACGCTTGCCTCTTGACCCATTCATCTGTGAGTTTCTGAAGTGTTTGGCCGCTATCCCCATGCAACTAGGAACCAACACAATGAGGGTTCTGGTATGCTTTGCAATGGTGAGCAGGTTCGTGGAGTATGAGTCGTGTATGCATGTCCTTAGAAGGTTCTTCAAGATTGTGATGAACGATAAAACCTTTGGGATTAGTACCCCCGCCAAAGCCAAAGCCCCCAAATTATTTATCAACCTACCCGACAAAGTCTCTGGCTGGAATAGTCACATGATCTTAGCTGAGAATAGGAAAGGTTGGGAGTTCCCTTTGCCCGAGGATGATTCAAAGTCAATGAAGGAGGAAGATTTCTAGGTCCCAGAGTGGAGCAATGAGCTCACTCGTAGGTTGACGCTGGTGGCTCGGAGGAGCACCATAAGCTGGGCCACTTATGGTTGGACAAGGACTTCTTCATCCTGGCAGGGATGATGTTGGGCGGATATGGAGAGGTGGCTCCCTTGGTCCCCATCATAAGAAGCCTTAGGTACCCCAATTGGGTGATACACGAGAGGGAAAGGTTTGAATCCCAATGTCACTTCTGCATAAAGAAACCGGGAGGTCGACATGTCGACTAATAATGCGTTGGGCTCCGATCCCAGGCAAGGATCAATGGGGTTGAATCCCCAAAACATTGTTGATTTGGATCTCGATGTAAAAGAGCTAGAAGAGACAGAGGTCGACGGCCCCTTAGTCGGCTCAGGACGAGGACACATACTGAGTTGGCCCCTGATCATGCTGGTACTTCCAGAGCAGTTGGCTATTCTTCAAACCATCCTCCCCCAAGCTCCTTATGCCAAAAGCATTGAAGAGGTGCAGGCAGTTGTTGATAAGCTCGGTGATGTCCCTCCTCTTACGGGCGTCAACAGCTTAAGTCACCAATACCCCGAGCTGGGTTTGGGACAAATTATAGTGAGGAGGGTGGAAGATAGGGACTTGCTAGCCCAGTTCAATGAGGAGGGGCTTGCTCCTGAAGAATACAGCGATAGGTCTGGCCTACTCGCTTCCGAGGTACAACTTGTGCTTTTGTTTTACATTATTTTCCATTTCGCTTGCTATCGTTCTGGTCGACATATTTTTAATTGCTATTTCTTTCTTGATGTGATGTCTCTTGCTTTGACTAAGCAAGCCAAGTGTAGTTGGAGAGCTGCTTTGGAAAAGGAGCAAATAGCCTTTGCCAACTACTCTAGAAAGGCAAGGGAGGCTGCTGAGCTTAGGCAAAAGCTGAAGGATTCTGATTCCCAATGCCGAGCTTTGCAGGCCACCCACTTCAGTGTTGAGAAGGAGAAAGATGACGCTTTGGCCGCCAAGAAGATTGCTAAGGAACAGTTCATTCCTCTTCAGGCCCAAGTGGAATCTTGGGCTTCGACCAAGGCTACTCTAGCTAAGCTGGAGAAGACAAGGCTGGAAGGGCAGGTAGGAGAGCTCTCTGATATGGTCCAGGATCATAGAAATTGATTGATCAAAATGAGTGAGGACCAACGGACAGCTCGGGCTAAATGGGAGGAAGAGGCTTTAGCTAGGGAAAAGGCTGACATCGAGCAGTTCAAAAATAGTGATGAGTGCTACAGCATCATAATGTCCCGAGCTAGGGATTTCTTTGACGTTGGACGCCAACACATGGCTCGACGGGCCCTTGTCGATCCCACAGTCGAGCTACCAGTTGAGAAGATAGCCTAATGGGCTTGTGCAGAACATTACGATGAGGTAGCTCGTACTGGCCATCCCCTTGTACCCTTCAACGACAACGATTTGGATGTCATAGCCAGACAAGATGCTGAGGATGGGCTAGAGCCTTGGGTCGCTCCTGCTGTTGAGCCCAGAAACTTCAACTTGATACTTAAAGAGATCGAAGATGCTGAAGAAGATGATGAGGTCACTCAGGACCAAGTGTTTCAAGAGGTCGAGCATCAGGAAAAGCAAGATGGTGACCAGCAAGATTGATCTCTTGTTTTTTTTGCTCTTTGTAATGAACAAGTTCCAAACAATCTTTTTGTTTACTCTCTTTAGTTTATTTGTGCCTTGGCCCGATTTGGGAGGTACTTTGACTTGTGATATTTTACATTTAGGTTAGTCCTAGCCCGCTTTTGGGGGACTTAACATTTATATGCTAGTTGACTTTGAAAGTTTCTTGTTTGGTATATGTACCCTCACTTTATTGTCGAACTAGCATAAGTAAGAGATCGACTAAAGTCTTAGTCGGGTCAATTTGCGAAATGAGATTGACCAAGGCTCATGTAAAACCTACTTTAAGAACGAAGATGACTAAGGTTTTAGTTGAGCTTTTTTAGGAACGAAGCTGATTCAAGACTTCAGTCGAACCTGTTTAAGAACGAGGTTGACTTAAGACTTTAGTCGAGCTTGTTTAGGAACGAAGCTGACTCAAGACTTCAGTCAAACCTGTTTAAGAACGAGGTTGACTTAAGACTTTAGTCGAGCCTGTTTAGGAATGAAGATGACTAAGGTTTTAGTCGAGCTTATAACGAAGCTGACTCAAGACTTTAGACGAACCTGTTTAAAAACGAGGTTGACTTAAGACTTTAGTCGAGCCTGTTTAGGAACGAAGCTGACTCAAGACTTCAGTCGAATCTGTTTAAGAACAAGGTTGACTTAAGACTTTAATCGAGACTGTTTAGGAATGAAGTTGACTAAAGTTTTAGTCGATCTTGTTTAGGAACAAAGCTGACTCAAGACTTCAGTCGAACCTGTTTAAAAACGAGGTTCACTTAAGACTTTAGTCGAGCCTGTTTAGGAATGAAGCTGACTCAATACTTGATAAAACTGTTTAAGAACCAGGTTGACTTAAGACTTTAGTCGAGTCTGTTTAGGAACGAAGCTGACTAAGGTTTTAGTCGAGCTTATTTAGGAATGAACATCCAACTTTGACCTTAACGGTGCTCATTTTCTGTGTTGTATTCTAGGTATATCCAAAATATCCAGCCATATATCCTACATTATATTCAGACCCCAAATACGTGGCGTCATCAGTGGCTCCATTGCCGAGAAAGATCTTATTTTTCTCATAAATTTGTGTCTGTCAAAGCAAACACCGTGTTCCCAAACAATTGTGGTCAGAAAACAATTCTTTTCCAGCCTTTTTACCATTAAACATGTCTATTCCTCTCAGAAACGCTGGCTTTCTGTCAACCCCAGAGAATGACCAAGCTTCTCCCTCACAAATTAATCCTGTCAGACCAAGCACCTCAGCCTTTAACTGGTTGGAGGGCCGTTCTCACAGTTTAGGAGACCTCTCCCCTGCTCAAAGGTATTTAAGGAACAAGTTAGAGGCAGCCCGAAAAGAAAAGGCACCCTAAAATCCCAGTCCAAAAACCCCCCCACTTCTCCGGCCACTCCTATCACTCTGGAGTTGATTTTTAAAAGAAACGAAGCTCTGGCCACAACGGCTAAGCTAGTGGCAGAGGCCATAGCCATAAAGAATGCCCAGCTGGAGTTGGTGGAATTAGAAGCCAATGGTGAAGTCCCCCTCCAACAAGGATCACAAAGGTTCTCCTAGCGAGTCACCACTCACTCGCTTGCTAGTCAAGCTAGAGGGACAAAACGGGCTGAACCAACCTTTGACCGCGATCAAAAGGATATGGAGGAGATTGTGGAGATTGAAGATGATGAGGAGAGAGGAGAAGAAGCTCAATAAATCCTCACCACGAGAAATTCAAAGCAAGATCCTTGGCTCAGGCCAGGGGGAAGGCCGTGACTCCTCGCTCTAAAAAACCAAAGATGGATATCAAGAGCCCAGAATTCATCCAGCTCTATTTTGAAGGCGGTTGGTCTCTCCAGCAGTTTCCTGAAAATGAACTTTGCCTCCAACCGGCCTAAGAACGTGGAGGAAATGTATGAGCGAGCTTCCGCCATTGCCTCGGCTGAAGCGCCAAACGAGGCCGCTGCCCACAGACCGGCCAAGGAAAGAATTGGTCAAGTCTAAGAAACTAGTCAAGGATCTGGCCGCGAAAATAATCGATAACGCGGTACGGACAAGCTCAGAAAACTGTTGGAAGAAACATTTTGACTCCCTTGAACTCATCGCGGGCAACTATTTTGAAAACTATGGAAATTCCCCCTCCTCCACCAATGGGTAGAAAGCCAAACGAAAGGAGCCAGGCCAAATTTTGTGATTATCATAGTGACCACGATCACAATACAGAGGGATGTTTCCAGCTAAAGAGAATCATTCAGGAAAAAATCAATAATGGGGAATTGATCAAGTGGGTACAGGGCCATAATGTCAATAACAACAATACCCAGCGGGCACAACCTCAGCGTGGCCCCGAGAGGAGGGAGATAGATAATAACAGCGAGGATGAGTTGGAGACTTATGACATCAATTTTATTGGAGTAGAAGCTCCCTCCAACAAATAACTCTCCCTCCAGATAAAGACTCTTGAAAAGGTCTTCTTAATTCCACCCCTGGCTCCGAAAGAAGAGCAGGAAATTGGGTTTAAACGGAGTGAATTTGCCTCATTTCCCGAGCAAACATAGGCTGAGTCCTAATTGACATGGGTGCGACCAGAGACATCCTCTACTATCATAGGGATGAAGATGACCGAGGCTCACCTCACCCCCTATGCTGGTCTGCTCGAGGGGTTTACAAATCACACCATTAGGGTGAAGGGGATGATGGATTTCGAAGTGGCTATTAGGGAGAAGCTCATGCAGAAAAGGCCAAAATCATGTTCATGGTGATTGATCTGCCATCCCAGTATAATGCTATATTAGGCGTGACCGCACAGGCCGCACTAGGAATAGTTGCTTCCGTCCCCCATCAAAGAATAAAATTTAACACTCCGGGCGGAGTGGCAACCATTAAGAACTAGCCCAAGAGATTCCTCCGAACATTGGAGGAGAAGAGAAAAGCAGAGAAAGGCCAGACCTCGTGCCCGCAAAAAGAGGATGAGGACAAACGGAGCAAAGGCAAAGGCAAAGAAATCTGCCCGGTGCTCGAGCTAATTGGCATGCTATCTTTTCACTCCACCAAAGTTGAGCTAAAAAAGAGTAGGAGGGAAAAAAGGTTGGCTCCCATTGAAGGGGATACATTGATAAAGGAACTCTGGGAGACATAGACCGAGAGGTTATATACTCCATGTCCGCTCTCCCAGAGGTAAGAGCCAACCCTCCATCAATCGTAATAGACTCCCTCTATATTTGAGAAATAAGCGACCTCCGGCCTAACGACGAGCTCGAGAAAGTGGTAATCAATTTCCACTATCCCGAGCAAATAGTTAAGGTCGGGCTGGAAATTCATCCGGAGGAGAGGAGGATCTTAATAGAATTCCTCAGGAATAACTGTGATGTGTTCGTGTGGAGGGTGGAAGACAAGCAAGGAATCAGCGAGGACGTGATCCTCCATAAAATTAACGATGATTCCACCTTCAAACGAATACACCAGAAATCGAGGTATTTCTCTCCAGAAAAAGAGGTTGCGATCAAGGAAGAGGTCGAGAAGCTACTTAAGGCGGGGATAATAAAAGAAATATCATATCCTAAGTGGCTGACTGAAATTACCCGGATCGCAAGAGCTGCGAGCTGTTTGAATTTCACGGGAAAAGGGTGTCGCCACGCTATTTTTATTATGAGCCAAAACTTTGAAAAAGACTTTTGAAAGGGGATCATTTTTATTAGGAGCCAAAATTGAAGAAATGCTATTGAAACACGAATCGTTTTTATTAGGAGCATAAACTTAAGAAAAGGCTTTTGAAACAAGGATCGTTTTTATTAGGAGCAAAAACTTAAGGAAAGTCTTTTGTATAGAGATTGTTAGGTTTGGAGGTCACGTTACGCCTCGATAAGAGATAAATTGGGCTCACCCGAAATGCCTCGTATTGACGAGTCTTACTACCTTCCTCAAAAATTGTGCATGTGTGTGTTTGTGTTACATGAAAATGAGTTTGAATGGCAAACTTTGGATTGAAAGGAAGTTTGAATGGCGGGTTTTGAAATGAGTCGGTCATTATAACGTTACCCTTTTTTGAGAAAACGATAGTAAAGGAAAGATTTTGATTTTGAATCGGGCATTATAACGTTACCCCTTTTTTGATAAAATGACAGTAAAGGAAAAGGCATTTAAAGTAAATGACAATATTGAAATGACGATCGACAAGTCAATTTTTTGACTCGGATATTGAAAGTAAATACGATCAACAAACCAAATGGTTTGGACGGTAAATGACAATATTGAAAGGACGGTATCAACGAACTAAACGGTTCGGACGGTAAAGATGCGATCAACGAACCAAACGGTTCGAACGGTAAAGAACGTTATTGAAATGACAATCAACGAATCAAACGATTCGGACGGTAGAAGTGACAATCAACGAACCAAACGGTTTGGACGGTAAATGACAATCAACGAACTAAACGGTTCGGATGGTAAAAGACGTAATAGATAAAGTTTATGAAAAATGGGTCAAGATCTCCGTTTTAACCCTAAATCACTCTTTTCCAAAAAGAAAAGTGATAGAGAGAGGATCACTTCAAGCCCCATAGACAATGTAGTGTCTATATTTTAAAGAGTTTGATTGGATCAGAAGTAGCGAAAATGCGTAAAAAGAGATGAAACGGAAGATTTGAGAATGAGAGTTTACCAATGGCTAGGTTTTGACTCTGTCTCTCGAGAGATCGTATATCGAATACGGAAAGTGTTTGAAAAGTGTTTGGATTGTGTTTGGTTTGGGAAAAACGTTGTTTTCACGCAAATCGAAACATTTTCGAGGCTTTTGGAGGGATTTGGGGCACTAGAATCGAGACAAATGGGCAGGAGGGTTAAAATTTCTTCACCCTTTACTGAATGGTAAAGGCTGTATTTATAGGGGGTAAAATTGCAGAACAAGCCGTCCGGCCTAACCTTCAAGTTTGAGGGCAATTTGGGTATTTGAAACTATCATGGGACTGATGGTCGATCCAGCAAAACTGGCCGGCCGGCCAGTCTTTCAGTTTGAGGGTATTTTGGTCTTTTTTGGCTTTGGATTTGATTGATTTGACCTAGGGCTTTGTGCATGTGTGACACGTGTCCTACTTTTTTTTAAAGAACCAGGATGTCACCTGGGAGCTTTTATTGATGAACGAAAAATATTACATCAATGAGAGGGAATTAAATGCCCAACTCTAATTTTTTATCGCGTCCAAAAAATATGGTTTTTGACACGTGTTCTACTTAGTCATTAAGTAAGGGTATTTTGGTCCTTTGGGCCATACCTTGACTGTTTTTTAAATAACTGTCCGAATAAATGTTGAAACAGTCCCGAAAAGTCCCGAAAATTGCGTACTTTTGGAAAAGTGATATTTTCACGTGTTTTTAGTACACTTTAATTTTTAATGATCGGGGCAGTCTTGGAAAGTCTCGTTAACTTGGAAAGTGTGAGTTAACGGATTCTAACGATCCAGATTTGGATACTTACAGTAGCCCCTCGGCGACGTCACTTACGGAGGAAGTGGGGTCGTCGAAACAGATAAGTATCCTAAATCGGAGGGATGCCTTACGGAGTGACCTGAACGGTCAAATGGCTAGACTCTAAAGCAAGGATTCCTACGTATTCACGGGGGAATCAAGCCGATCGTAGTTCTTGTCCATTAAGTATAAGAGACATAACAGACTGACCCTGGGTCACGAGATCTTATGCTGGGGATCTAACGAAATGGCAGGAACGGTTATGTTAAACATGCGTTATTAAAAACACAGTCTGAGTCTGAAGGAAGGATTAAAGTTCTAACGATGTGGTTAGAAACAAAATTTAACCTCGGGAGAGGATGGTACATTGCTGGGGAAAAGCATCTAAAGTTCTAACGAAAGCGGTTAGAAACGGAGGAGATAATGCTTGAATTTCTAACAAAGTCGGTTAGAAACTGAAGAGATGATTGGAGTTCTAACAATGTCGGTTAGAAACTGAAAAGATTATTGATCTCTTGTTAAAAGGACGGGCTTACAATTCAGTTGGGGAGGAATGTTCAGGCTTAAGATGACGGCCGAAGAAGGATTGTTGTATGGGCTTACAATGATTTCCATTGAGATAATATGTTTGGGCTTACGATGACGGCCGAAGATGGATTGTTGTACGGGCTTATAATGATTGCCGTTGAGATGAGATGGTCGGGCTTACGATGATGGCCAAAATTTAACCTCGGGAGAGGGTACGTTAGCGAAATCTAATGGAAAATTTAACCTCGGAAGAGGGTACGTTAGTGAAATCTAACAGGAAATTTAACCTCGGGAGAGGGTACGTTAGTGAAATCTAACGGAAAATTTAACCTCAGGAGGGGGTACGTTAGTGAAATCTAATGGGAAATTTAACCTCGGGAGAGGGTACGTTAGCGAAATATAACGAAAAATTTAACCTCGGGAGAGGAGACGTTAGCAAAATATAACGGGAAATTTAACCTCGGGAGAGGGGACGTTAGTGAAATCTAATGGGAAATTTAACCTCTGGAGAGGGTACGTTAGTGAAATCTAATGGGAAATTTAACCTCGAGAGAAGGTACGTTAGCGAAATCTAATGGGAAATTTAACATCGGGAGAGGGTACGTTAGCGAAATCTAATGGAAAATTTAACCTCGGGAGAGGGTACGTTAGCGAAATCTAACGGGAAATTTAACCTCGAGAGAGGGGACGTTAGCGAAATCTAACGGGAAATTTAACCTCGAGAGAGGGGATGTTAGCGAAATCTAACGAGAAATTTAATCTCGGGAGAGTGGACGAAAACGTAAGAGAATTATGAGAACATTTGAGCAAAAGCATCAATTTTGAAAAGATGAGGGGCTGAATGGTCATTTGGGCCAAAAATGGCCTATCTGGTAAAACAGGTCATCCGGCCATTTCTTCAATTTGGCATGATTTAAGTCAGCCGTCGAGCAGAAGGAAAGAAGAACAGCAAAATTGTTATTTGGCCGAGAGAAAAGAGAGAAAAATCTTGCCATTTTCTCGATTCTTTGTTGAAACTTCGAAAGATTAAAGCTATGAAAGGTAGATTAGAACGACGGGGTCGCCATAGGAGAACTGATTAAGGAGAGGAAGAAGCTCAAGAGGACGGTCCGAGCGACTGAGCTTCCTTTGGATCCATTCGAGTTTTACAAGGCTCGAGATAATCACAAATCCAAAGAGGGGGTTGCGAGGAAGGTAAGCATTCTTGAATTTCTTTGAATGTTCTTTGAATTTTGAATTTAAAATTTTGAATTTTGTATTTTGAATTGATTTAGGGTTCTTGTTGCCCGATTTGGGGCTTTTGATCTTGTTATGCCCCTTTGTTGAAATTGATTTTTGTTTGATGCAATTGAGGGTATGGGTAGACAATGTAGAAAAATTGGGTAAAGAAATTCCATGTTTAGCTATGTTTTCCAAATTTGAGGTGTGTTAATTTGGGACGAAGATTTTGAAATGATTTTCGAACTGAGACGATTTTTTTTGAAGTAATTCTGCACTGAAGCGAAAGTTTTGAAATGATTCCGAACTTAAACGGAAGTTTTGAAATGTGAACTGTAAATATTCCGAAATGAAACGGAAATATTTTTTAGGAAATGGACCGTACTGAAACGGAAATTTTGAAACGATATGGAAAAAACTCCGAACTGAAACGAGAATTTTTAGAAAGTGCTCCGAACTGAAACAGAAAATTTGAGAAAACGCTCCGTAAATACTCCGAAATGGGACGGAAATATTTTTTAGGAAATGGACCATACTGAAACGGAAATTTTGAAATGACATGAAAAAAACTCCGAACTGAAACGGGATTTTTTAGAAAGTGTTCCGAACTGAAACGAAAATTTCGAGAAAGCACTCCGCAAATACTCCAAAATGGAACGAAAATATTTTTTAGGAAATGGACCGTACTAAAACAGAAATTTTGAAATGATATGTTTTATATCTTTTGGCGATTTATTTATGTGCTTTTGTTTCATGACATATACATTTCGCGTACGTTATTTGGGTATTAACATACCTTTGTTGTGTCTTACCTGCAGGGGCGAGGGCTGATAGATTTGTCTACTACCAAGAGTAGGGGGAACGTCGAGGAGGTGAGCGAGTTGTGGGGGATGCTCCAAGATGTGACTCGAGGTGAGGAGAGAAGTCCTCGACAGATGGTAATAGATTCCGGTCTGGGGGGCTTCATTAGTGCCGTGGCTGTAGTGGCGTTGATGCAGAGGGTCAAGGCTATTCACATGGCCTTGAGCGAGCACTGATGGGATACGACCCACACTTTTCATTTCAGGTGGGGGGAGGCAACAATTACTCCCATGAATTTCATAGCTATCACCGGGTTGTCGTTCCAGGGCAATCCCATAGAGTGGTTTGAAGAGTTCACCATGGAACAGCTCACGGATCTGCTGGGTTTCGATATCACAGACACCAGGGGAACCGACATTCTGTACGGTTCGATGGAGGGACACTTGAGAAGAGGTATTGACGCGTATATGTCTGGCTCTGAGAGGATGACAGCCGATCGATTGGCTCGGACGTTCTTATGGTTTGCTCTGTCAGCAACTATCTTTCCCAATGCTGATACGAAGTGTCAGTTTACCCTGCTCGGCTCTTTGACTGACTTGGAGGCGGTAAGAGGATTCACCTGGGGAGAATCTAGCTTGGCTGAGCTCTTCTTTGCTTTGGATAAATATTCCAGGGAGGAGGAGAACTCTCTTTGTTGTTTCTAGTTCACTTTGGATGTGAGCTCTCCTTTTCTCTTCCTTGTCCCATTTTTACTTGTCTTTATTTGTTTTGTAGTTGACACTCTTTCCTGTCGTCTTTTCAAGTGTGGTGCTATGAGGTGTTCCGTCCACAGCGGTGGGGTATCAAGGAGGAGTATGCTCTCCTGTTTCCTGCTATGCTGACCAGGCAAAAGGAGGCCAGGAAACCGGGGAGGACGAGTGAAAGTATGAGGGTGACTTATAAGGAGGTTTTCGAGGCTCTGGAGCGAGACTTCTCGCCGAGGGTGAACTTGACTTGGTGGGACCGACTTGATCAGGCGGTTATTGATGCTACCAAGGAAGTGACGGGCCAAAGGAAGCTTCTGGTGGGGCTTCACTGTGACATCATGTGTTTGGGCGAGAGAGTGGCTCACAAGATGCAGCTGCAGGATCGGATCCCATGGTTCCTAGGGATCCTCCTGTCTTTATGCTGCAGCCATTGCTTATGGATAGGGATGAGTTGCACCGGTGTAGGCTAGGAGTGCCTTTTGCTTAGAATGTCCTCGAGGATGCTGACTATGACATCTTCCGGAAGATGAGGCTGAGGAGCCCACAAGTGATGGCTAGAGAGGGGGAAGATCCTTCATGTCCCAGAGATCCTCCTGTCACCCGCACTCGCTTAGCGTATGAGGGCTTTGGTGGTTCCCACAGGCTATTGATGGTTCCAATTCCTGAGCAGGCGAGATCTCGATATCGAGTCGATCTCGGTGCTACTGTAAGTATCTTGTTGATTTCATGTACTGTACTCACTTTCTGCATATGTGCATCTGTGCTGTTCTTTCCATCATTTGATCACTTCCCTAATTTGCAGGTTTCGGGACGTACCCATGATTTGACTGTCAGACGTCTGAAGGGGGGACAGGTTTCGCCCAGCAGCTTCTTGACTACATACTGTGCGGTTCCAGGAGAAGTGTGGCTGTTCATGATCCTATGCCCTCCAGGCCGTCTGTTGCTAGGGAATCGTCTGCTTCCACGACTGGCGGGATAGATGCAGAGCGGAGCTTTAGTCAGTCTCCTGGTGGGACTTCTGGATCGCAGGCCCGTCAATCTTCGTACTCGGGATTCAAGTGTGGGGGACCTTCGGGAACACAGGCGCAGAGCCATCATTCTTCGTACACCGAAGTGGATGACTTCATGATCTACCTGTTCGCCACAGATCCCGTTGCGGAGACACAGTTTGTCAAATGCTCAGATGACGAGCAGGATTTGGAGTAGTCCTGTTATATCATAAATAGCTATATGTACTGCTTATCTTAGACATTGTTTGTATTCGGGATGCCCTTGTTCTAGGGCGAATCATTGTACATTTTATTATCATGATTGTTTTTACTTTTGGCATTTAACGGAACCAGATAAGCAAGTAGATTAATCAAAATAAATAATGACAGAAAATGCACTGAATAACAGATTTGAACAAGTAAAATTTACTGCTATTATGCACTATTATTATTTGCACTGTCGCACGAGCCCGGAATGGATTTGGCATTGTAAGGGAAATGGTTCACGGGTGATGACTGGAGCGTTGCTGCGTGGGATGCTTTTACTCTGTGCACGATAGGCACTCTGTTCATGTTTACGTCGCTAGGAGTATGCCACCGCAGGGTTCTGGACATGGTGGGGCATTGCCGGGGCAGAGAGGACATTGTGCCCTTGATCTTAGGCGAGACCTTTCATGGCATTGATCGAATGGCGACCGGTAGCTGGTACATATGGGGAGGAAGTCCCTCTTTTCTTACTCTGTGGCTGAGGGA
The DNA here is from genome assembly GCA_022495995.1 of Adenophora triphylla var. japonica. Classification (NCBI taxonomy): domain Eukaryota; kingdom Viridiplantae; phylum Streptophyta; class Magnoliopsida; order Asterales; family Campanulaceae; genus Adenophora; species Adenophora triphylla. The sequence goes on along the minus strand of JAFEMH010001935.1, from coordinate 300,354 downwards.
GAGGTGTTATACTCGAGGTTCCAATGACGTGTGATCCTTGGTTCTTCTCTCGACGACCCTCAGATGTTTGCTTGGGCCCCTCGATGAATGATGTTGATGAAATGTGTGGCCACACTCAAGTGATTTGATAGAGATCAAATGCATTTGGATTATCAACATATTCGAAATCGAGAAAGAATTGAACGGAATGAGTTGACATAGACAATGACTCATGTTCAATTAGACATCGTGGACAAAGAGATTATGACATTTGATCTATCAAGGAATCAAGCTTTGATGTTATATTAATTGGGTGGATATAATGGTTTGATAGAAACCAATTATGACTTGTGAGGTCATGTTTTGACTCACTACCAACATAATATAATTCCTATTAGATCACACAAAAAGAACGAATTTGATTCGGGCTGAAATTATGGAATCTAGTCTCCTGGGCGACTGCTGAGATTCACCTTGGGCGACCGCCCACAAGTCAACCGTTGACTTGGGCGTCCACTGAGGTGAATAAGGGCGACCGCGCAGGAGGATTTCGAAACAAGCATGAAAGACTGTACAACTGGGCGACCGCCGAGGTTCATATGGGCGACCGCCCAGGTTGGGTTTCGAATAAGGACAAAAGGGTTGCATAACTGGGCAACCGCCCAGCACTAGGTGGGCGACTGCCCAGCAACCGTTTCAGCAATCCGTTTTGGCTTCGAAATAGGGCTTTTCTCCATAATAGTTAGGGATATTTATAAAGTATAAATATGCCCTTTTGCCCCAGCCATAACATACAAATTTTAGGGCTTGATAAACACAATTATCTTGATTTTGATTACGAATCAAAGATCAAAACATCCTAGATTCAATTCCATATTAGCCATAGATTATTGAAAAGTGTTTCAACAATCAAGAGGATCATCTAGAAATCCAACAAGAAGCGTTCTTGGTTCCTTCGCGTGTGGATCACCATTTGAGGGAGGTTGATTTATCTCCTAAAGCTTGAAGATCTCCATTGTTGATTTCATCACCAAGGTTGAACAAGGAAGATAGAAGATTCGACATCAAAATTCGAGGCTTGAATTTTGAGATCTATTTTGACAAACTAAATCGCATTCAAGGTATATAATTCTATTTCATATTTTTTCTAATCTCTTCATGCTAGACGGATCTAAGGGCTAGGGTTTTGTTTGTTATTTCTAAGTTCTTCCGCTGCGTTTGTAACCCAAAACCCAACAGTGGTATCAGAGCCCTGTCTTGCCATGATTAGGATTGAAATTGCATGCTAGATTTAATTTGATTATTTGCTACCATGTTTTATGAAATAGATATAGATTTATGTGTTTTGTTTTTATGAAAAACAAGTATATATGATATGCCATGTTCATGATTAATGATGGATTAATTTGATTAGTTTATCACATAGGTTATTGATCTATTAATATGATTATTTAGATTTGTAATTTCTCAAAATTGAAATCAAATTGTTTGTATGATATTTTGTGAAGCCCTATGTTCATGATTATGTTCACATGAGATCTATGTTACAACCATGCGATGTTTGTTACAATATGAAAACCTTCTAAATATTTAAGTCTTATGTCATTCCTTGATTAGAACACTTGTGATATTTTAGGGTATTTGTTGTAGTTTCAACTCAGTTGGGTGCATCTTATATCTTAATTTGTGATCAAGGTGAGATAATGGTTGTTGTAGTTTTGACTCAGTTAGGTGCATCGTTCCATGTCTCACATGTTTGAAAAAGGTTTTGACTTAATTGGTGCTTTCAAATGAGATTTGACCCAAGGCATAGATGAGATTTAAAACATGTTTTTTTGACATATGATGTCTAAGAAAATCTCATAAAAAGATCTAAGAGTCATATAGTGATATGGTTGATGTTTCTACCTAAATAGCTTGATTTCGGGCATTGACTCAGTTAAACCAAAATCAAGTGAAATATGGATCTTTACCTACTATGATTATATGATACATGTTTGTATTTGAAGGTGTATAATTTAGTGAAAGTATTTATGAAATACGTTATTTGCTCTTAGATGATAAATGTGTTGATATTAATATATGTTTATATTGTTTGCATATTTTATTGTAGAATGGCTAATCACAATAATCAATCCCTTTCACTGCGATCAGTCCTTGAGAAGGACAAGCTTGAGGAGAGCGGTACAAACTATTCTGATTGGATTAGAAGCCTTAGAATTGTTCTAAAGCAAGAGAAGAAACTGTACGTTCTCAATAAACCCATTCCACCTCAACCTGCTGCAAATGCTTCTAGGGCAGATAGGGATGCGCATAAAAAACATAATGATGATTCTATAGATGTTGCATGCCTTATGATTGCCACTATGTCTAGGGCTCTTCAGAATGACCTTGAGCACATAGAGACGTCATTTGATCTTCTTTGAGCGCTTAAAGGAAATGTTCCAAGTGCAAGCAAGAAATGAGCGGTTTGATGTGGTTAAGGCCCTAACTGCATGCAAGACGCAAGAGAGGCAATCGATGGGAGCTCATTTCCTTAAGATGAAGGGTCACATTGAGCGTCTCGAAAGTCTTGGAAATCCGATGAGTTTGGAACTCGCCACGGATTTGATATTGAATTCATTGCCTGAAATTTATGGTCATTTCATTATACACTATCACATGACTGGCATGAATAAGAATCTCTCGGGATTGCATGCGATGCTTAAGATCGCAGAGAAGAATATCAAGAAGCCCCGAACCGATACTGTGTTAATGGTTAACAAAGGCAAAGGGTTCAAGAAAGATGGCAAAGGTAAAGCAAGTGTTGCTAAACCTAAGGAAAAAGTTGCCGTTGTCGGAGAGGCTCCCAAGGCATCTCAAAAGGATGCGGTTTGCTACCATTTTCAAGAGGTTGGTCACTGGAAGCGCAACTGCATGGCTTATAAGGAAGGCCTAAAGGCGAAAAAGGACAATACGATTGCTGTTGATTCAGGTATCTATACGATAGATATTTTCCTTTCTGTTTCTAGTTCATGGGTATTAGATACCGGATGTGGATCTCACATTTGTTTAAATGTGCAGGGATTAAGGAATAAAAAGCTGCTCAAACAAGGTGAAGTTGACCTACGTGTGGGGAATGGAGCAAGAGTTTCTGCATTAGCCGTAGGGACATATGATGTAACTTTACCTAGTGGCTTAGTACTTGTTTTGAACAATTGTTACTATGTTCCGGATTTGAGTAGGAATATTATTTCTGTTTCTTGTTTGGATAATGAAGGGTATAATTTTCTTATTAAGAATAAGAAGTTTTATATTTATTAAATGATATGCTTTATGGTATTGAAAATTCATTTAATAGTCTTTATGTTCTTGATGTTGATGAGAAACAAAATAGTGTTGAAAATATTTATCATGTAGACAAGAAGTCTAAACCGAATGACGTGAACAACTCGTTCATGTGGCATTGCCGGCTTGGTCATATAAACGAGAAACGCATTTCTAAACTCCACAAAGATGGAATGTTAGACTCACATGATTATGAATCATATGAGATATGCGAATCTTGTTTATTGGGCAAAATGACCAAACCACCCTACACTAAGAGTAGTGAAAGGGCTAGTGACGTATTGGGCTTAATACATACTGATGTATGCGAACCAATGAGCAGCATTGCTAGGGAAGGATTTCGGTATTTCATTACATTCACCGATGACTTATCTAGATATGACTATGTCTATCTGATGAAGTCCAAAAGTGAATCGTTTGAGATGTTTAGAATATTTCAAAATGAAGTACAAAATCAACTTAGCAAAACAATTAAAGCACTTCGATCCGATCGTGGTGGTGAGTATTTGAGCCAAGAGTTTGACAATCATCTCAAAAACTGTGGAATTGTTTCAGAGTTGACTCCACCCGGAACGCCACAATGGAATGGTGTTTTCGAGAGGAGGAATAGAACCCTATTAGATATGGTTCGTTCAGTGATGAGTCAAGTAAACCTTCCTATATCCTTTTGGGGACATGCATTAGAGACTGCTGCATTCACACTGTACATAGTTCCTACTAAATCGGCTCCTAAAAACCCACATGAGATGTGGCATGGAAGAAAACCTAGTTTATCTTTCATGAAGATTTGGGATTGCGAAGCTTATGTGAAGATACTTGTCTCTGATAAGTTAGCACCTAAATCTGACAAGGTTATTTTTGTTGGTTACCCTAAGGAAACTAAAGGGTATTAATTTTACAACCGTGTTGAGAACAAAGTATTTGTTGCTCAATATGATACTTTTCTTGAGAAACAGTTTCTCAATAAAGCATCTAGTGGGAATAAAATTGATCTTGAAGAAGTTCAAGAACTCGAAAATAACATAGAACCGATAGTAGAGACTGAACCAACTCCATAAGAAGTTGTGGAACCGGTTCAAGATCCACAAGTCCATCGTAGATCGGATAGGTTACGATCCGCACCCGAGAGATATGGATTTCTTGTATCGGAAAGTAATGAAGTGGAAGTCATTGAGAATGACGAACCTACTTCTTATCAAGAGGCGATGTCCGATCCCCATTCGGATAAATGGTTAGAAGCCATGAAATCCGAATTGCAATCCATGTCGGATAATCAAGTTTGGAACTTGATTGAGCCACCCGAAGGTGTAAAAACCATAGGGTGCAAGTGGGTCTTCAAGAAGAAGACTGATATGGATGGGAAGGTGCATACTTACAAGGTTAGGCTTATTGCAAAGGGATATAGGCAAACTCATGGTGTAGACTACGATGAAACCTTCTCGCCTGTTGCCATGCTTAAGTCTGTTAGAATTTTGATTGCCATAGCCGCATATTATGACTATGAGATATGAAAAATGGATGTCAAAATCGCTTTCCTTAATGGAAAACTGTTCGAGGATGTGTATATGACACAACCCAAAGGTTTTGTAGATTCAAGAAATTCTAACAAGGTGTGCAAGTTGCAAAGATCCATTTAAGGATTGAAGCAAGCTTCTAGGAGTTGGAATCTTCAGTTCGATGAGAAAATCAAAGAGTTTGGTTTTATCAAGAACGAAGATGAACCTTGTGTATACATGAAATTCAGTGGGAGCGTTGTGCTATTTCTCTTATTGTATGTCGATGATATCTTACTCATTGGAAACGACATTCCTGCGCTTCAGACTGTCAAGTTTTGGTTAGGGAAATGTTTCTCAATGAAAGATATGGGCGAAGCCGCTTACATCCTTGGTATCAAGATCTATAGAAATAGATCTAAGAGGATAATTGGTTTGAGTCAAAGTACCTACATTGACAAGGTTCTTAGAAGATTAAAATGGAAAATTCTAAGAGAGGCAACTTGCCAATGGGTCATGGTGTTGCTCTTAGCAAGACGCAGTGTCCTAAGACAACTGATGAGCGAAAGAGGATGAATGATATTCCATATGCTTCGGCTATTGGTTCTATCATGTACGCTATGATTTGTACTAGACCCGATGTCTCGTATGCTTTCAGCATGACGAGTCGATACCAATCTGATCATGGTGAGAACCATTGGATGACAGTCAAGACGATCCTAAAGTACTTAAGAAGGACTAAGGATGCGTTCTTGGTATTTTGAGGAATGGAAGAAGATCTTGTTGTAAGAGGTTACACAGATGCTAGCTTCAAAACCGACAAAGATGATTTCCGATCGCAGTCGGGATTTGTGTTTATGCTTAACGGAGGTGCGATATGTTGGAAGAGTTCCAAGCAGAGTACTATTGCCGATTCTACTACTGAGGCCGAATATATAGCGGCATCCGATGCAGCTAAGGAGGCAGTTTGGATCAAGAAGTTCATTATTGACTTGGAAGTTGTTCCAAGTATCACTAATCCGGTGGAACTTTATTGTGACAATAATGGTGCCATTGCGCAAGCAAAGGAACCAAGGTCACATCACCGATCCAAACATATACTTAGACGTTTCTATCTCATTCGAGAGTTCATTGATCGAGGAGACGTTAAGATATCCAAACATATACTTACCCATGGAGCTCACATGATGGTCATGTGAGGTCCATGGGTATTAGATACATAGATGGAGCCTAGTGTAAGTGGGAGATTGTTGGTGTAATGCCCTAGGCTATAGTTATGTTTAACTTGAACCGTTATGTATCATCTTTATCATTTATTATAGAGCATGTTTATACTGTTCATTATATGTTTGCATGTTTATTATATTGAATTGCGTCCCTAGTTGTTGTGAACAACTAGTATAAGTTGGTAATGGATAATCATAGAGATGATTATATGCATGGAGATGCATATTACACTTATGGATACTTGCTAGAGAACAAGTATTGGACATGACCTACTTATGAGATTTATGACATGGTCTGTTGTCATGATAGTCGTGTTATTGAATCCTTTGTACCTGAGATTATCATCGTCTTTCACATGATGAAGATCGTGTTTGATATAGTCTAACACTATCTTTAATCGGATAGCAATAAGGGCTATGTTAGCATGTTTGGATTCATGTAAGGAAGAATGATAAGTCGAGACGGAATTTGTCCCTCTTATGAAGAGAGAAGTTTGCTTGGGCCCCTCGATGAATGATGTTGATGAAATGTGTGGCCACACTCAAGTAATTTGATAGAGATCAAATGCATTTGGATTATCAACATATTCGAAATCGAGAAAGCATTGAACGGAATGAGTTGACATAGACCATGACTCATGTTCATTTAGACATCGTGGACAAAGGGATTATGACATTTGATCTATCAAGGAATCAAGCTTTGATGTTATATTAATTGGGTGGATATAATGGTTTGCTAGAAACCAATTATGTCTTGTGAGGTCATGTTTTGACTCACTACCAACATAATATAATTCCTATTGGGTCACACACAAAGAACGAATTTGATTCGGGCTGAAATTATGGAATCTGGTCTCCTAGGCAACCGCTGAGATTCACCTTGGGCGATAGCCCACAAGTCAACCGTTGACTTGGGCGACCGCTGAGGTGAATAAGGGCGACCGCGCAGGAGGATTTCGAAACAAGCATGAAAGACTGTACAACTGGGCGACCGCCGAGGTTCACATGGGCGACTGCCCAGGTTGGGTTTCAAATAAGGACAAAAGCGTTGTACAACTGGGCGACCGCCCAGCCCTAGGTGGGCGACCGCCCAGCACCCGTTTCAGCAATCCATTTTGGCTTCGGAATAGGGCTTTTCTCCCTAATAGTTAGGGATATTTATAAAGTATAAATATGGCCTTTTGCCCCAGCCATAACATACAAATTTTAGGGCTTGATAAACACAATTATCTTGATTTTGAATACGAATTAAAGATCAAAACACCCTAGATTCAATTCCATATTAGCCATAGATTATTGAAAAGTGTTTCAACAATCAAGAGGATCATCTAGCAATCCAACAAGAAGCGTTCTTGGTTCGTTCGCGTGTGAATCACCATTAGAGGGAGGTTGCTTTATCTCCTAAAGCTTGAAGATCTCCATTATTGATTTCATGACCAAGGATGAACAAGGAAGATAGAAGATTCGACATCAAAATTCGAGGCTTGAATTTTGAGATCTATTTTGACAAACTAAATCGCATTCAAGGTATATAATTCTATTTCATAGTTTTTCTAATCTCTATATGCTAGACGGATCTAAGGGCTAGGGTTTTGTTTGTTATTTCGAAGTTCTTCCGCTGCGTTTGTAACCCCAAAACCCAATACGGAGCTCATCCCGCATCCCCTTGTCCCTATCCAAAGACTTATAAGCCGCATCAAGCCGGCCAATGAAGCCCTTCAGATCTGCCTCCTTCTCAATCATGGACTCTGTCAGAGTCTTCACCTTCTCCTCTGCCTTCATCAAGGCCTTGGACTTAGCAGCCAAAATTTTGGTCTGCTCGAAGTAGTTAGTAGCCTGATCATTAGAGATTTCTCTCAACCGCAGGATCTTGTTGCCAACTAAAAAACAGGGGAGTTTCGATCAGTAACCAGTCTGGAAAAAGGGGGTTACGGAGATAAAAAGAAAGCTAAAGTTTACCTCAGTAAACGCAAGGCCAATATCCCCCTTCAGGGCGGATGCATTCTCCTTGGCCCCAACATTCTGGTAGAAGTCAGGTGGTGTAGAGCCTATTCAAATGACCAAGCCTCACTATAGATTGAAACCCTCCGCGAGCATAAAGATCCACCCCTTTGATCGCGGGCACATCCTCGAGCTTGCTCTTCAAGCCCCAAGCAGCTTCACGCGTGCTGATAGGCAGAAGAGGGTAAGAAAGAGAGCAGGTCCTGGCCCCTCTAGCAGGAGGAGTGGAGGCTTGGGCATGAGACACATCAGATCGTTGGGTACTTTGTTGTTTGTCCTTGCTCGCACCCTTGGTCTCAGTATCAGCCCGCTTCCTAGTCCCAACGGATTGACCGGTGGGGATTGTACGGTCAGAAGGAGGACTAGGGCTGTGAGCAGATGGCGGTGGAGGCCTTTTGGGGAGCAGAGGCAGATCATTGGTCATAAGAAGAACCTTGACCCCGGCTAGCGGGGCACCAGTAACCTTGTCCACAACGGGCAGAGAAACACCCACTGCAGCTACTTTGCCTAAGGCCGCTTGCCTGGCCGCTGCCTCTTTTTCCTCTTGGCGGTTTTTATTTGCCTTCATTTGGGCGGTAGAGAGCTTGGGGGACATCTCAAGAATATTCTGCTGGATCTACTCTGAAAGAAAAAAGAGTTTGATTAGAGAGCAGTTCAAAAAATGAGAAGCAATTAAGTAGTTCAGCAAAGACAGAAAAAGAGACCGGTCCATTTTGGAGGTTCACAGACCGCGCCCATCATGCATGTCTTGCAGTTGGCCTAAAAGTCATAGAATTTATGAACCCTCCAGTTGGGATCACGAAGTTGGGGCCCAATGGCCACCCTAGGGGCATAGTAGCAACCCTCCCTCTAAGGGGCCACCCCTGAAAAGATTAGCAACGGCTTGTTGTTAATGATCGCGCTCAAATCAAAAATCGGTTACACCCTCTCGGTCATAAACTGGGCTAGATGGAAAGCTAGAGAAACTTGAAGCTCTTCAGAGGCATTCGGGCTAGGATAAGAGCTGGCAGAAACCCTAACAAGGACAACATTCTCTGGTTTGGCAAAAGACCACCCAAACCTAGACTCAATGACCAGAATATTCTTCTGGTTCCATTGGTCAAATTTATTGGTGGGGGGCAGAAAAAGTCCGGGCAGAGTTGTTCTTAGTTTTCAGCCCAAGGTTGCCATTGATTATTTGGTTGGAATAAAAGTCATAGAGCCTGGAAAGGGAAGGTTCAAAACCCAAAACCTTGCACAACGCTATGAAGGAGACAAGGGCTCTAATGGCATTAGGGGTTAAGTGCATGGGAAGGCTGCGGTTGAAATTGAGAAATCTGAAAATGAATGGATCAAGGGGAAGTCTCAGTCCGTTCTCAAACTGGATCCTATAGAAAATACAGGCTCTATTGTCCTCGTGGACATCTGCCACCGTCTCCGATCTCAGTTTCCCCTTCAGCTCCACTTCCTGAAGTCCGCGGACACGGAAGCAGTTGGGGTCAACAGCATAGGTGGTGTATATCTCAGACTCCCAGTCCGTAGGGGTCACCTCCTTATTATTTCTCCTCTGATCGTGGCCAGGATTGGTGGCACCAGCATGGCTCTTGCCGCGGGCATGGACATCACCCTCCTGACCTTCCTCAAAGGCATCTACGATCTCGGTGGCCTTCTGGGTCGTGCCCGCAGCCATACGGTCTTCCTCCTCGCGGTCATCTTCCTCGGTCTCACACATTCAGAGCTAAAGAGACCACCCCCTTGAGGGCACCTCTCCATCTCCTTCCACCTCCATATATTCACCGTCATCACCACTACTATCTAGATTCACGACAGGGATAGATTGGTCCGTGGTCTGGATATCGGGATAAATGGTGTTCAAGGGTTTCACATCTAAGGGGAGGCTCCAATCTTCAGCAGCCAGGCAAGGGTCCACATTCATCTCGTTAGGGTCCATTAGGGCATGTTTTTCGAAATCAGTTATCATTCCGGGATTATGAAATGCCCTCCTCACCAGTTCAACAGCGTTCAACGCCTGGTCTCTCTCTCGAGAAAACTTTCAACAAACCCCCCATCACAAAATTTCTTAATCGATTGGTATCCCCCAACACCACCATATCACCATTCACAATCAGCTTTTTCTTGGCCTCCCACAACCGGGGTGGGAGCCAATTCCCCCATTGATACTTTTCACAGAAGTAATTAAAACACTCCAAGGACAGCCTAACCCAAGCGTGGGCAACATTCCTATAGATACCTCCTGATTTTTTACAAACCGCAAAGGTATCCGGATTATTTCCATCACCCAACTCTAAGGGACGGATGGGACCGTAAGTACGGGTCATCATCATTAATCCTAAGGAGCAGAAATAGAGAAGAAACAAAAATTAAATGCAACTATTACTTACGAAAGAAGATTGGGAGGAGGAAAACGCTAAGGAAGGCAGCAAATTTTCTCTCTCTAAAAGCAATCTGAAGGTCTGAAAGTGATAATAGGGGTATATTTATAGGCCTACCTATACGGGTCGACCCGTATTAAATAGCCCACAAATCGTTCCCCTCGAATCACGAATCGACGCCAACGCTTTGAATTTCAAATTTTTGCCGGTTGGCAATTATGGCGCCTATTGGATTGTTGACACGTACCATCATTACCTGACACGCACTGGCGTTTCACCTGCCAAGGGGCCCACCAGCATAATCGGGAAGCATAGCAAAAAAGCTTCTACAAGCTTTCACACGTGCCTCTCACATGCGCCAATTTACACAGGATACAGAGCAAAATCAGCGAAAAAACACAACACTGGTGACCGCAAAAAGCGATCTGATAGAAGACCGAGCCTAGAAAATATAGCTCCTTGCTCAGACCATAAATAATCTCTCACTTGGAGCTAGGGGCCACTGATGAGCCCGGACCATTTAAACCAGGTTCAAGCTCGATCTGGTCCAAATGCCAGGTATGACGTGGGATATCCTAGACCGCCAGAGTCAAGACCGCGGACAGATAGACCGTCAAAGTCAAGATCGCGATACTCTCAGATCGTCCCAGTCAAGACCGCAAACAGCTAGACCGTCAGCAGGGTGAGCGCGAAAACTGTGACCGCTTCATCCGTGCCCGCGTTAATATCATTGACCGCGCCCAATATGTTGACTGCGGTCTCATACCAGACTCCCGGTTATCTCACCAGACTCCCGGTTAAAGGCAAAACTTATACAGCAAGTTTCCTAACGTGCTCCGACATACAGTAGCCGGCTTATTCCAATCGCATTGAATGCGGCTCAGGCGCCTACTATGTCATTTAATGCGCCGTGCTAACTCTTCCAAATACACGGCTCCTGTCCACATTAACGACATCCTCTCTGCAAGTGAATCTTACTTTACTGGCAGGCCCAATCCGATGCGGACATGTGTATCTGATCAAATACTAAGATGTCCTTAGGGCTGACCTCATGACTTACATCAACAAGCAGCTCTCCATCACCTATAAATAGAAAGCCCTTGTCCCCTTGGACAAGTGTCAAATTGACATTGTAAGTCACATTGTCTAAACCCTAAACACACAAACACTCCATGACATTTCAAAGTCTTGTTCTCAGGTTATTATATCCTCTAAGATATCTTACTCTCACACTCGAGGAACTGAGTTGGAGTAACATCCAGCTTTGACCTTAACGATACTCATTTCCTGTGTTGTGTTCTAGGTACATCTGAAATATCCTACCTTATATTCAGACCCCAAAATACGTGGTGTCATCAGGTCCAAATACACAAACACTTATATGAACTCAATCATCAAATTATGATTATGAGACATGCTCAAATGATATTCATGATGATCGGAAGATGATGTGAATTACGAAGAAGAAGATGTAGATGCATTACTAGTATGTTAATGATGGATATTAAAAGTATAGTAGTGACATTGATATAGATTTGAGGGAGGATGATGATGTTCCAATTGATGATGACGTGAAAATATATTTGATTTATTATGAAAGGCCAAAAAATTCGGAGATATGAATAACCGTTAAATTGTTTTTGATGATATATACAATGCGGTATATAAGAAGCAATACAAGTGATATTATATATATAAAAAATTACTAATGATGAAATGATGGTTTAACTTTGCTAAGAAAAATAAAGGAATGATGGTTTCTAAACAAGGAATGAAAAAATTACATTTTAGTTATCTACGTCTTTATCTTAACTACCGTCTTCTACCTTTAAAAAAAACAAAAAACAAAAAAAAACTTTCATCTTCAATTCGGCATTTAATATCTCAAATTGGATAATATTTTGCGTTGAGCACTCGATATATTTCGATATATTGGAGAATCCAGTTGAACGAAGAGACACCCACCAAATATCCCAAAATTCGAGAAACATCGTTGTGTAGTAAGAGCAATGGCAACATTTTCATTGTGATAGAATGAGAGATTCTTCGCAATTGCAAGATGAAAACAACAATAAATAAACAGACAAATAAACATATGCTCTCAATGAGAACAGAAATCAACGGCTCTCAATGAGAAAAGAAAGCAACAACTCTTAACTTAGGAGATAATTTTTTTTATATATATGACAAATTACATATAATTGAAAATAATAACACAATTGTTTGTAATTTCAATGTTTAAATTACAAAAAAAATTGTATTGTTGAGCCAATGAGATGAAGAAGTTGAAAGTTTTTGTTAAAAAAGAGAGAAGAATCTTCTCTCTCTTTTTTAACAAAAACTTTCAACTTCTTCATCTCATTGGCTCAACAATACAATTTTTTATTAAGATTCAATTAAATTCACTGTTAAAAAAATATTTTTAGAGCGAGGAAAGAGCGTATGTTATTATCAACATTTTTTTTTAATAATACAAGGACAATATATAGATGTTTTTCTAGTGCAAAGACAATTTATAGGAATATTAATAGTACTCAAGTCACTTTCAGTTGGTAATGGCTGACTTAATTTCCACATTAAGACAGGTTCATTTAAGCTCATTTTTTGTTAGGTTAGATTTCACGGAGTAATTGGTTCCACGTGAAAGTCATTGTAGCCTAGCTTTATTTATACTCACCTGTTGTGAATTTGGTGCTTCCCCGTTGCAATCTAGACAAAGAATCAATAAACTCATACACACAATATCACAAGAAACACACACACAAGAACACAAGAGTTGTTTACCGGTTCATTCATCAACTCGTGAACTACGTCTGGGGGCAATTGCCAAGCCAATATGTATTCTAATATGTTGCTACACAACTACTATATGTTCTAGGCCGAAATTATGCTTATATAGTTATACAAGGAAGCCCTAACTCAGTTTAAGAAGAGATACAATCGAATTAGAAAACAAATCAAATCTGCATCACAAAGATCGGGCGCAGCGCGGCCGCCCTCAAGGCCAGCGCGGCCGCCCTCCTTGGCAGAGACTTCTTCACCCACGAAGGAACTCCAGCGCGGTCGCCCTCCACCACGAGCGCGGTCGCCCTCCTTGACAGAAGCTTCCTCCGAGATTTTCCTCCTTCAATCTCACCGACTCCTCCGACTTAGGCCCCTTTTCTTCCTTGTAGTTTAGGACTCCAATCCCAACAATCTCCCACAGGAGACTAAACTAACAAACATAAAATCACCCATCAACTCCCACCACGGAGTAAAGACCTTCGAACACATTTTCCCCCATCCATATTGGTTTGACACTACCTCTCCTCTCCTCAAGTACTAAGGCGAGTTGAAATCAAGCGACGTTTCAACCTCTTCGTGTTAGATCGTTTTTGCCTCCTCAAATCAGCTTCTACCTTGATTTCTCCCCGCAAGTCTAACTTCGCCTTCTCCCTCCAAACCCACCTTCCTCGCAATGCTTCCCCTTGAAACTCGGACACACCTTGTTTCTTGCATCGTCTATTTTTAGTCTGAAACCGCTCTCTGTCAGGGCACTTGGACTTCCACACCACGTTGATCAATTTTGAGTCCCCCCCAACATACCGTTTCTTGATGTCTCCCCTTTTCACACCAACAGGCCGATTCTTTAGCCTCTTGCTCCCATCGAAACGAACATCGATATTGTAGGTAGAGTACAACATCTTCCCCTTAACCCCACGAGCTAACACCTTAGCCCCTTTTGTGACTTCCCAAGACCCACCAATGAAAGAAACACCATACCCTTCACTGTCAAGTTGTCCCACAGAAATCACTCATCTCCTCAAATCCGGAACATGCATCACGTTGTGTAGTTGTAAAACAGCCCCGTTAGGTGTCTTCATCATCATATCCCCCTTACCTTTGACCTTCAAAGGCTGACCGTCACCAAGATAGACAACCCCAAAGTCTCCAGTTTTGTACCGCTTCATTGATTCTGCATCCCCACTAGCATGACAAGAAGCTCCAGAATTCAACACCCAATCTTCACCCGACTGCTCCTCTCCTAGGATTAATATATCTCCACCATCATCTACCACGTGTGCACCACCATCTTTTCCCGAACAGTCATAACTGATATGCCCCAATTCACCACAATTGTAGCACTTAACCTTTTTCCCCTTTTTCGGTCCTCCCCTTCCCCTATTTCTCTTCACCCTAAGTGCAGCCCCATCTACGGAAGATTCTCCCCTTTTCTCTTTCCTTCGCAACTCCTCTTGAAGGATGAGATCTCTAACCTCCGTATACACCAATGCTGTTTTTGACGTACTAATCGTTGTGACAGTAACCTCCCAACTATCAGGCAATGATTTTAGTAGAAAACAAGCTAGCACTTCATCGGAGAAAGTAATATCAACACTTTTTAATTGGTCCACCATACCTTTGAAATTGCCGATATGACTTGCCATTGTCGCCCTCTCGACATCTTCGCATTCGCAAACCTCTTTATCAAATGCACCTTATTGATATTCGACGGCTTCTCATACATGTGCGACCGGCGTTGCGGCAACTCCACCGTTGTCTTGGCCTCCATAGCGTTAGTGCAACGTCGTCGGTTAGGGCACTCCTTACCGCTCCTAACGCCTTCCGATCCAACGTCTCTCAATCCCCTTGTGACATGCCTTCGGGCTTCTCCTTCAAGGGTCCATGAAGATCCTTACAATAAAGGTAGTCTTCAATCCTTGTCCTCCAAAACGTGAAATTCACACCGTTGAATTTCTCGATTGAGTTCTTCATCTGACTGCTTCACCAAAAGTCCCCAAGAACGCGATTCAAAAAATCAACTAATGAAACTTTGAATCCTCCGAACCAATGCTCTGATACCAGTTGTTGTGAATTTGGTGCTCCCCCGTTGCAATCTAGACAAAGAATCAATAAACCCACACACACAATATCACAAGAAACACACACACAAGAACACAAGAGTTGTTTACCCGGTTCATTCACCAACTCGTGAACTACGTCCAGGGGCAATTGCCAAGCCAATATGTATTCTAATATGTTGCTACACAACTACTATATGTTCTAGGCCGAAATTATGCTTATATAGTTATACAAGGAAGCCCTAACTCAGTTTAAGAAGAGATACAATCGAATTAGGAAATAAATCAAATCTGCAGCACAAAGATCGGGCGCAGCGCTGCCGCCCTCAAGGCCAGCGCGGCCGCCCTCCTTGGCAGAGACTTCTTCACCCACGAAGGAACTCCAGCACGGTCGCCCTCCACCACGAGCGCGGTCGCCCTCCTTGACAGAAGCTTCCTCCGAGATTTTCCTCCTTCAATCTCACCGACTCCTCTGACTTAGGCCCCCTTTCTTCCTTGTAGTTTAGGACTCCAATCCCAACATCACCAACATTCAACAAAATATACAACCACTTTTTTGAGAACTAAAAAAATATACAACCATTTGGGATATTGACGAGATTTTTCAATATCTTTTCCATATAAATATATGTAAATTAGTTAGGTTAATATTCTCTTAATATAATTATCGAGATTTGATAGAATTTGGTAGAGATAAATTTCTGAGCAAGACTCTCACTTGATATATATTGTATGTACACGGGCACTTTGTAAAGCAAGAAAACAAGTTGTTCAATTTCTCCTTCTCGTGTTCTTGGTTTCAACTTGGTATCAGAGTCTGGCTGATCCAATCATGACAAACACAAATATTAGTGGTGAGAAGAAAGCCATGGATGAGAGGCGCTCACCCTATTTCCTGTCGACAAGTGACAACCCGGGACAAATTATTACCCACATTCAACTTAAGGGTGATAATTATGAAGAATGGGCTTGTGTGTTTCAAGGGTTCATTGCGGGCCAAGACGAAGCATGGATTCATTGATAGGACGATCAAGATGCCGAAGGAAGAGGACGAGATCGACCAATGGATGACTGTCAACTCAATGGTGGTTTCATGGATCTTCAATACCATTGAACCATCATTGAGATCCACCGTGACATATACGGAGGAGGCAAAGACTTTGTGGGATGATTTGCAAGAGAAGGACGAAAGCGTGGCCGTGTATTATGGCCGGATCAAGAAGCTGTGGGATGATCTCAATGATTTTGAGACATTGCCTGTTTGTTCGTGCAGTGGATGCAGATGAAATCTCGGGGCCACGCTGACCAAACGACGTGAGGATGAACGAGTACATCAGTTTGTTATGGGACTAGAAACACCGAAGTTTGAAAATGTGAAGTCTTCCATCCTGAACACAAAACTGTTGCCTAATGTTAATAAAGCATATTCCATGGTTGTAAGGGAAGAAAGAGTTCGCAGCAGTGGGCGTGCTATTATCCTGCACCTGTTAGTTTTGCTGCTTAGACAGTTGGAGGAACAACTGGTCACACAAGTGGTCAGACAACTGTCGGCACATATGGTTCAGGGGGGGAAGAAAAGATGGGAACAATGTTGTTTGTCCTAAATGTAAAAAGAAATGACACGATGTGGAATCGTGCTACAAACTAGTGGGCTACCCAAAATGGTGGGGAGATCAGCGTATGAGGAACACCAAAGGGAGAAGTGGAGGACAGTTCTCTTCAACGGGAAAGGATCAAAGAAGGTTCGGCACAAAGGCTAACACATCACAATTCGATGATACAAATCAGGCTCGTGCTTTGGGATTTACAGCAGAGCAGTGGAGTCACTTCCAGAATTATGTGCAGACACAAGTGCAATCAATTGGCCGCACAACTGGCTCAACTGACCATCTGAATGGTAAGATAAATAATGACAAAAGCCAATAGTGGGGCCAATCGATACATGACAAGGAATATCTATCTGCTTAAACGTATTCATGATATTGAGGCTAACCATATAGGTATGCCTAATGGAAAATACGTCGTGGCCACGAAAGAAGGTGAATTTGACATTGGAAAAGGATTGGTTTTGAAAAATGTTCTTTATGCTCCGACTTTTAATTGCAATTTACTATCTGTCTCTCAGCTGCTTAATGATTCAAATGCTTTAGTGCACTTTTCTGACAAACAATGTGTGATACAGGATCGGGCCTCGAAGATATTTATTGGTGCGGGTGAACTAAATGAGGGGTTGTACTATCTGAGAAGATCATCATAAGTTTGCAGTGTCAAGGAATTCGGAAGCTACCAATTGTGGCATGAACGTCTTGGACATCCATCAAGTAAAGTAGTTGGTTTATTGTTTTTTATTTGTCGTAGTATCATTAATAAGGACGTGTGTGGGGTTTGTTGTCAAGCTAAACAAATTAGAGACAAGTTTCTATCAAGTGATACTAACTCTATTGAGATTTTTTATTTAATTCATTGTGACATTTGGGGTGACTATCATAAGTCGGCTATGAGTGGTGCAAATTATTTTTTGACCATTGTGGATGATTGCTCTCGCGCTATATGGGTTTATCTAATTCATCACAAGAGTGATATTTCTCAAAGTTTGAAAAATTTCTTTGCCATGATTGAAAGACAGTTTAATAAGCATGTTAAGAAACTTCGAAGTGATAATGGCCAAGAGTTTATGTGTTTAACAAAATATTTTCTTGAAAATGGTATTGAACATCATACTACTTGCATTCGCACGTCACAACAAAATGGGAGGGTTGAGCGTAAACATCATCACCTCTTGAATGTGTCTCGTGCATTGTTGTTTCAAGCCAAGTTACCTGTAAAGTTTTGGGGTGGGTGTGTTTTGGCTGCCGGCTACTTGATAAATCGTACACCCTCGAAACTGTTACATGGAAAAACCCCTTATGAAATCATTCTGGGAAACCACCTTCTTACCAAAGAAGTTTTTGGGTCTTTATGTTACGTGCACTATTCTAGGAGGGACAATGATAATTTTGCTAGTCATAGTAGAAAATGTGTTTTCTTGGTATATCCCTATGGAAAAAAGGGATGGTTGGTATATGATCTTGATGAACACAAGACACTTATCTCAAGAGACGTTGTTTTTGTGGAGAAAGAGTTTCCTTTTGCTAGCATGCGAATTGACTCAGAAGAATCTTACACGGATTCAGATATATTCCTTTATCCAACAACTGATATGGACACTTGTAAGGAAGACAATATCGGTGTGACTACAGGGGTGCCTAGACAGTTGACAGAATAGTTAACCGAACAAGTGGCTGAACAACAGGCTGATCAACGGGCAGACGGTGATATAACTGACATTGTGTCTGAACAGCTGACCGAACAAGTGGAGTTGATCAGGTTATTGAAGATGTTGACCAGCCTGTAGATGGTGAGATTTTGGGTCGAGGACAGCGCGTTAGGGTGCCTTCCACAAAGTATTCATCGACAGAATATGTTTTAAATGCTAAAGTCAGCCCCCATCACGTTCACCTTCCCAACAAAAATCTTCAGGTACTCGCTTTCCTTTGTCACATTTTGTTAACTGCACTAAATTTTCGGCGGCACATAGATGTTTTTTGGCAGCTATTGATTCAGGTATTGAGCCGAGAAATTTTGGAGATGCTGTTAAATCTCCATAATGGTGTGAGGCCATTAACAAACAACTTGATTCTCTCGACCAAAATGGCACATGTGAACTAGTTGACACACCCATTGACAAGAAGGTAATTGACAACAAATGGGTATATAAGATAAAGTACAATGCGGATGGGTCCATCGAACGTTACAAAGCTCGTTTGGCGATCTTAGGGAATTGTCAGGTTGAAGGAGTTGATTATAAAGAAACCTTTGCTCCAACAATCAAGATGGTTACTGTTCAAGTATTTCTCTCAATTGCTGCAGTTCGTGGTTGGGAACTACATCAAATGGACGTTCATAATGCTTTCCTCCATGGAGATCTCAATGAGGATATTTATATGAAGATACCTTTGGGCCATCCGTCTTCTTCTTCTGGTAAAGTTTGCAAACTCAAAAAATCGCTCTATGGTCTCAGTCAAGCACCTCGGTGTTGGTTTGCAAAACTTTCCACGGCTTTGAAGAGGTATGGGTTTATTAAGTCATAATCGGACTATTCTCTTTTCTCATTCAAGATTTCCACTGTTGAGATACATGTCCTTGTTTATGTTGATGATTTGGTCATTGGTGGTAATGATCCTAGTTCCATTCCTCGCTTCAAAGAGTATCTTAGTAAATGCTTTCACAAGAAAGATCTTGGCCGCCTTAAATATTTCTTGGGTCTTGAAGTAGCAAAGCATCCGGATGGTATTTTTATTTCTTAGCGTAAGTATACGCTTGATATTCTTTCTGAGACTGGATTTCTTGGAGCTCGTCCGGCTGATACTCATATGGAGCAAAACCATCGGTTGGCTCTCACTGAAGATGATGATTTACGTGATCCTGAGGCTTATCGGCGTCTTGTAGCACGCCTTATATATCTCACCATCACACGTCTGAAACTTTCTTATAGTGTGCACATTCTGGCTCAGTTTATGACCAGCCCAAAGATAGCTCATTGGCATGCTGCTTTACGTGTTGTACGATATCTTAAAGGTCATCCTGGCCAAGGCATTCTTCTACGTACAACCTCTAATCTACAACTTTGTGCTTACTGTGACTCAGATTGGGCTAGTTGCCCGCTTACTCGACGCTCCCTTACTGCCTATTTTGTGTTCCTCGGTGATTCTCCGATATCTTGGAAGACCAAAGGTGGCAACAAGGGTGAAAATACAGCTAGAGAGGGGGGGGTGAATAGCTGTTTAAAATTTTTCGCCCTCTTTTAAAGACTGAACCTCTTGCTTACAAAATCCTCTTGCAGTTGATAATAGACTGCAAGTGATAGTGTAAAATGCACAGCGGAATTATAGAGTGTAAAGCGGTTTTGAGAGGCGGTTTGTAAAATGCGGTTTTGGTGGTGCGGTTTTGGGAAGTGTAGTTTTACAAACACGTGTGGTTTTGACTTTGTTAACTCCAAACACTATTTCACAATAATGGATAACTAAATCAAGATCAAACAGAGACAAAGATAAATAATTAGCAAGCACAGGAAATATAAATGCAGAAAGTAAGAACACGCTATTTGGAGTGGTTCAATCGATAAACGATCTACGTCCACTACCAAGATGGTTAGTCTTGGATTTCTAAGAGAGATTTTATATTAAGTATTGTGAGATTACAAAGTACAATAAAATATTTTCTATGAAGAACAAATCCAAAACTATAACCAGTGTATCTCAAATGTTTAATCTATGTGATTAGAACAAGTGAGGTGAGTGTGTGAGAACAAGATCAAGGCTCTTTAGATCTGTGAGATGTAGAGCACAATGATTCTTGATTGTGTTAAGGCTTGATTTCTGGGCTAGGGAATATTTCTTGAAGAAAGAAGATGAAGATTCAAAGGGTTGAATAATTTCTGGGCAGAGCTTCAGCTTCTATGAACACAGTACTTTTTAAATTCTCAAGCAATCTTCAAATGGTGAAGATTGGGGGTATTTATATCCAAGCATCAAGAAACTAGCCGTTGGATACAGCTGTTGAAGGACAGTACTTGATGCAATCCTATTGGTCCACAAAGAACCACTTTTGTCCTTTGAGTACTGCCGCAGATAAAGCCGATCAGCTCCACCGCAAGCAATGAGGTTAGGACACTGTCACCTTTTCAAGATCCTTGCAGATCTTTTCTGACATTGAATCACGTGACAAGATATGGTGGTTGACTTTTGATATTGCTGACGTGGATTCCAACGGATAAAAAGTTGTTCACTTCAAGTAGCCAATCATTGGATGCGGTTGGTGATACGCGGTTAGGAATGTGCGGTTTTGCTACACTGTGGGGTTGCAAGGATGCGGTTGTAGGTGAACCGCAATGATGCGGTTCAACAAGCGGTTTGCACTGAGGTAGTTCATTGGGCAGATTCAAGGAATTATACATGCGGTTGCATGTGCGGTTCTAAGGGGCGGTTTTGAATACTGCTGGAACTGCAACCTTACATCCAATGAGTCTTGTGCCATACTTCAAGCCTAAGATTAACCTATTCTATAAAATGGACTTAGCTAAAAAATTGAAGTCTAAGCTTCATTACATAGGGTCCTAAAGTCCTTAAAATAGACAGGAGGTTATGGTATCAATCAAATCTAATACAAAATAGGAGGGTTAAAACATGCATACCCAACAATCTCCGCCTATTTGATTGATGCCATTACCTACTATAACTAAAGCAAACATTGTACTTGGTAAAAACATGTCCATAAGAATTAACATGGTAATTCATGTCCCAAGTCAATGCACACACTTAGCTTAAGCTATAGATTTCTATACTATCTGAAAGTTAAATACTTACAATATGGAAGGTATAGAAATGCATTCAAAGGCACTTAAGAAATTGTGAGTTTAAGTTCAAAGTGCGGTTTAAACTGAATGTTTAAACATCAATTCAAAATAGTGATTTTAAATTAGAAAATATTTGAATGAGGTTATAAACCATAAGAGGTTTCATTGTTCTACAAACAAGCAGTTTGATATGAACAAGGTTTTGGAACCAATGATGCATTTTTCATTACTACCAATGCGGTTACACTTACAATGGTAGAGAAGCAAAATACAAAGGTTTCAAAAACAAAAGAAAGTTGGACAAAAAAAATACATGGAGTGTGGTCCAACAAAACAAAAAGGAGTTCAGCAAAAAGGATAAAGGAATTACAAAAGAGAAATCCTAATGCTGACGCGGTTGATGATGCGGTTGATGAGGGCGCGGTTGATGTTGATGGCGTGCTTGCTCTCTAGGTTGATTGACTTCTTGTCGGGGTGCGGTTCTCAAGGTCCGAAAGCCGAGCTTTCACCTCGATATTTCTTCCGAGGGCTCGAGGTCTTCACTGCCCGGCAAGAGTAGTCTCAACAGCTTCGTAGTGCGCAGAATCGCAGCTAGCGGTTCCAACAAAGATCAACAGATCTAGTGTTTCCATCAACACTTTCCTTGATCTCGAGTAGTGAATCCTTCAATGCAGCCTTCAAAGAATTGTAGAATGTGAAGATCTCATCCCGAATGGCTACCGTTTGAGTAGAGAGAGCATCTCTAAGCGGTTCCAGATCAACAAATACATTCAGGTTGGACTTCAATTCCTTGATGGAGTTGTCTAGCTTGAGGTTGAAGCCTCGCTTTGAGGTTCTCAAATCTGAAGGAGATATCATCATCAAAATTCTTTACTTGCTCTTTGATACTGTCTCCCACTATGTTGAGGTCAACATTGATTCTTTCTTTGAGGGAGTCCAGTTCAGAAAAGATTTTCAGCTGCAAGTCATCCAGAGCGGTTTGGGAAGGAGCGGCCGAGGCCGAGGCTTGTCGCGGTTGGGTTTCTTGGAGGGTCTTCATGAAAGCAATCGTGCGATGTTGATGGAGGTGACAAACTCACCGGAAAGATTTGTGAGCATTTCATGAAGTTGGGTTTTTGAAACAAATGGCCACCCATGGCACTAAGCACTCCTCGGGCAAGATCTTCTTTAAAGCCCCGAAAACACTCTGTAGCCGCGGTTTTAACAGCTTCAGCGGTTTGGGTGGAAGGTGCGGTTGGTATAGTAGAAACTCTCTCCCTTAATGGCATCAAGCAATTGAGCTTTTAGGATAGCCATTTCAGTGGTTTGAGAGTCCACTTTGGTAAGAAGGGTTTGGTTGGAGGCTTCAAGGTTGGCATTGGATTGGGTTAAGGCAATGTTTGACTCAGTGAGTTTAAGCATAAGGCCTTGGTTTACAATCAACTGAGATTGAATCAGTTGAAGGGTGGAAAGAATTTGAAGGTAGTCAGAAGGAGCGGTTTGAAGGATTGGAATTTGGGTAATTGATGGAGGAGGTTGAGATTGAGTTGGAGGGGCGGTTTGAGGTAAAGGGTTTAGGAGGGTTTGAAATATACTACCGGTGTGGATAGTGAATTCGAAGCAGTTGACGGAGGAATAGGTAATGTTTGGGGTAAAGTTGTAGGTGCGGTTGAGAAGGTAGGAATTGGTTGAGTTAGAGGTAAAGGAATATAAGCGGTTGGAATTGGGATGGAAGGAATGTGTGAGGTTGAGATAGGTGCGGTTGAGGGAGGAATGTTGGTGGTTGGAATCCCAGAAGTTATAGGGTTAGAATCAGAGGAGGAACTTGTATGGGCTGTATGGACAGAAACAGGAGGGGTTCTTTGGTTGGATGGTGAGTTTTGAGGAGGTGGAGTAGGAGATTTTTGAGGTGGGGAATTTTCAGGAGGATGAGGAATATTTACGCGGTTTGGGGATGGTGTTCTATCGCGGTTTAGGTTTGAAATGGAGATGGCTGGAGTGTGATGTGAGTAAGGTGGTGATTGGGCGCGGTTTGAAGTAGGTGACTTGGAGCGGTTGGAAAGTTGAGGTGAGGCAGTTGGGGTGTTGGATTGGTTAGAGGAAGAATTTGATTTGGAAGTGGATTGGGATGAGGAATGTGAAGAGGATGAAGGGGATGAAGGTGGGGTAGGTTGTTTGGAAACACGGTGCAAAAAGCGTTTGGGGCCTTTGGATGGTGTTCTTTTCTGGGCAATCTGCTTAACCCTTTTTGGTTTCTCCCCCTGAGCGGTTGCAGCTCTTTGCGGTTGAGGAGGAGAGAGCGGTTTAGGTGATAGGGTTTTGGCTGGTGAGGAATGATGGGAGCGGTTTGGAGAGTGAGGTGGTGTTGGAATAAGTGTTTGGGTTTGGGGCGGTTTTGAAGGAGGCTGTTGGGGAATTGGATCCTTGGACTTTCCTTTGTTAGCTTCCCTCTCACTCTTTCTCTTTCCAATCTCTCAAACTCGGCTTTGTAAAAGATTGTCGGCTCCTCATCACCATTTGGGCCGCATCAACTGAGTCTACTTGGCCTTCTTAGCCCTGGCCACCAGTGGAGGAATAGAGTTATCTTCTTCCTCTTCTTCATCCTCATCAATGAGGGTCATCTTTTCTTTCATTTTCTCTTTCCTTTGCTTTTTCTGGCTTGGGCCTGCATCAGTTGAACCACGCGGTTTAGAAGGTGCGGTTGAGGTTGGCTTAGGGAGCGGTTCTGCAGGGGCTTTTCTCTTCCTTGAGGCCTTCTTTATTGCTTTTCCCAGAGCTGTTGAGGCAGTAGCAGGAGTCATCTCAACATAGAGCTCCTTATCCTTAGAGGTATCTGCATCATACAGGGCCTTATAATCATCATTTCCAAAAGAGCGTCTGAATGAGTGCATTGCCTGAGGCCAAAGGATTCTTCCAATCCCCAGTGGATAGATAATTCTGGAGTGGCAATCCTGAGCTCCTCCAGATGTTGATAGTTCCCAAAGATTGCGGTCAGCACTCTTCCAAAAGGTCTCCACCTTATCTTCTCATTCTTAACCTTCAGCTGATACGCATCTATGCTGCTGGCAAGTTCTCTCATCAAGATCTTGGGCCAATGAAGCTTCATGCCGTTGTAGATGGCACAACAGTATTGCCATTGATGAGAGGTGAAGTTGTTGTGGTTTCCAGTCTTCCCACAAACTGACTTCCCAACTAGGTAGCACAGGTGGCTCATCAGCTCACCAAAATCTTTCCTGGGCGTAGTCTTGTAATTGCCAGAAAGAGAATCCAGCTTTCCAGTCAGTGTAGAACATGTAGCATCTTGAACTTCTTGGGAAACCTCAACTCGGAGCACTGCATTACACATGGAAGCCATATGTACTCCTGATATCCAAATAGTCAATGGATACTCGAATCCTTCTACAACTCCCACCAGGTTAGGAATCTTGGAACCATCGTAAAGCTCGCCTCTCCCTTCACAGCGGTTTCATAAAATTGGTCAATGAAGGAGGGGATGGTATAGGTTTGATTTTTGTTGAATAGGGGAAGGATTCGAAGCTTGCATCTTCCTCATCATCTCTCTTCCTGCAGCATCGACCGCAACTCGGTTCATTTATCTCCCAACCTCGGGCAGAAATACTTGGTATTCTACAAATAAAACACACAAGTTAGAGCATTT
Source organism: Adenophora triphylla var. japonica (assembly GCA_022495995.1). Taxonomy (NCBI): domain Eukaryota; kingdom Viridiplantae; phylum Streptophyta; class Magnoliopsida; order Asterales; family Campanulaceae; genus Adenophora; species Adenophora triphylla. The sequence continues at coordinate 275,084 of JAFEMH010001935.1, read as the reverse complement.
TAGTAAAGTCACAGTTCATATGCGGTTGGGGCACACATGCGGTTGGCAATAGTGCGGTTTTGGAAATGAAAATTTCCAACCACAATGAAACTGTGAACACAGGTAGAAAACAAATAAGAAAAACACAAAAGTATATACTTAGTACGTGGCATTGTAATCCAAGGTTATCCCACACTGCAAGCGGTGCTTAGAGAGGAAGGTTATGGTGTCCAGCCTATATACTTAGTAATACTTAAGTAATTTCTAATTATGCGGTTCAAAAGAATATGCGGTTTTCAGTATGCGGTTTCCAAAAGAGAATATGCGGTTTTGAAATTATAAATTAGTAACTGTAAGTGAGGTTTCAAAACGCATTTCATGCGGTTCTAAAGCATGCGGTTCAAACATGCAACACATAGTTAAAATTTTCAGAAATTTTCTAAGTATGGAAAAAACAAGTTTGAAAATTAGGTTAAACCAAAACATATCAAATTTCTGAAAATGAAGATGAACAGTTACATGAGTGCATGAAGAACACGAAGAACACCAAGAGCAGAGATTTGAAAAATGTTAACCAAAATGAACAAATAATATGTCAAAATGATCACATTGAGCAGTAGATTAACAATATAATAATAAAAACATCTACTTTACTCAAAATCACCCAGAAAATGCAAAAATACAGAAGTGGGTTTTCGAAACTTAAAGAGTTTAAAAATCAAAATCAGTGCTCAAGATGTTGATTGATCATAAAACAGAGTTTAGAAATATAATCCATGCATGATTCCAAACAAAACCTCACAGATTTCATCAAAAATGATCAAGAAATGAAACATATATGAACAAAAGTAGGTTAGGGTTGTTCGAAGCTTTTACTTTGTTCAACAATGGCAGAAAATGATAGAACAAGAATGATTTGCAGAAGATTAAAGAGTTTAGGTTTAAGAAATCATACCATGTCTTCAATAGGTTTGGGTGCCATTGATGAAGAAAGACTTAGAAACTTATGAAGTTTTGAAGGTTAGAGAGAAAGTGAGTTGGTAAACTGACACAGAGAAGGTACTATTGCAGAGACGGCAGTTGAAAAAGTTTGAACAAAATGGAATAATTTCTATTTATAGGCACAGAGGAGGGTTAGGCAGCTGAAGGGACAGTATCAGGTAACACCCTTTCAGCTTCATCACATCATCCAATGACGGCTGACATGAAGGCCATTTAATGCTAATATTCCCTTTGCATTAAATGCATTCAAATTTTGAAATTTCGTGGGAAAACATTTGCAAATAAACCCAAAAAAATAAGGACTGAAAAATAAATAAAAGTATTTGAATTTTTTTTATTTATTTTTTTTTTTTTTTAATAAATAACTGTAAGTAAGGATAGAAAATACTCCAAGTTGAACTGCGGTTGAGATTCAAGCGGTTGAACTGCAGCATGCGGTTTTAAGTGAAGCGGTTGGCTGCAGCGCGGTTGAAAATCCTTGCGGTTTGGTACACGCAGTTCAACAGTGGAATTGAAACTATACTTAACACACAAGTTAGTTAATAAAAAGAATGGAATTTATTTAAGTTCAAGCATACCCATTTCTCCTCTGAGGAAAGAAAACCTCTTGGAGTCAAGAGCCTTTGTGAGGATATCAAAGAATCCGATTGTCTGCTCCCCACGTACTCTAAATGGATATTCCTCTTCTCCACATGGTCTTTGAGGAAATGATACTTGATATCAATATGCTTGGTCTTGGAATGCATGACGGGGTTGTTGGAGACCGAAATAGTTGAAGTGTTGTCACACATGATGGGGCAATTCCCTTCATGGATTCCATAGTCTACCAACCGCCGCTTCATCCAAAGGATTTGACAAAGAATAGCTACCAAAGAAAGAATATACTCAAATTTCCGTGGTTGATACCGAAACCGAAGCTTGCTTCTTGCCGGCCCAAGCAACTAGTCTATTCCCGAGGAAATGACAAGTACCACTAGTGCTTTTCCCGTCAATAGTACAAGCCGCATAATCGCATCCGAATAACCTACAAGATCGAAGTTCGAATCTTTGGAATACCAAAGTCCAAGGTTAGTAGTTCCAGTATAAATAGCGGATTATACGCTTGACCGCAATAATATGTGCTTCTCTAGGATCCGCTTGATAGCGAGCACATACACGTACACTAAACATGATATCTGGCCTACTAGCAGTTAAGTAAAGCAATGAGCCGATCATACCTCGATATAAAGTTTGATCAACCTTCTTACCTTTGAGATCCTTATCTAGCTTATTGCCGGTGGCCATAGGAGTATCATATGCTTTAGCATTTTCTAATCCAAACTTCTTTATTAGCTCCTTGGTGTACTTGGCTTGGCTGATGAAGATACCTTCTTCGCATTGCTTGATTTAAAGCCCGAGGAAGAAAGTTAATTCTCCCATCATGCTCATCTCAAACTTGCTTTTCATTAGCTTCTCGAAACGCTTACAAAGTAACTCATTAGTAGAACCAAAAATAATATCATCAACATAAATTTGAACAAGTAAAGTATGCTCATTATATTTGGCAATAAAAAGAGTTGTATCAATTTTACCTCGTTTAAAACCTTTTTCTAGTAAAAATTTAGAAAGAGTCTCATACCATGCCCTTGGAGCTTGCTTAAGTCCATACAAAGCTTTTTGGAGTTTGTAGACATGATTGGGAAATTTGGAGTCTTCAAATCCAGGTGGTTGGGCAACATACACGGTCTCTTGCAGTTCGCCGTTGAGGAATGCACTCTTTACGTCCATTTGATATAACTTGAAACGCTTGAAAGAGGCGTAGGCTAAGAAGATCCTAATAGCTTCCAATCTTGCAACTGGAGCAAATGTTTCATCATAATCAATTCCTTCTTCTTGCCTATATCCTTGTGCAACCAACCTTGCTTTATTCCTAGTGATGCTTCCATTCTCGTCCATCTTATTCCTAAATACCCACTTAGTTCCTATTACTCCTTGATTCTGAGGTCTAGGCACCAAAGTCCAGACCTTGCATCTTTCAAACTGGTTGAGTTCTTCTTGCATAGCAACGACCCAACTGGAATCTTGGAGTGCTTCATCAATCTTCTTGGGTTCAACTTGAGACAAAAGTGAAGTATGCTCATCATAATTCGATCTCCTTGTTTGAACACCGGAAAACAGATCACCAATCACATTTGTGAGGGGGTGACTGCTGACTTCACGAACCTCTGGGGGTAAGTCTGGTTGGACTGAGGTTTGCTGAAGATCTTCAATTGGAACGTCGTTAGATCCTTCAGCGAAGTCATGGAATGTAAGTTGACGAAGAGGTTCTATAAGCTGGATAGGGGAATTCTCAACTTCTTCTTCCTCGAGTTGCATCCGGAGTAGGAACTTCAGGTGCGGTTTGAAAATTGCGGTTTGAGGGAATTTCAGTTGAGGGTGCCGGATTTTGCGGTTGAGGTTCAAAGTGCGGTTTGAGATGGTTCACCCGGTTCATTATGCTCAACAAAATCATCAGAAACATTTGGAGCCAAATGTGGCTCAAGGAGAGAATGCTCATCAAAAGTAACATGGACAGACTCAACTATTTTTAAACTAGTTTTATTGAAAATACGAAAAGCTTTTGAATGTTTAGCATACCCAACAAAAATACCTTCGTCGGCCTTGGCTCCGAATTTACCTCTATTTTCTCTTCCGTTGTAGAGGACAAAGCATTTGCAGCCAAAGATCTTGAAGAATGCAATGTTGGGGTTCTTCCTCGCCAAAGCTCATAGGGAGTTTTGTTATAGGTTTTGTTGATGAGGGAGCGGCCTGAGTGAAGCATGCGGTATTGATTGCTTCAGCCCAAAATACCGAGGTAGCTTCGCTTCGTATATCATTGTCTTTCCAAATTTCAATCAACGCCCTATTCTTCCTTTCCACAACCCCATTTTGTTGTGGAACACCAAATGTGGAAAAATTGTGATCAATCCCATGGTCATCACAATACTGAGCAACACCGTTGTTCTTGAATTCCGTTCCATTATCTGATCGAACACTAACGATGTCATCTTCTTTTTGAGTTTGGAGCCGTCTAAAAAGTGCGGTGAGAATCTCATAACAATCATCTTTGGAAATCATCATCTCAACCCACGTATATCTTGAGTAATCATCCACCACCACTAAGGTATATCTATTTCCTCCAATGTCGGGGTGGTTACAGTCCAAACAAATCAATGTGAAGCAGCTTGTAAACATCTTGAAGTTGATGGAGCGGTCTTGTCGGTGAAAGACGACGCGGATCGCTTACTAAGCCGGTACGCACCGCATTTCTCCGGATGGTGGTCACCCACTTTAGGTAAACCGCGAACGAGGTTTTCCCTACCAATCTTTGCAAGATACTTGAAGTTCAAGTGGCTCAACCTCTTGTGCCATAGCCAACTATTTTCGCTCACATTCTTAGCTACAAAACAGAGATTAGTAATACTACATGTAATTTAGATCAATAATGTAAATATTACTCTTACGAATCCCTGTGAGTAGGGTGACGCCGGAAATGCTATCTTTGATAAAGCAGTTTGATGACGTGAAGTTGCAAAGCATTCCTTTGTCACAAAATTGAGAAATTGAAAGGAGGTTGTGCTTGAGTCCATCGACAAGAGAAACCTTCTCAATAGTTAGGTTTTCTCTCCTTATAACACCATATCCAATGGTCTTGCCTTTGTTGTTGTCACTAAAGGTTACAGATGGACCACTTGCTTCAATGACATCTTCAAGTAATGATCTATCTCCAGTCATATGTCTTGAGCAGCCACTGTCAAGATACCATTCATTATCCTTGGAGTGACCAGCCATGAAGCAGAGGACCTGAAATGTAAACATTAAGAACGAGGTCCCCTTTTATTCCTTGGGTCCTGAAGTTAGCAACCCTTTACGACCCACACCTGCTTGACAGAAGGAGGTTTACTCTTCCTGGCATTTGATGTGAACCGCAAAAGGCATTCTGCAGCCTTGTGACCTAAACCATCACACACAGAACATTTATAATAGCTACAAGCTTCATGAGGTTTTACTAACTCCTTACTCTTCTTAGGAGTTGCATGCGGTTTTGGACAAGAAAGCGGTTTGGGAGGTGCGGTTCCAGCTAACATTCCAGCTGATACAAAGGGAACAGGCTTTGGTTTGACCACGTATTTCCTGGGAACGCTATTCCTGCTTTTGAAGGCAGGAGGAGTGGTCGAAGAAGAAGCGCGGTCGACCCGGAGTTAGCAGTAACCGCCTTTTCCACCAGAAGCGGTTGAAGCAGGATTCTACCAATTCCATAAGCCATTTCCTCTTCAGGTGCTTCCACAGAATTCTTAGGTTTTAACACAAAATTCTTCCCATATTGCTTTCCTTTAGGGTAGACATAATTTACTTGTCTTCCTTTACCCTTTCCTTTAGCATGCTTCCCCTTGGGAATTTCTTTAGTTAGTTCCAAAATTTCCTCATCCTTTTCACTCGAGGATGCACACTTCTCCTCTTCCTCGCATCCAAACCCTAGACCATCCTTAGTTCCAGGAGGAACTTGGAAGTCCATGATTTTATCCTTGGTGGATTGAGACTTGATCCACGAATCATTAATCTTTTGGCGATCGTCGATTTGGGTTACCAAGTCATCATTCCTGAGTTGAAGTGCAGCAACCTTAGTTTCAAGGATGCGGTTTTGATCGCCAAGAGAAGTCATCTGCTTGATTTGGTCCTTAAGATTAGAAATTTCAGACCTCATCACGCTTTTCTCCGTCTTGTACATGCATTAAGTTCATCATGAGCTAAGCTTAAGGCTTTCTTAAGATTTGAGAACTGATGGATCACCATTTCATCTTCCTTGAACATCCTTTCATGTTCCATGGGAGAAACCTCTTCCACCACCTTTTTCAAAATTTTCTTCTTTGGAATAGTTTTTGAAGGTGGAGCAGTTGTAGGAGGAAAAATGGGACGTGAATACGAACAATTTCCTATCTTAATGCTAGGAGTAAGTTTGATATCATCATCCAATTTAAAATTTGGAAGTTTTGTAGAAATCTCCTTTTCTTCCATATCTTGCAACTCGACTGACTCAGAATCTGATTCATCGGAAGCATCTGCAACTAAGCAGAGATTAACCTCTTCGGTTTCATCATCACTTCCATCATCAGAATCTGTTTCAATCCAAGTTGCTAATTCCTTGGAATTCTCTTCCTCCTCAAAGAACCATTCCCTTGCGACGAGAAAATTTCGCAGGAGAGGTTTTCTTTTTCATGTATTCATATTTAGGCTGTGGACACTCAGATGCAAAGTGACCAGGTTTTCTACAATTGTAGCAAACTAGATCACTCTTTTTCTTTGTATCTCCAGCCTTAGAAAACGTTGCAGGAGGTTTGCCTTTTGAAAATGATTTTGTGAAAGGTTTAGAGGATTTTCTAAATTTTTGAAATCTTTTCACAAACATGGCAAAATCATCATCATCCATCTCGATGAGTGATGAGGTTGATATGGAAGGATCAGTGGTTTGGTTGGATGTAGATGGTTTCTCCTCTTGTTCCACAACGGACATGGAAAGTGATTTGGTTTTTCCTTCAATCTCTTCAATATGATTTAATTTTAATTCATAGACTCTAAGATTGGCGTACAAGTTACTTAACGACCAAGTACCCAAAACTTTGGAGTCTTCTAAAGAGGTAGCCTTATTTACCCATTTAGAACCTAAAGCAGATAGGAAAGTCATATTGATTTCCTTATCGGTTAAAGTTTTGCCAAGAGATCTACACGCATTAACTACCTCAACATATCGGTCGTAGGTTTGACGCAAGGTTTCGTTGGATTTTCTGTTGAAGTTGTTGTATGATCTTTCAACAAAGATATAATTTGGTTTCCTTGCATTCATCATCACCTTCGAGGTAGCTCTCAATGGCATCCCACATCCGCTTTGCGGTTTTGAGGTACATCACTTTCTCGTAGAGTTGATACGGGAGGGTTCCAAATGATGTGCCTAGCCTTCTTGTCCAAGGCAACCAATCTCTTCTCTTCATCCGACCACTCTTCTTTCGGCTTTTTGACTTACGGAATTGTTGCACCGGTGGTTGCATCTCGTGTTGGCCTTCATTGGAACTAACGGGCCATTGATTACGCACTCCACCAGCATTTCATCTATAGTTTCCAAATGAATAAGCATTCGGCACTTCCAGATGTCAAAGTGGTCTTCGTCCAAGATTGGAATGTGTGAATAGTTAACAGTAGTCATTGTCTTTGTATTTGCCATATCGAATCGGCACACAAGCTGTTAAGCTTGAAAACAAAGTGGTTTTAAAATGTGTTAGCTCGATACCACTTGTTGGTCCCAAAGGTGGCAACAAGGGTGAAAATACAAACTAGAGGGGGTGAATAGCCGTTTAAAATTTTTCGCCCTCTTTTAAAGATCGAACCTCTTGCTTACAAAATCCTCTTGCAGCTTGATAATAGACTGCAAGTGATAGTGTAAAATGCACAAATGGAATTATAGAGTGTAAAGCGGTTTTGAGAGGCGGTTTGTAAAATGCGGTTTTGGTGGTGCGGTTTTGGGAAGTGTAGTTTTACAAACACGTGTGGTTTTGACTTTGTTAACTCCAAACACTATTTCACAATAATGGATAACTAAATCAAGATCAAACAGAGACAAAGATAAATAATTAGCAAGCACAGGAAATATAAATGCAGAAAGTAAGAACACGCTATTTGGAGTGGTTCAATCGATAAACGATCTACGTCCACTACCAAGATGGTTAGTCTTGGATTTCTAAGAGAGATTTTATATTAAGTATTGTGAGATTACAAAGTACAATAAAATCTTTTCTATGAAGAACAAATCCAAAACTATAACCAGTGTATCTCAAATGTTTAATCTATGTGATTAGAACAAGTGAGGTGAGTGTGTGAGAACAAGATCAAGGCTCTTTAGATCTGTGAGATGTAGAGCACAATGATTCTTGATTGTTTTAAGGCTTGATTTCGGGCTAGGGAATATTTCTTGAAGAAAGAAGATGAAGATTCAAAGGGTTGAATAATTTCGGCGTAGCTTCACTTCTATGAACACGTACTTTTTAAATTCTCAAGCAATCTTCAAATGGTGAAGATTGGGGGTATTTATATCCAAGCATCAAGAAACTAGCCGTTGGATACAAACGTGCTGAAGGACAAGATTTGATGCAATCCTATTGGTCCACAAAGAACCACTTTTGTCCTTTGGTACACTGCCGCAGATAAAGCCGATCGTGCTCCACTGCAAGCAATGAGGTTAGGACACCTGTCACCTTTTCAAGATCCTTGCATCTTTTCTGACATTGAATCACGTGACAAGATATGGTGGTTGACTTTTGATATTGCTGACGTGGATTCCAACGGATAAAAAGTTGTTCACTTCAAGTAGCCAATCATTGGATGCGGTTGGTGATACGCGGTTAGGAATGTGCGGTTTTGCTACACCAGGGGGTTGCAAGGATGCGGTTGTAGGTGAACTGCAATGATGCGGCTCAACAAGCGGTTTGCACTGAGGTAGTTCATTGGGCAGATTCAAGGAATTATACATGCGGTTGCATGTGCGGTTCTAAGGGGCGGTTTTGAATACTGCTGGAACTGCAACCTTACATCCAATGAGTCTTGTGCCATACTTCAAGCCTAAGATTAACCTATTCTATAAAATGGACTTAGCTAAAAAATTGAAGTCTAAACTTCATTACATAGGGTCCTAAAGTCCTTAAAATAGACAGGAGGTTATGGTATCAATCAAATCTAATACAAAATAGGAGGGTTAAAACATGCATACCCAACAGTCACCTCTCATGCCGACATGCTCGGATCCCATGAAGACAGCTACAACAGCTTAGCCCTATTAAACATCCCGAAATCTGACTTGGAAGAACAATGGCGCAACCTCCTTCAGAGCCTAGTCAAGGAAGGATAAATAGCATGCCCCTGCGATTCAGACATCGTGAATATCATCCAAGCAAAAACCTCAATCGAGGGAGCAGATTCCATGAAGGTAATCAACATCAGCAAAAATCAACTCCGAATAAGTGAGTGCTTCGCTCTCCTGGAAGAAGCTCTCCACGACTTCTATTACCAAGGGCCCCCGGGACCTGATAGTAGCACCAATGGAGGGACACCCTCAACAGAGCAGACTAAAATCTCCGCAGTCTGGTTCAAAGTCAAACCGAAGGCAAGTCTTCCCCCGAGAACAGCAACAGTCAAGGAATGGCCACCCGAGCCATCACCACCATCTCCATGACTACAACCTACCAAGAGAAATGAAGCCTGGTCCAATCCCTCATCTCCTAGTGTCTAGTTTCGAGTCATGTTGTATTTGAATTCGAGTCTTTCGAGTCATCTGATGGCCCTACGCCGAAAGATTATGAGTTCATAACCAACAATGTATCTTCTCTACGCTTTCAATAAAAGGTCCGACCTTTCTGAATATCCCCTCATTGCATCTTTAACAACTGATGAGTTAACTAAATCACAAACAGTTAATAACAATTCATCTAATAAAGAAGCAGACACATTAATTGAACAATGCATTAAACAAACCTTTAAGCATGTTGTTAAACAAGAGGAAAACTTGGCCCAAGCTGCCGAGAAGGTTTTGACCACAGTGAATTAAGGGACTGCTGAAGAGCCTAAAGAGACGCAAAGCAGAAGCCTCTTCACCGTGAAAGTTTCGTGTAGCTAGGAAACTTGGATCACGCAATAGGCAAAGGATGTGAGTACAGATGTGTCTCACAACTGTCCACACATCCACAGATAATGCAGCGGAATAAAGTAAATAAAAGTAAATTAAATGCAATAACTCAAGAGTTATATACGCCATCGGACCGTGTGATCAGCAAACTAGGCTTACGCCCAAAAAACCTTTCACTATAAAAACTTATGTTTCTTACAAAAACAAATAAGTGAAAAACTAAAATATGAAAATACTAAACAAGTTCTAATCACCTTCTATGATATGAACAACTCCCCTTTCCCAAGTAGGACTTATTCAATCAGAAGTAAAACAAGAGAACTTTATGAAAACCTAGATGTGAGTTACGGATGTAAGCTCACAACCTAAACATAACTCAATCGAATGCTATGAAGTAAGTGTATTTTTCTCTCTAAAACCGTAGCTTCTCTTTGTGCTGAATGCCTTGTATTTATAATGCACCATTGAGAAGATCTTCATGCAATCGACCTCTTCCTTTGTGAGATTCCTTTTCCTATATGAAAACATATAACACACTCACAAGGAAATCAAATATTAGTAGGTTAGTCCTAATATAAAACTATGTACATAAATAAAAGATATTTACATAATTACAATCTCTTAATAAAAATAAGATACTTATAAATCTCCATGAAAGTCTCAAAATCTTCTTACCATAATAGAAGACAAATTGAATAAGGAAACATAAATATGTTCCCATAAAACTCACGTTTTCAATCTCCCCCTATTTTGGACTTTCTGGTCAAAACTAAAGATTTATAACAAACATAATATTATGACCACAGAATATAGAAAGAGCATGACTCCCCCTGAATGGATGTGTGTCCAGATGTGTATACACATCCACACATAAAAACCGCAAAACAGAATTAGAACGTAATACTAGCAGCTCATTAAGCAAAAGCAAAACCATTCACCATGTCCTACTTAAAGCTATTACAAACCATTGTTTTAAAAACTAACAAACTAAAACAGAAAATTAAAATTGTCTTTAAAAACCATCAATTCAAAAAAAACTTTTCTCCCCTCAGTTAAAGTTCCCAGCCCTCCAACTAGTAGCGCATACAAAGAAGTTGTTCCAAACTTTATCTCCTCCAAAAGCAAAGAAGAAACAAAGATCGCATCTCCCCCTTTTTGAGCAGAAAGTGAAGCATGCCATTTGAGAAGATTAGCCTTAAGAGCTTTAAGGTTGTTGGCATGGGCAATGAGGCTTGAGCTTGAGTCAAAGACCGCAATCTCAAAGATCTAAATCCTTCATCTCGAACATCAAATGGAGCTACCAAGGGTTCGTATGTATCCACATCTCGGCATAGTAATTTCAGGAGATGTACCCAATGGAGATCAACATGCCTTTACAGTGGTCTAACAGAGTTTTGGATTCCTTAAATAAGGCAAAATTATCAACGCTTTCTTCTCCTTTTTCAGGCTTTACTCCATTGGCAATGAGAATTTGGGATATCAAGGAAGGGTAAGGTAAAGACCATTTCTGGATGGAGACTCACCATAATCACAAATTTTCCTAAAGATAAATTCCCCAAAATTAATGTGCTTCTTAAGTCCCAATCTATACGTTTAGATCACTTGCACCCTAGTGACAAAGAGGTTTTGTTATTGGAGGGGCAAAGATTGGCAACTAAGATAGTGTGGAGAAAACAAGAAAGGGAGGATAAAGAGCCACTACCTAAATCTTGGCTTTACCGTGCCAAGAAGTTACCTTTCCATGGGTAATTGCGTACACAAGATCATCATCCTCAATAGAAACCACATCATCCAAATGATCATACAACCCAAGAAAATCATTGATGATAGAAGGTGTAAAAGTGAACAAATACTCCTCTAACATAAACACCAAAGAGAATGAGGATAAGTTTTATCTAAAATTCTTAGTGCATTTGCATAGAACTCATAAACCAATTTTGGGGTAGAAGGGAAGCGGGATGGTCCACAAGCCAAGAATAATCCTCTTTTCCTCAAAAAAACTTGTCCATACCAAGTTTAGCAAAAAGTCTCCCTATCCCTTTTCATCTCAACAACAAAGGCTTTAGAGGAAATTAAAGTCAAACCTATCGAAGCCTTTTTGGATAAAACTTTTTGGAAAAGGGTTTGGGGTTAGAGACAAGAGAGAGAGAAGATGACATACCCGTTCAAACTTTCTTTTCGAGTAGATGTGCGTCTAGATGTGGGCACATCCTTAGCCACATCCTTCACAGGGAATGGAACATTTAATTGGTTCAATCTCAAGATTATCAGCATCAGAGGAATCCAATTTCTTGGTCTTCTTTCTCCCCGATCAAGCTCTTCTCTTCCAAGCTTGAAGTTCTCATCCGAGGCAGTTGTCATCACTCTCAACTTGAGTCAGATTCATCTTCAAAGGGTTCTAGGTCGGTCTACCCACCTTTTTCTTTCCCTTTAAATCTATTAAAATTTTAGCTAAGGGTTCATCATCACTAAAGGATATATAAGGTCCTCAACAGACTAGAGACCAAGGGAACAGAGGGCTCAACAACAGTGACTAGAAACATTATCCCTGTGGGTGAAACAAGATTGGGATAATGGGACTGATGAAATTATGGGAGGAATAGGAGCAATTGGTTCAATAGATTTTGCATGGGGAACAAATATGGGCCTCAACAGGATCAAAGGTTCAACATGGGAGCATCAATGTGAATCAACAGGGGTGCAACCACGTAGGAGCAACAACAGGAACAAATAGGATCAATAACAGGGGGAATAGACGATTTAGACCCTAGTCCTAATAAAGAGGAATTATTACCTCTTCTTCTTCTTCTATTTCTTCAAGAACAATGGCAGCTTGAAGATTTCCACAAGTTTCGTTAGATTCTTAGCTTTGTCGTACTCGATGCCTTTGCGAACCCTACTGTATCGACGAAGATTGCGACGAGGACCCTGCGGCAACAGACTTTTGGGGGCTTTAGCTTGAGACAACTTCCTCTTAGTTGAAGAACGGTTCCTCAAAGAATGGCGACATCCGACGGTGGAATCACCTGAGAGATGGAGCCTTAGGTTTTCAAACATGTCACACTTCCAATGAAGGGATTGGGAGAAGAAGCTTCCATTGTTGGTTCGCATTTGAGGGTGACGGAGAAGAGAAATCAAAGCAAGAAATTTTGAGATTACAGGGATTTAGACAATGGAGTCCTCTCTTCTAGCTATTGAAATCGGCACAATGTCAAGAACATCTTTCTTCTCTTATATTCGAATGCTCGGCCATTTAACAGAGAGATCTGGGGTTGGTTGAACAAGATAATGAGAAATTAATGCAATGTGTGAGATTCAGTGTGCAAAGAGGAAGGAAGAACAAAGGGTTTTAACAAGGATTTATGGGGAGGAGACGGATGTGAGGTAAAATAAATACTCACAAACCCCCTTTCCTACTAAAATTAGGAATCCTTTTTCCAAAGAGGTTTAACATACCTCAAAATCCTTAAGAGTCCTCCAACGGCTAGAAAACCTTTCGAGGTTACAACACACAAGCACCTTCCAAGAAAATAAGGGATTAAAATAAATCAAGATTTTGTAAGATTTTTATGAAAACAAAAATTGCTTCGGCATATCTTTATTTAAAATAGAATCCCAAAAGAATTTTTCAACCTTTTCAAACAAGGATTGATACACACCTTTTCTTTTCATGAAAGATATCGAGATCAAAACCTATATAATCAAAGAGTAAATTAAGAGAGAAAATTAATTAACTAACATATTTACAAAGCTCCTATATGTCCTAAAATGCAATATGCCTAGCATGATGCAAACACACAAGTGAAGGAAATATTCTCGCCTTATGGATGTGGCATAGGATGTGAGTCACATATGGGGACACATTTAGATCACAAAAAGTCAATGAGCAATAATCCAATCGCACACACCCTCTAGGATGCATCCACCAATTTTTTGTTGTGGATTTTTGCAATGTGAGTAGCTTTCACTTTACTTGATCCCAAAGATAGCCCTTTTTCCCAATGATCTTATCAAGTTTGACTTCAAGTTTTCTTATGAAAATCACTTGATCACAATGGTAATGGCTTCATACTAAGTGCGAAGCAAATTGCTTTCACACATATATATATATATTTTTTTTTTCTTTTAGCACCCACTGTGAGATACCTAGGAAGGTTATACCAAGTAATCAAAAGATTACATGGACAAAGAAATACTCACAATTAAGTGATCAAAAATAATGTCAAAGATGAAGACTCACAAGTGACCACACCGAGAAATTTCGTGCTAATGCATGATATTTTTGGATTTTTCTTTTTATGATTTTTTTTTTTTTTCGCTTAAACTAATCTACAGATGTGTTAGAGGATGTGAGACACATCTCGGTCTCACAACCTTAGATATCACACAAGCCAAGAGACTTCCTCAAGGAGGAAAATCTCTCCAAATCTAATGCCTTTGTAAATATATCGACCCAATTGATTTTCGCCCCAACAAAATTCCGCACAACACGCTTTTTGCTCTACAAGATCTCTAATGAAATGATGTCTAATATCAATGTGCTTTGTTCTAGAATGTTGAACAGGATTTTTAGATATGTCTAAGGCACTTTTGTTATCACAAAAAGCGATCAAAACTTTGCTATTTAATCCATAATCTTTTAGCATTTGATTCATCCAAAGTAATTGTGTGCAAAGAACTCCCAAGGGCAACATATTCAAATTTCGAGCGGTGGACAAGGACACACAATTTTGCTTCCTACTATACCAAGACACAAGGTTATTACCTAGGTAGAAACATCCACCAGTGGTACTCTTTCTATCATCACTATTTCCACCCAATCGTAATCGGTGTACCCAACCAAATTTGTGTTTGTTTCTTTAGAGTAATGCAGACCTAGGTTCACAGTCCCACTCACATACCTAATGATCCTTTTCAATGCTTTAAGATGGGACACTTTAGGGTTGGCTTGGTATCTAGCATAGAGACATACACTGAACATAATGTCAGGTCTACTTGCAGTGAGGTAAAGCAAACTTCCTATCATGCTTCTATAAAGGGTTTGATCAACACTCTCACCATCAGAATCATGACTTAGTTTTTGGGAAGATCCCATTGGGGTTCTTTGATGTGAAGAGTGTTCAAGCTCAAACTTTTTCACAAGATTCTTGGCATACTTAGATTGTGAAATGAACATACCATCTTTGAATTGCTTAATCTGTAAGCCTAAGAAAAAGTTCAACTCACCTACCATACTCATCTCAAATGTGGAAGTCATGCTATCCACAAATTCAGCTAGCATTGGATCAAAATTTGATCCAAACACAATGTCATCTACATATATTTGTGCCACAAGAATCTCTTTCTTGTTTCTCCTCACAAACAAGGTTTTGTCAACCTCACCTCTCTTGAATCCTAGTTGAAGCAAATGGTCAGTCAACCTACCATACCAAGCTCTAGGGGCTTGCTTTAGCCCATACAGAGCTTTCTTCAGTTTATACACATGATTAGGATATTTGGAGTCCACAAAGCCTTTAGGTTGTTCAACATAGGCTTCCTCATTTAATATCCCATTTAAAAAGGCACTCTTGACATCCATTTGATGAAGAGTAATCTTGAGGTAACAAGCAATGGCTAACAAAAGCCTAATGGACTCAATTCTTGCAACAGGAGCAAATGTCTCCTCAAAGTCAATTCCTTCAATTTGAGTATAACCTTGAGCAACTAACCTAGCTTTATTTCTAGTTATCATACCTTGCTCATCAGTTTTGTTCTTAAAAATCCATTTGGTTCCTATGACATTACCATGTGAGGGTCTAGGAACAAGAGTCCATACCTCATTCTTTTCAAATTGAATTAATTCATCTTGCATAGCCATAATCCATCAAGATCTTTCAATGCTTCAAGAACATTCTTAGGTTCAATTTTAGAAACAAAACAACGAAGCTTACACGGGAGTATGCGAGGAGCAACTCCATAAACCAGCCATCTTTCTATAATCAACTTTGTCCTTTTGTCTAGTTCTCACTTGAGCATGCACATCTCCCACAACTTGTGAAGTGGGGTGGTTTTGGATTTTAGAAGGGATATCTTTTGACCTATCCACACGCCCATTCACATTACCTTCTCTGGAGCATCATCCGATCGGAATCGAGGAACTGTCCTCAGTTACGGTGAGTTTGAGTGGATGTGGGTGCAGATGTGGGTTCAGATGTGGAGGCGAGATGTGTCCACATCCTTGGTTACATCCTTGTCGGGTTCATCATTTTTAACAGCCTGGAAGTTTCTTTTGCTTTTTCAAAGACTGTTTCTTCATCCTTCCGAGTCCAAAGAAGCAACACGAAACATCATCCTCGGCGGTCTTGAGGTTAAGATCAAGTGAGTCATCAAATTTAACATTAGCAGATTCCATAATGGTCTTAGTTTTGAGATTGAAAACTCTGTAAGCTCTACTGTTTGTGGAATAGCCCATGAAAATTGCTTTGTCACTTTTTGAATCAAACTTGGACAGGTATTCTCTATCATTGAGAATATAGCAAACACAACCAAACACATGAAAATATTTTACAGTTGGTTTCTTTCCAAGGAGAATTTGATATGGGGTGACAGTGCTACCAATCCTTAGAAACACCCTATTGCCAATGTGACAAGCAGTGTTTAAAGCTTCTGCCCAAAACTTCTTGGACAAGTTCTTGGAACTTAACATGACCCTAGCCATTTCTTGCAAGGTTCTATTCTTTCTTTCAGCAATTCCATTTCTTTGTGGGGTGATTGGTGCAGAAAACTCATGAGTGATTCCCTTAGAATTGCAAAAATTGGTGAACATTTGATTCTCATATTCGGTGCCATGGTCGAGACCTAATCCTCACAGAGTCTTAAGACCATAAAGATTTCTAACTCTTTTGTACCAATTCTTGAATTCTCCAATTGTTTCGACTTTTCTCTTAAGAACATTACCCAAGTGTACCTAGAATAATCATCAACACACACAAAGGCATACTTTTTCCTACCAAAGCTTTCTACTTCAATAGGTCCCATTAAATCGGTGTGAATCATCTCCAAACATCTAGTTGTGGAGCATTGTTGGACCTTTTTATGTGATGCTTTTGTTTGCTTTCCCTTTTGACATGAACCACAGACATCAGGGTTCTTGAAATTCAGTTTAGGAAGGTCTTTAATAGCTTCAAACCTTTGAAGTTCTTCCAGAGTTCTACAGCTAACATGCCCTAATTTTTGGTGCCACAGATTGACATCATTAGCCTTTGAGCTTAGGCAAGAAAGATTGTCACCAAATTGGTAACAATTATCTACAGATCTAGGACCAGTAAACACACATTTGTTATCCTTATCAAACACTTCACACAAGTGCTTATCAAACTTCACAAAAAGGTCATCATCACACAGTTGACTGATGCTTATTAGGTTGGCTTTCAAGCCTTCCACATGGTACACATTGTGCAATTTGGGAGACCCTTGACATCTAGGGTTCCTTTCCCAATTATTTTTCCTTGAGCACCTCCACCAAAATTTACTTTCCCTCCATTTATTATTTCATAGTCAAGAAGAATTTGCTTGGTTCCAGTCATGTGCCTAGAGCACCCACTATCAAAATACCAAGAGCCGAGACAGTACTCTTGAGGGAAGAGTAGACAACATTGCAGGTGGTAATTGGTTTGGCTACCCACTGTTTAACAGCTTTTCTTTTTGGGTTGCAGAGGTCTCAGATTGACTGGATGTGTGGTAGGATGTGCATACATCTTCTCACACATCCGAGGCCGTTTAAAACTACCGCATTTTTTATCGCCTTGAGTTTGTAACGAAGGGCCTAATGTGACCCGGGAGCTAGGCGATAATGGCAAATGTAATGCCTCTTCCTTGGTCTCTTTTCACTCAGAATGACTTTTTCTTTAAAAGCTTGTTTTTTCACACTTTTAGAGGTAGAACCCTCATATCCCTCCTTTACAAAATTATTTTCAAAACCTATACCAATTTTGTCACGTTGACCCATGGAAAAAGCTTCTTCCATTTTCATTTTACTTTTGTTTAACTTAGTGAAAGTATTATCGCTTTTTCACATTCATTCTTGAATTTTTCAAGGTCAACTTCTCTTTGGTCACAAGGACTTCAAGTCTTGCAATGGTATCCTTTTGAGCATCATTTTCTTTTGAAAGTACGGCTTTTTCATCTTCACAAGCGGCCAATTTATCGGACAGAGATTTGTTTACCTTAACAAGTACCTCAATTTTGTCCAATCTTTTCATCCAATCTGTATGTAGCTCCTTGTATGTGGCAAAGAGTTCCTCATAGGGAATGTCTCTTTCTTCATCTTCATCATCGACTCTCCTTTTACAGAGAAGCTTGATTCGGCACCGGTTCGAGATGTGACACCGAGATGTGTACACAACCGAACCCACATCCAAGGGATTTTCAGGAGTATATTCTTCTATATCTGAGAAAAAGCATTAAACACGAATGGCAATTTAAGATGCACATGTTAGCCACTTCTTCTTCCTCATCCTCACCGTCACTAAGGGTAGCAGTTAAGCTCATTCCCTTCTTTTTAAGTGTGTTAGCACACTCATTGGCATAATGACCAAAGCCATGACATGCCCTACATTGGGCCAAAGATTCGGATGATTTATTTTCAAAACTTGGTTTCTTGAATCCAAGTCGGTGCTAGGTTTTGGCTTTTCAAAGAAGATCGGAAGTAGGTCTATTGGGGAATTTGCTTATCCTTCTATTTTTCAAGATAGAACCGAATTTCTTTGAAATAAAAGCTACATCCTCATCTTCAAGATTAGACTTGTCAATTTCAGAGGATAATTCCACAAGCTCTTTTGGTAGAGCGGCACTTTTAAGGGCAAGACTGTGTGTTTTGTTTTTCTTCTGAGCCTCAAGGTTAAGCTCAAACACAGTCAAGATTCCTATGATGGTGTCAAGACCTACAGTATTTGTGTCCTTTGTTTCTTCAATCACAGCTACTTTAATGTTAAACCTCTCAGGCAAGGTCCTTAGAATCTTACTAACAAGTCTTGCATTGGAGATAGATTCTCCTAGACTTGTGCATTCATTTGAAATCTCATGAATCTTAGCAGCATATGACACAATATCCTCAGTTTCTTCCATTCGAAGTAACTCAAACCTATCCATTAAAATTCTAAGCCTGGTAGCCTTCACACTTGGTGCTCCCTCACATTGAGTTTGCAAAATATCCCAAGCAGTTTTGGCTATACTTTCATTTGTTATAAGCTTGTACATATTCCCAGAAACATGGCTGGAAATAGCACCCATGGCTTTTGAATTGTAATTAGCAGCTTGTATTTCATCAAGAGTCCATTGTTCTTCAGGTTTTCTTTCAAAGAAGGACTCACCAACACCAGAAGATGGCTTTTTCTCCACAGTAGGAGGTTGCCATGCAACAAGAATGCACATCCAAGCTCTTTCATCAATACTTTTGATGTAATTTCGCATCTTAGACTTCCAAAGAGAATAATTTGTGCCATCCAAGACAGGAGGCCTATTTTGGTGATTTTGGCATTCCATAATGACTACACTTTACTGGATCAACACTCGCAATATTTCGAGAGTTAGCTCTGATACCAATTGAAAGTTTCGTGTAGCTAGGAAACTTGGATCACGCAATAGGCAAAGGATGTGAGTACAGATGTGTCTCACAACTGTCCACACATCCACAGATAATGCAGCGGAATAAAGTAAATAAAAGCAAATTAAATGCAATAACTCAAGAGTTATATACGCTTATCGATCTCGTGTGATCAAGCAAACTAGGCTTACGCCCAAAAAACCTTTCACTATAAAAACTTATGTTTCTTACAAAAACAAATAAGTGAAAAACTAAAATATGAAAATACTAAACAAGTTCTAATCACCTTCTATGATATGAACAACTCCCCTTTCCCAAGTAGGACTTATTCAATCAGAAGTAAAACAAGAGAACTTTATGAAAACCTAGATGTGAGTTACGGATGTAAGCTCACAACCTAAACATAACTCAATCGAATGCTATGAAGTAAGTGTATTTTTCTCTCTAAAACCGTAGCTTCTCTTTGTGCTGAATGCCTTGTATTTATAATGCACCATTGAGAAGATCTTCATGCAATCGACCTCTTCATTTGTGAGATTCCTTTTCCTATATGAAAACATATAACACACTCACAAGGAAATCAAATATTAGTAGGTTAGTGCTAATATAAAACTATGTACATAAATAAAAGATATTTACATAATTACAATCTCTTAATAAAAATAAGATACTTATAAATCTCCATGAAAGTCTCAAAATCTTCTTACCATAATAGAAGACAAATTGAATAAGGAAACATAAATATGTTCCCATAAAACTCACGTTTTCACACCGGCACAGTATGTGAACCAAAAATCAATAAGGGGACGGGTAATGGCCGAACAACTGGCCGACTTCCCAACCGACGAGGCCCAAGGTCCCGAACCACAATTATCTTCACACTTGAAGCCGAGAATCGATGGCAATTGTTCTTCGACGGAGCAGCCAACAAAAGAGGAAATGGCATTGGAATTCTCTGGGTTGACCCAAAAGACGAGCACACCCCAATCGCCATAAAGCTAAACTTCAAGGTAACCAACAATGCTGCCAAATACGAAGCCTAAGCCGCCGGACTAGAGGCCGCACTCGAAAGGAACGTCCAGAAGCTAGAGGTCTTCAGGGACACAGCCTTGATCATCAATCAAGTTTCCAACAGATGGAAAACGATAGACCCAGGCTTGCAAAAATACCACGCCTGCATGAAGGACCTCATCACACAATTCAAGGAGGTCACCTTCCACTACTTGCCAAGAGACCGGAACCGGTTTGCAGACTCCCTAGCTACCTTAGCTTTACTCGTTGAAATCCCTGAAGGGAAGGCGATAAAGCCATTCAAAGTAGGAAGAAAGGAAATTCCTGCCTACTGCTGCGAGATCGAACCATAACCCTAGCCCATCAATGAGCCGTGGTACAACCAAATCTACCAATACCTCAAGAACGGGAAAACCCCCTTCATGAACGAGGAAGGCCAACGCAAAGAAGGAATCAAAGCCAAGAGCATCGTGGCCCTAAAACGCCTTGCCTCTCACTTTGTCATCCTTGGGGACATGCTATACAAAAAACGCTACCAAGGACCGCTCCTCCGCTGCATCAGCAGGGAAAAAGCGAACGAGCTCATTAACGAAGTCCACAATGGGGCTTGCGGCCCTCACATGAACGCCAGAGCCCTAATGCAGATCATTCTTCGAATGGGCTACTACTGGATCTCCATGGAGGCAGACTGCATCCACTTTGTCCGAAGCTGCTACAAGTGCCAACGGTTCTCCAACCTCAACCATCTTCCTCCTCACGATCTCTATTGCATGAATACTCCCTGGCCCTTCGCCACTTGAGGAATCGACGTCATTGGGAAGATCGCTCCGCTCAGAAGCAACGGCCACGAGTTCGTCTTGGTAGCCATTGACTACTTCACAAAATGGGTCGAAGCCAAGTCCTACAAAGTGCTAACTTCCAAGAAGGTCGCACAATTCCTCAATGAAAACATCATATGCCACTACGGCATCCCGAACGAGGCCATATCAGACAACGGATCTCACTTCGAAGGAGAATTGTAAGTGCTCCAATTTGAGCTTGTTAGAATTTTCGTTAGAAAATTAACGAAAGTTATAACATTTCTAACAATTCCTAACAATCCTAACTTTTCTAACAAAGTGAGGGTAAAATGGGCATTGTTATTTAAGGTTAAACCTCAAAAAGAATCTCAAAAAGTAAAACAAAAGGAATAAAACCACAAATAGAAATGGCTGGGAACAATAAACTGGCTGTTAATTTGAAATTTCAAAAAGAAATATTCCTCTTGTCCAAAGCTGGAGCTGCATTTAATGAACAGTGCACGCTGAAGGGTCCTATCCGCGCGGATAAGTATGTCATTTCCAGAGGGCTATAAATTGAGCCCTCCAGTCACAAAAATAAGGAGGAACAATACCAATTGCACCGAACCTCTGGCGAAATATAGAGAGAAAACAGTGAGAATTCTTCAAGAATTGTCACCATTTTCTCTCCAATCTTTCCCAACTCACACTCATCCACTCACTCTCATATTCAAGCCTTAAGCACTCATACACTCAAGCCAAAAACTCAAGAACACAAGAAAGATTGGTAAACCCTCCTTCTCCTTACCCTAAACTCCAACCATGCATGCATTTGCAAACTACAAAATGTAGTTTTTTCATCTTCTTGCTTTAGATCTAGGAAGATCACCATGGAAGACCATCTCCATGGATGATCTTCTACAAAAGATCAAAATTATTTTCAAGTTCTCTTACTTTCTTGCAAAGAAAACTCATTTTCAAAACCCTAAAAACCATTTTCAAGCATAAAATCTCATTTTCAAAGGATAAAAATCCCCTTCCCAAGCAAATGAAATGCTTAGTCCTAATGTACCCCAAGGATGGTTTGGTATAGTTGATTCACCACTAAAATGTCTAGTGATCACTAACCAAAACCTAGGGAAATGGGGACAATCATGGATGCAAAACCCCCCTTAAAATCATATTTTCTCTCTTGGGAAGTTGCTGTCCAGTAGCAATTTTCCCAGACCTCAGTCCATTATCTTAATTTTTGGGCACAGATAAATGTGGAATTTGGTGTTGACTACAAAACACTTTTTGTAGCCAACATCCAGATCTTTCCATAAATATTTTTACTTTATTTTTTGGGTGAGTAAAACTCCTCTTTTCAAATTTTCTTTCAGAGGCTAGTTCATCAGCTTCTGGGAATCCAGATCTCATATCTGAGGTTTCCAGAAGGTTTTGACCCCTCAAATCTTCTCCAAAATGGAAAATTTCTTCGCACAAATCTTATTTAAGGTGTCTGTAACAACTTTCATTCTCTGAGTTTATCCAGATTATGAAGTTTTAAGACCCTTGAATCCATTTCAAAATCAAAGGTCCACTGCCTTTTTCATTCTGGCAGAAATGGCTCTCAACTTCAAAAGGTCTTTTGAGTACCAAATCTCAATCCAAAAATCTTCCAAAAAATCATGGGATCAGTTTAAAGACTTGAAAAGATATCCCAATTTTTACTTTTATGAGTTTCAAAGTATTTTGGCCAAAACACACACACACACACACACAAAATGATTTTCAGCTTGGAAGACTCGTTTTACGAGGCATTCCGGGTGCACACTAACGTCCTTCCCGGCGTGTAACATGACCTCCGAACCCAAATCTCTGATCTCGGGCTTTTTTCAAAGTTTTGGCCCTCAAAATTAAAATGGCGTGGCGACTCCGTTTCGTTGATTTTTTCAAATAAAAATGGGAAAATTTTCGGATACACATCATCACAGTGGCGACTCCGCTGGGGACTAAGCTTTTTTTTTTTAAAAAAAATGGTATTTGGTATATTGGTGGAAACCATTAAACTTCCCGTTATCGCCTCCTAACACGAGTCGGGGATAAATTGTGGTCTAACAATCCCACGTACCGGTATCACCGTTTTCAAAAAAAAAGCTTTTGAGGGTCAAGCTTCCGTCCCGGCTTTGAAAATCATTTTTGTGTGTGTGTTGATTTTTGCACAGTTTTCGTGTTGTTTTGGCCGCCTCGGAGAAAGTCAAAATTTTGACCGTCCGGAATAATGTCCCTAACTCGTCGGAATTTTCGTGCTTATGTGCTCATTAAATTTCAAAGAAAAAAAAAATTTCAAAAAAAAGGATTTTCAAAAAAAAGAAAATTTTCAAAAAAATCATGCATCATATTTTTAAGACACATAAAAAAAAATCTCTATTTTACTCAGTAAAAGAATATAGATCGCTTGCACACTACGCGCACGTGACCGTACACCGCACACTACGTCCCAACCCGGGAAATCCTTGTCGCGGTCCGTTTGGTCTTATTACGCCTCTCGGATGAGCACGGGACTACCCAAACATCCCATGGAGCCTCGTGTCGACCATGCACTTGTCCGTGACACACTTTGTCCGAGACCCGGTTGGTTTTTAGTCCGGTCTCGTGTCATGCCCCGTCTCGTGTATAGACCTTTCCTTTCAAGCCTTTGTCGGCATACCGACTCAATATCTTTCTGGGACCCTAATCGCCGAAGTTCTCGCCGGTTTTCCGCCGCAGACTTTGACCAAGATATTGACCGGCGCCTTGACTTCGGCCCGATCGGCACAAATTATACACTCGACTCCCAAAGCATTGACACCGAGTCATCAAGGATTAATGATTATTCCATGCCTAATTACGGCCTAATTGACAACAAATCAAGATCAATCGTGGACATTTATCGTCCAAATCATGCCGACTTTTCGCCGAGCCCCTGACATGATCTTGACTTTTGACGCGCCTTTGTCCGTAATTTACATCGAATGCTCGTTAAGACTCGATTACCCGCCGACTTTTAGGATCGTTTTCTTTCGGTCGGTGGGACCCGCTTGCCCTATAGGACCTCGCCCGGGCCGTCCACCCCTGGGAGGTCGAAATACAGGTGGAATACGAGGGGCTTATAGACGTAGTGACGGGGCCCACCGATCCAGAATCGAGTAGTTTGCGAAAAGAAGAGCAATCTTTTCCAACCGATTAGGTTAATAAAACATGTTTTAAGTAAACGTGAACAAATAACCGCATGTTGCATGAGCCCAATGCCCAAACACCTACCCTCCTTCCATTCCCGCACATCTCGAACCTTCGTGTCCTTTCCCCGCAGCCTCCGCACAAAGCTTGGTTTCGGGCACCGGGTCACCGTTTTGATCAGTTGGGAAGAGTCAAGCGCATCGTCGCCTTCACCGTTTGTTCCGACTCCGGCTTCGAATGTCCGCATCGCCGTAATGATGGGGATAACGTCACTCCGCCTCCCGGACCCCTTAGACAGAGCAACAAAGTGGAATCCGCTTAGCGTAACGTATGAGGTTACGACAGAAGCACAAACTAAATGTACTTTGGCTGGAGGCTATTAAGAGTCACGGTTTGGCCGCCACTCAATCCCGATGGCACCTTCACCGTGGAAGAAGACGAGGATGCCAACCCCACTCTCGCCGCCCGACTACACCAGATGCCGCCACCCACCTCCTATGGTGCCACTACCGTAACCCACGCTCCTCGATTTTCGGGTCACCAGCCTCCCCAACCACGCACCACCGGATCCATGCAGCCCGACGGCACAAATCACTGGGGCAAAATCAAGACGGAATGTCTTCTCATGGTTGGGGCTATCTCGGAATGCCACAGCTAATCGGGATCCCGCCTCGCTCGGAACCGATCAATCCGACCTTCACAAAGAACAGCCTACAGCTTCGAATGCCGCCGCAACTTGGTTCTCGGGGCCACGCCAGAGCCCCCTCCTCGAACGGCATACTAGTTCACCGCTCCTCACACAAATCCATTCCTCACTCGAGACTTCTATGGGTTACCAAGCCTCCATCCCGGTGTCATCCGAATCACCAGACCGCAGCATTCCCAGGTTACACGCCTTCACCACAAAGCCATGCAATTCAACAATCCGGACGCAGCCCCGCACTCAAGCCTACTTACGGGCCCCACTTGGAAATCCAAGTTATCCGGCCACATCGGGGCTGCCTCCACCTACTTTGCCGCTTGAAAATCAACAAAGAAGCCGCAAGGTTCTATCCTTTTGCTCGTGCTCCTACCCATGCTCCCCAAGGTAACTCGGCCCAGACGTATTTTCACCTACGCCCCCGGATCGGCCGTTCCCTCCACCTCCCGCCTCCGGTGGTAGCTCCTCTCTCTAGCTCACCCACTAGCTTGAATGCCATGGTTCCGCCACAAGACCCTCATCTCGGCCTGGTTCATGGAACAACACAAGGAAATGAAAGCGCAGATCGCCGAACCGATCGCCAAGAAGCCCGCCTTCGGCCTACTGCACACGGACTCCATTGTTCCTCTCGCCCCACAAATTCGTGATGCCTAATCTGGATCTCTTTGATGGGACCGCATGCCCGAAAACCCATTTGGACACATATACCTTGGCGATGAAAGCCAAAGGATGTACCAATCGCCAGTTGGCCGACTATTTCAGCCTATCCTTGAAGTCCAAAGTGCCTTAAAATGGTTCTTCCGTTTGAAACCCGAAGCTGTGGCCACATGGGACCAGATTACCAATGCCTTCACGTAAAAATATAAGGCCAACTTGGAATGGGAAACAAATAGGGTTGACCTACAAACAACAGCAGGCGTCTCACGATGAGAATGTTGGGGACTTTTACAAGCGGTGGAATCTCGAAACTCAGTGAAATGGCCATCCCTCCTTCCGAAGAGGAACAACTGGACATCTTCCAAGCCATGCTTGAAACCACATCCGAGAGCCTCCTCGGTCACTTCCCATACTGAGACTTACGGGCCATGGTTAACTCTGCAGTTTAAGTTTGAAAACGCCTACACCGCAACCTGGCCGCGCACTCGCCACGTATATCAGGCTCCTCCCGCAAACACGCTCAAGCCTCGCAAAGGCAAAGAAATGATTAACTATGCGGGACAGAATGTAATAACACAACTCCTTTTACTCCTGTAAAAACAAATGAGCCTGCATCACGGGTCATGAATCTCGAAAACTTTGGGATGCCTCGAATGACATCTTTAGGGACTGGTGAAAGAAGGCTTCTGCCGCGCCTTTGGAGAATTTCCAACCCAGGAATCCGAATGCTCCCGTGGATACTACAAAGTATTGTGCTTTTCATCAAGCTCACGGACATCTGACTGACAACTGCTTTACTCCTAGAAAAAGGCAATCCAGGGGCTAATAGAGCAAGGAAAGTTGGAAGGCCCCGAAGGGCCTAACACCGTCAAAAATCCGCTGCCAAGGAACCATGATCAGGTGAATATGGTTGAATGCGGAGAATCTTCGCATGCCCAGGAAGACGCTGATGGAAGTCCCCAAATCCCCGTGGCCAACCTCTTCGAGGATCCTGACTCGGATTCCTCGGCCTTGAGGATATCGAACGAATCAACCCATCTTGGTCTCATGTCGAGACTCCTTGCAAGAATACGAGGCCCGCTACTTTTCGGATAAAGGGAAACCGATACCGAAGAACCGGGCCGTTCCGCTCAAGTAACATGAAAGAACCATTTACACAAGATGGTTGGAACAATCAAGAAGAATCGAACAAGAAAGCTTCCGGCGAGCGCTCGTCTTGGGGCTTATCAAAGAAAGAGGCCGAAGAGCATCCGGAGCTAGTACACTTCCACAACCGGCTATTGGAGAAGTCAAATACGACCCTCGAAGGCGTGAAAGCGAAGAATCGAGAGGAGGAAG
Organism: Adenophora triphylla var. japonica; assembly: GCA_022495995.1. NCBI lineage: Eukaryota > Viridiplantae > Streptophyta > Magnoliopsida > Asterales > Campanulaceae > Adenophora > Adenophora triphylla. The sequence goes on along the minus strand of JAFEMH010001935.1, from coordinate 248,148 downwards.
AACCCTTTACATTCTACTCGGTGTCAAATACGTGCCACCCCCTCTCACTCTTCCCGCAATTTTCGGGAGGAGAAGCCGAGTCACAATTGCCACTTCCGGAATGGGAACATATGAAAATTTTTGCGGCCGCACGCACCCATATTCCCCCAACGGGTTTGATCGGCGTTCCTCTCACCGAAATCCCGTAGTATGGGAAGAAGATTACGATGACAGCGATGATGATGATGATGACGAGAGTGAAGAGTCCACCGAGACCCCAGATCCGGAAACAACTGGAACAATCATGCCGAAATGAGCCCATGGGAGCCGGCATAATGGTTGGTTGTCGCCAGTGACGATGAAGGACCACCGGAAAATGCAAGTCAAATGCCGCAGGGATGGACCCCCAAGAACCGCACCTCGTAAGATGCACATGCGGTCGGTGTCCTGGATACTTCAGAGGATGAGGGACAAAGAAAGCCCGCGCCCGCATCCGTACATATCTCGAAATCCTAGAACACAACGTTCCTTATAAGAACTCGACCGGTGAATGGAAAGGGTTTATTGAAGCACTGGTCGAGAATGGAGGGTTTCAGCCACCAGAAGATGAAGAATTCGTAAACGTCATCGGATCTTTTTCTTCTTTCCCAAGAACGGATGGCATAACAACCGTAAGGGTCACAACCGGGCCGCTCGAGCGCAGCGAGTGCCTGCAATCACTGAAAAAGGTTATCGATCTGAACGTCTCCCCCGGAGCCTTCATACCTATGAATCCACATGACGCCTTCCTAATTGCTCCAGTGCCCGACAATGGACCCCGGGTGCTCCTTATTTGGACACAGATCTATCGAGCTGCTACCTCAAACTCCGAAGGGGAACACTGCCTATCCTTCACTTGTGGCTGCCCTACTTGCAAGATTGAAAGAAAAAGGATATACGATGAGATGGAGGCTGATAGCCATAACTCTGTGGGCCATCCAAGGGATGAGATCGAAAAGCCGCCGAGTCCCGACAATAGCGACTCTTGTTGCATGATAACTATGAGCAAGGCCGGCCATGAGAGTGAATCGGAGGACGCCCTAGCTCTGTGGGCCATCCAAGGGGCAACAACACAACCCTGCACTCAAAAGCCTGTGACTGGGAAGCGGTTATAAGGGCCGCCCGGGAAGGAGCCAAGATAGCCTGAGGTCCCTCATTGTTGCTAGGCTCCGTCGTAACCAGGCCAATAGCCAAAAGGGCTCCCCGTTGACCTTAGCAAAGCATTAAGAAATCCAGTCAAGAGACGATCGATGAGGAAGTTAATCTGTTGACCCGCTCCGGGCGGATCTTCCAAGGAAATCCCAAGGCGTATAAGAAGGCCACGTATCAAGCACCGAAAGAAGATCGCCGCCCTATGCTAAGACAAACAAACTCTGCACCCCGAGAAAGAGGATCCCGTGCTCACCCGGTTGAAGCAAACACAGGCCAACATTTCCCTCTCGGTCTCTACTCACTTCGTCCTATCCCCATAAGTCGAAGCCGGAAGAAAGCCCGGCTCGCACTCGTGCCTATTGATGCTACTCCCGATGATGTGGCACAACTAATTGGAAACATCCATTACGGGAATATAATCACTTTCACGCATCTCGACCTCCCTCAATTTGGGGCTGATCATAACGAGCCTCTCTTCATCACACCCACTGGATGAACGACGCCTCCCTCGGGTCCCGGTTGATAATGGGTCCGGAATGAACATTCTTCCGGCAAAGATCATGAGCTCCGCTTGATATCAAGACTACAGACTTGAAGCCTTCCTCCCTCACACCAAATCTTACGACTCAACATCTCGAGCACCTGGAGTCGCCACTTTAGACCTCCGGGTTCGGACATAAATTGATACTGTGGAATTCCAGTTATCGACATCCCGATTACTTTCAATGCCCTTGGGAAAAGACCTTGGCTCCATCAAGTCAAAGGGGTCGCCTCAAGCCTCCACCAGTGTGTGAAATTCATCTCGAATGGGGATCTCGACGACCATTTATGGGGATTTAGTCACTTTGGAGGGCACAGATACGGGCGGAATACCTATTCTCGAAATCAAACATGATGAGGAAGGTCTCATGCTAACGGGCTTCACGCCGAGCCTCCCAAGGCCCAAGTGTGCAACATAGATTTGACAATCACCTCGGGATAAGATCCCTCCGGTCCTTGAAAATGATGAGAAAGATGAGCTATCTACTCGGCCTCGGGCCGGGGGAAGCACCAACAAGGAACTCACAAACTCATCGAGGTGAAAGGATGTAATACTTGCCACGGCCCGGGATATGAGGCCTCCTCAAATGACACCGCAAAAGGAAAAAGATTTGAAGCCGCCACAGAAAGGTCCCGGCCGACAACCCTAAATCTCTCTTCACCCTAATTTGGCCGACTACTTTGTAAAGGGTCCCACATAACCAGGAAACATCACAGAGCCCACTCCTACGGCAAGATGGCTAAAACTACAGGATAGCCTCAACAAGTTTAGAGGAACAAGGCTAACCCGGTCCGTAGAATGTTCCCGGACCTACCCAAGATACCCGGGGCTACCACTACCATGAAGAGTGAGTATACCTTCGTAGACGTGCCTCGACTCCGGTGGACAGCCGAGAAGCTCACAACCACTATTCCTACGCCCAGAAGATCCGAAACCCGAATTCGAATTGACAGTGCCAAAAGCTAAGGCCACGGAATTTCTCTCGATGATTGGGATGGTCCGGTTATGCAAAGAATTGTTCGAAGAAGAGATACAGTGCTAGATCCGGTTGATCTCGGCTCGGTCCAAGAGATGATAGCAGCAATTGAGAAAGGAAAACAAAAACAAAGACAGTTCCCGAGTCATGAGGCCACCAATAGCAAAGCCGCTAAAAATTGGGAAAACCTCTCAGGCCCGTCCGCGACCAAGGAGGAAATGATCACCAAGCTTGGATTGGTCCCCCGTCCCTTTGTGTCAATCTAGGACAAGTCCTCCCAGTCTCTCTCTTTGTTAAGATCGAGTCTCTAGGGTCGTCCGATGGCCTTACGCCTAAAGACTACGAGTCAGAGTAAGTTACCCGTATTCCTTTTCGTTTTCAATGAAATGACGAACCTTTCTGAGTATCCCTTGATTGCCACTTTAACTAATGATGAATTAATTAAAAAAATTTTTAATGATAATTCATTAGATAAAGAAGCAGACACATTAAACAACAACAAAAAATCAAACAAAAAAAAATAAGAGGATCTTTAAGCAGGTTGTCCGGAAAGAGGAAAATCGAGCCCAAGCTGCCGAAGAGATTTTGACGAGTGTGAATTTGGGAACTGCGGAAGAGCCTAAAGAGACGCAGATTGGTGATTTCTTCGAAGGAATCGGAAAGGATGCTCTGCCAAGTCCTACAAAATCCTCAACTCAAGGAGAGTAGCCCTCTTCATCAAAGAAAACATCATGTGCAGATATGAGTTGCCAGCCGAAATCATTTCAGATAATGGATCCCACTTCGAAGGGGAATGCGACAGCCGGGCCGCGTGTAATTCGAATAACCCGTCACAAGTCATCTCCTTACAGGCCCCAAACCAATGGAGCTGTCGAGGCAGCAAACAAGACTCAGGGGAAAATATCATCCGTAAAATGGCCGTCCAAGGCGTAGATTGGCCCGAGAAGTTACACTGGCACTCTCGGGGCTACTGAACATCGTCGAACGCGCTGGGGAAACACCGTTTGCCCTCACATACGGAATGGAAGCCGTACTCCCAATCGAGCTAGAGATCCCCTCGCTCCGTATACTGCTGGAAAGCCAGATCAACGAGGTTGAATGGCTCCAGAGTCGCCATGACGAATTGGCCCTACTAGATGAACGCCGATTGAAAGCAATGGAGCACATCCGAGCCTACCAAGGAAGAATGGCCAGAGCCTTCGACAAGAAAGTAAAGCATCGGGAGATCCGAGAAGGTGATCTCGTTTTGAAAGAAAAGCCCCCAGTCCGTATCAACCCCCTCGGCAAATCGGAGCCTGTATGGGTCGGGCCATGTCGTCCGAAGATCTTCTCCGGAGGAGCCATGAAACTTGCAGACCTCGACGGGAATCCTTTTGTACACCCAGTGAATGGTGACAAGCTGCGCAGATACTACGCATAAAAAAAAGAGAGTGCTAAAGGAGTAATACCCAACTAGGTTGAAAACCCAAGAAGGGCGGCCTAGGTAAAAACGGGGTTGCACAAAAAAACAAAAAAAAAAAACAACAAAAAAAAAAAAACAAAAAAAAACAAAAAAAAAAAACAAAAAAAAAACAAAAAAAAAAAAAAAACATCAAAAAAAAAATCGGGTTGAACTACGAAGACCCGAGCTCCTCAAAATGAGGGGAACGTAGGCAAAGGAAACGGTTCGGTCTAAAACACAAATAAAAGCCATACTTTGGCATCAATACAATCGATCGACCATGAAAGCGTCTCGAAAAACTCAAGCAATTCAAATATTCATTACAAATTAAAAGCTCTTTGATGAGTCTAAGCCCGATTCATTCCTACAACCGGCAACCTGCTAAAAGAAACTAAGATACATAATCAAACTAATGTGTCCGCCATGACAAGAAAGGGATACTCGGAAACCTCGTAGTCACTCCAAGCCACTGCATCGGCCTCTCCCCTCTTCTTCCCCTTCGAGTCTTCTTTTTCTGAACCGGAAAAATGTCAATCTTCCTCCTACTAAGCTCTGGTATAGGAACAGGATCTATCAAACCAGCCTCCGCCAGGGCCTTAGTAGCCCTAGCGTCATCTCTCATCTCCTGTAGCCTAGCTGGTAGCATAGGAGCCCTCCTCTCCTGTCTCTTGACGTAAGCCTCATAGTCGGTCACAGCGTCTCCGCTCCTATCATGAGGGTTGTCCCGCCTCGGCCCTCCTCCTCTCGAAACAGTCAGTCCTCCGCACCCACAATGGCCTCACGCCGTCTCAAAATAGCCACCTGAGTCTCTCCCAGATGCCTCTCATACCAATCCAGGTACCAAGTGGTCAGGAACACCGGTCTCGGACGCCTGAGAATAACCCGAGGAGGAAAGGCATCATACCTCCATGCTCGGGAAAGAAATGGAAACACTGAGGGATCATCCATAGAAGCGGGAGCCACCACTCTGGTGGCTATATCATCAAAATCCTCCAAAGGAACCTGCTCCAGGCCAAAGCTGTCTCGAGAACTAAAGCCGGAATGTAGAATGGGTGAGAAAGCCCGGAAGTATAACCACATGGGACCCGTCTGAAGCACTCTGCGAGTCTCCACCCGCCAACAAGGCACCGACCATCTGATATCCTGCGTCTGGAGACCGGCCATCCAACGCTCCCATGAGCCCCGATCATCGAAATCCATGACAACCCCCTCTGGCAAATGTCCAAGGCTTGATCATATCGGGAGTTTCCCGAAGAACCCCAAACGCTCCATCGGCCACGGGGTCAAGAGGAACGGGCTGCCCCGTGCATATACCGTCTTCCGGTAGCGCCTATCGAGAGCATGAAAAGTCTCCCCCGAATCAAAGGAACGACATCTACGCCGGGCGACGGTGAACGACAACACCTAGCGAGATCGATGGCAAATCCCAAAGGATTAGACCATGAACAGGGTACCAAACATGCAAAGTGCAAAAGCATCCCAATAGGCATCATCCAAGCCTAGGCCCCTAAATCTGTCGGGAAGACCGGAAATATCAAAATGATCGAGACCACGGATCATGCCTTGCGCTTCCTCCGGGGAAAGATGAAGGAGGACGCACAATCTGTCAACAAAAGAAGCCCCTCCGGGCAAAGGAACCGCTATCTCTCCCACCTCTGGACCTCCAAGCAAGGCCCGAAATTCTTCGACAGTCGGAACAATCTCGTTGAAGGAAAGGCAAAAGACATGCTTCCTAGTATCCCAAAATGAGGAAGAAGCCCTCAAAAGCTCATAATCCGGAATCAATTCCTTGAGAGACCATAAGCACTTCACCTTGTACCTTTCTTCAAAGAAGGACCTCCTCTCATGCATAATCTCCCGGGACCAATCCTTGAACTTGTTGAAGAATGACATTTGGGATTCTTGGGACAATTTTGATGGAGCTTTTCTAAAGCTTTCCATGGTTTTTCTCTCTTTCTCCCCGAAAATGGCTGTTTGAATTTGGAGGTTGAAGAGGATATTTGAATTTGAAATAAAGTGAGACCAGATACGAAGCAAAATTAAAGGACAATGTCGGATGCGGGACTCCATCCGCGCGGACATGATTGCTTTCCATCGAGAAAAATCTGCAACGATCAAGTGCTACACCAAAAGAGGAATATTCCGTCCCGGTTGCTCGAAACACTGTGCAAAAACCCTCCCAAACCGGTCCATATACCAAACACTAACACCCTTGCAAAAAAAAAGGCTCATGCAACACTGCATTCATACTGCATTGCATTCATAAAATAAAATCCTAAATTATTACATTCCTAAAAAAAAAAAAGAGTGTGCATAAAAAAAAAAAACAAACAAACATCAATAAAATCCTAAATTATTACATTTCAAAAAAAAAAAGAGTGTGCATAAAAAAAAAAAACAAACAAACATCAATAAAATCCTAAATTATTACATCAAAAAAAAAATGTGCATAAGCTGTACAAATCTCAATCTCAATCTCAAATCTCAAAAAACAAAAAAAAAATCAATCGGAGTCTCTAGCGCCCGATGTACGCCCCGGCCCCTCTTGCGACTCGGGCCCGCCTCCTCGGGAGCCACGAAAATCTCGGGCTCGGGAATCGTCCTCGTCTCCCGAGAAAGAGGCTCGTCGGGACCAACCGGCACGCTACGATAGGGCAAGCCGAGATCTGCGAAAAAATCGTATCCAGAAGGTGAAGGCGTCGGACTCTGAACGTACGAAGACGACCCGCCATCTTGCCATACGTGTCCACTGCCCGTGTGGATCCCAGAGAATGACGTGATCCAGAAGCGGCACCGCGCGGGGATCAAGGAGAGGAGACAGAGGAGTCTCTGAAGAAGTCTACGAGCGAATAGGGAAGCCTCCCGTCGACGGGCGCCGGCCGTGGTCGCCTCGCTCTAGCACGAGGAGCCCCGCAAGCGACCATCCTCCCGATGAATCTCTTGGCCCCGATCACTTGCTTCGTCGGCTTCTCGACGACCACCTTCGAAAACCGCACGAAAGCAAAAGCGTCAAAAAAGGAAGTGATGCTAAAGATGATGAAACAAAAGAAAGAAAGGAAGAGGCAGAAGCGTAAAAGCCATACCTTCATACCCGGACGAGGCCGGAAAGCTCGTGGAAGCCGCTCGGGCTGAGGAATCTCCACCCTCAATCGGACCCCATCCTGGACATATGAAAAATCCGTCCGAGGGTACCGCGGGATCCCAAGCCCCTCTCTATCCGGAACTGAGGCATCCTCGGCCTCCTCAAGACGAATGTCGCATATGGCTCAATCGCCACGAAATCCGAGAAGTGGCCGGCTCGGTAATCATCCCAGTCACGGACCGATCACTCGGGTGCATCATATCGGCGGGAGGCTCCACCGGTGTCCTCAAAGGCGAGTTCACGCCATGCGGCGCGTCACCCTCTCTCCCGGATAATAGGCATCGCAGTCGGACCTCTCGAGAATCCTCCGTTTGCACGGTCCAAATCTCGGCGCCCTTCGGTGCGCCACCTCGAAGCGATCCCGGGGGAAGAATATCATCCCCTCATCTGTCTCGGCCTCCGTCGAAGGAAGGCAATCCGCGTACTGAGAGTCGTACGCCCCTGGAGCTTATCTTCTCCCGGGCATGCTTGGACCAAGGCTGCATGGCCGGATACGCCCGACGTACTCCGCGGTGTCGCCACATCGTGACGTGGAAAAACTCCAACGCCCATACTGCGAAAGGTAAGAATCCAATCAATCCGGTGCAAAAGAAAAGTGTGTGCTCAAAAAAAAAGAGAGGGAAAGCAAAAAGAGAGCTTATACCTCCGGGGCAAACTCAAAGCGGTACAAGGAGCTCGCGGCCTTCATTTGTACCTATCGAGAGCAAAGTAAAGCTCGCCGGCCCGGCCTCTCCCCACGAGACATCTCAGGCCGTCTCCATGTCCTCCAAGGACCTCGGCAAGGCAAAGGCTGCCGTCCCCTCGGCATGCCCAAAGAGGGTGCTCGAAAAAGCAAACCACAAGAAGGCCACTAGCGATCTGCTCGGCGCCTATCCTCTCCTCCCCAGCCTCGTAACTCACGATGGTCTCCACAATCTTACCGTAGACCACGGCATACTCCATCCCCATCCCCTTTTTGGGAATAGGGGAAAATCCCAGAAGAGCCTGTAGATCCGCATCGATGTAGCCATCCCGCCACTCAATGCTGCGTCCATTAAAGGACAGGCCCGTGATCGCAGCGTAATCGGAGGGCGTAACCGTAGCCTCGCCCCAGAAGAAGTGAAAGGTGTGGGTCGCGTCCCACCAATGCTGCGCCAAAGCAAACATCAGGCCCTTGCTCTTAGGGAACTTGACCAGCCCCCTCAAGCACTCAACGAACTCCCAAAGCCCCGTCTCGACAACAATCTGTCTCGGACTCGGCAAAGCTCCTCGGCCCACATCCGGAAGCCGATCCCACAGGTCAACTACGGACTCCACTGATCCTCGAGTCTTCATTTTGTTCAGTTGCTCCGTCACAAAACGGTTTCCGCCCTGCAAAAAAAAAAAGGAGAGAAAATGTCAAAAAAAAAAATTGCATTTGCATTTGCACAAAAAAAAAGCATACACATGCATTAAAAAAAAAAAAAATTCGGCAGCATAACGGCATGCAATAGACATAGCCCCATTTTTCTCACAGAAAAGACAGTTTTCAACAAATCCCATTCAACAATTTTCAATAAAAAAAAAAATGCATACATGCATATCCTACAAGAAGTCGACGGAAATAAAAACTCCGTCCCATTTTCAAAAAAAAAAATGCATACATGCATATCATCCATCTTACATGCAACGGGAGGAAAAATCCGTCCCACTTTTCAAAAAAAAAATCCTAAACATACATACATCTCATATTGGCAAAATGCCCATTCTTTCCAAACAAAATGCATGCATTGCATCATTCATCAATATCAATATTCAATTTCAAAAAAAAAAAATCATCATCAACATGCAATATTCAAATTTCAAAAAAAAAAAAAAAAATCAAAGTCACAATTCACAATTTTCGAATTTTCACATGCAATTTTCGGATACAAAAAAAAATAATGGCGAAAAGGCCAATTCTTTCTCCAAGCAAAATGCATATTTTGGGATACCCACATAATCATTGCAACATGCAAAGCATCCAAATCAAGATTCAAAGCCAAGAACATCAATCATTCGAATTTTCAAAAAAAAAAAAATTTCAAAAATCACCCAAAATTCAAATTTCAAACAAGAAATCAACAAAGGGATCAAAAGATTCGAAGTATACCGTTCGGAGACTCGGATCAGAAGCCCAATGTTGCCAAGCATCGGGGTAATGCTCCTCCGCAACCGATTGCGAAAGGGTGTAATGCCTCCTCATTCGGACAAGCTCCAATCGTCTCTCCGCGACCGGGCCACGTCCTTGGCCTTGAAAAGCGCCTTCCCCGTGTTCCATTGCTCGAAAATCGAAGAAATCGGAGGAATTTTCAAGCTTTTTGAGCAACAATGGCTTCCTTCTCTCGGTTTCTCTCTCTCTGCTCTCGGATTTTCAGAAAACTGAATGGGGAAGAGGAAGGGCGTTGGCCCCTCATTAATACCCCCTGGTTTTCAAACCCTCTCCGCGCGGACAGGATCGTAAGGGTCAAAATGACCCTTTTGCCCTTTAAAAATCTGGAACTCTGCAATTCAGTCCCCAACTTGACAGAGTTAACCAAAGTCAACCCCTTGTCAAGAAAATCATTCCCGGCAGTAAAACGTAAGACCGAGTGCCCCGAGAAAGATAACGGATCCCGTATCTTTCATCAAAATCCTTCCCGGCAGTCAAACGTAAGTCCGATCTCCCCGAGAAAGATAACGGATCCCGTATCTTTCATCAAAATCCTTCCCGGCAGTCAAACGTAAGACCGATTTCCCCGAGAAAGATAACGAGATTTCGTATCTTTCATCAAAATCAAACGGCAGTCAAACGTAAGACCGATTTCCTCGAGAAAGATAACGAGATCCCGTATCTTTCATCAAAATCTTCCCCGGCAGTCAAACGTAAGACCGATTTCCTCGAGAAAGATAACGAGATCCCGTATCTTTCATCAAAATCTTCCCCGGCAGTCAAACGTAAGACCGATTTCCTCGAGAAAGATAACGAGATCCCGTATCTTTCATCAAAATCTTCCCCGGCAGTCAAACGTAAGTCCGATCTCCCCGAGAAAGATAACGGATCCCGTATCTTTCATCAAAATCCTTCCCGGCAGTCAAACGTAAGACCGATTTCCCCGAGAAAGATAACGAGATCCCGTATCTTTCATCAAAATCATCCAACGGCAGTCAAACGTAAGACCGATTTCCCAGACGAATACGTCTGATTTTCCCCAGCAAAGGCTAACGAAATCCCCAGCAAAGTTAACGGAATCCCAAAAGCCAGCGGAATCTCGAGTAGTACTCGAACTACGAAAGGGCTTGATTCCCACTAGGGATACGTAGGTAGCCTATCATTAGGTCCAGCCCCTCGACCAAAACGGTCACCCTCTCCTTCGGCAGCAGACGAAGTCCACCGAAAGGCCATTTCAAATTAAGGTCCGAGGCGCCTAAAAGGCCATCATCATCAAGGTTCGAGGCACCTAAAACGCCATCATCAAGGTTCGAGACACCTAAAACGCCATCTCCAAGGTCCGAGGCACCTAAAAAGCCGCCATCATCAAGGTTCGAGGCACCTAAAACGCCATCATCATCAAGGTCCGAGGCACCTAAAAAGCCATCATCATCAAGGTTCGAGGCACCTAAAATGCCATCTCCAAGGTTCGAGGCACCTAAAACGCCATCTCTAAGGTTTGAGGCACCTAAGACGCCATCACTAGGAAAGCGATAAATCGCAATCATCCCCAGCAGAGACCGAAAATGGTCATTCCTATCCCCAGCCGAGCGGATAACCATCAGACCGAAAATGGTCATCTCTTATCCCCAGCAGAGTTTCTTTCCAACCGACCGCAGAACTCGTTCATCGGGTTCGAGGCACCTAAAACGCCATCATCTCCGGGGTCAAAGACCCGAACTACGATCGGCTTGATTCCCATTCGGGATACGTAGGTAGCCTATCGCTAGGTTCAGCCACCCGATCACTCGATCATCCCGCCAAATATGGAGCCTTACTCTTATCGACGACCCCGCTTCCTTCGAAAGCGCCGTCGCCGAGGGGCTACTGTAAGTGCTCCAATTTGAGCTTGTTAGAATTTTCGTTAGAAAATTAACGAAAGTTATAACATTTCTAACAATTCCTAACAATCCTAACTTTTCTAACAAAGTGAGGGTAAAATGGGCATTGTTATTTAAGGTTAAACCTCAAAAAGAATCTCAAAAAGTAAAACAAAAGGAATAAAACCACAAATAGAAATGCTGGAAACATAAACTGGCTGTTAATTTGAAATTTCAAAAAGAAATATTCCTCTTGTCCAAAGCTGGAGCTGCATTTAATGAACAGTGCACGCTGAAGGGTCCTATCCGCGCGGATAAGTATGTCATTTCCAGAGGGCTATAAATTGAGCCCTCCAGTCACAAAAATAAGGAGGAACAACACCAATTGCACCGAACCTCTGGCGAAATATAGAGAGAAAACAGTGAGAATTCTTCAAGAATTGTCACCATTTTCTCTCCAATCTTTCCCAACTCACACTCATCCACTCACTCTCATATTCAAGCCTTAAGCACTCATACACTCAAGCCAAAAACTCAAGAACACAAGGAAGATTGGTAAACCCTCCTTCTCCTTACCCTAAACTCCAACCATGCATGCATTTGCAAACTACAAAATGTAGTTTTTTCATCTTCTTGCTTTAGATCTAGGAAGATCACCATGGAAGACCATCTCCATGGATGATCTTCTACAAAAGATCAAAATTATTTTCAAGTTCTCTTACTTTCTTGCAAAGAAAACTCATTTTCAAAACCCTAAAAACCATTTTCAAGCATAAAATCTCATTTTCAAAGGATAAAAATCCCCCTCCCCAAGCAAATGAAATGCTTAGTCCTAATGTACCCCAAGGATGGTTTGGTATAGTTGATTCACCACTAAAATGTCTAGTGATCACTAACCAAAACCTAGGGAAATGGGGACAATCATGGATGCAAAACCCCCCTTAAAATCATATTTTCTCTCTTGGGAAGTTGCTGTCCAGTAGCAATTTTCCCAGACCTCAGTCCATTATCTTAATTTTTGGGCACAGATAAATGTGGAATTTGGTGTTGACTACAAAACACTTTTTGTAGCCAACATCCAGATCTTTCCATACATATTTTTACTTTATTTTTTGGGTGAGTAAAACTCCTCTTTTCAAATTTTCTTTCAGAGGCTAGTTCATCAGCTTCTGGGAATCCAGATCTCATATCTGAGGTTTCCAGAAGGTTTTGACCCCTCAAATCTTCTCCAAAATGGAAAATTTCTTCGCACAAATCTTATTTAAGGTGTCTGGAACAACTTTCATTCTCTGAGTTTATCCAGATTATGAAGTTTTAAGACCCTTGAATCCATTTCAAAATCAAAGGTCCACTGCCTTTTTCATTCTGGCAGAAATGACTCTCAACTTCAAAAGGTCTTTTGAGTACCAAATCTCAATCCAAAAATCTTCCAAAAAATCATGGGATCAGTTTAAAGTCTTGAAAAGATATCCCAATTTTTACTTTTCTGAGTTTCAAAGTATTTTGGCCAAAACACACACACACACACAAATGATTTTCAGCTTGGAAGACTCGTTTTACGAGGCATTCCGGGTGCACACTAACGTCCTTCCCGGCGTGTAACATGACCTCCGAACCCAAATCTCTGATCTCGGGCTTTTTTCAAAGTTTTGGCCCTCAAAATTAAAATGGCGTGGCGACTCCGTTTCGTTGATTTTTTCAAATAAAAATGGGAAAATTTTCGGATACACATCATCACAAGAATGCGACAGACTACTGGCTGAATTCAAGATCACACGCCACAAGTCCTCTCCCTACAGGCCGCAAAATAACGGCGCAGTAGAAGCAGCAAACAGAACCCTCGAAAGGATCATCAGAAAAATGACCACACGAGAACGATATTGGGCCAAGAAGCTGCACCTGGCACTTTGGGGCTACCGAACATCAGTCAGAACCGCCACGGGAGAAACTCCATTCGCCTTGACCTATGGGATGGAGGCAGTGCTGCCCGTCGAGTTGGAAATCCCATCACTACGAGTATTGCTGGAAAATGAGATCAACGAAGTCGAACGGCTCCGAAGCTGACACGATGAACTGGCCCTGCTAGACGAACGTCGACTAAAGGCCATGAAGCACATTCGATCCTACCAAAGCAGAATGGCTAGGGCTTTCGACAAGAAAGTCAAATCCCGAGACATTAGGGAAGGCGATCTGGTACTCAAAGAAAAGTCTCCCACTCGAACCAACCCTCTTGGAAAATGGGAACCAACATGGATCGGTCCGTTAGTGGTCCAAAAGATCTTCTCTGGTGGCGCCATGAAGCTGAGAGACCTAGACGACAATCCCTTCGTAAATCCAGTCAACGGAAGCAAACTCCGCAGATACTTCACCTAAAGAAGATCAACTTTACTGCCTCCCCGTCACTCATTGTAGTGTCAAACTACGGAGACCTGAGCCCCTCAGTCCGGGGGGAACGTAGGCAGCCTTAATTGGTTCGGTCTAAAAACACAAAAAAAACAAAAAAATTTGGATGCCAACCAAGGCTCAAATCAATGCAAACACAAAATCCAAAAAAAAATGGATGTCGTCAAGGCTCATACTGCTTCAGTCCACAAAATACAACAGAAAGGTCCAAAGCTGGATGCTGCCAAGGCTCAAACAAAAAGCAAGCAAGAGATCATGCATCTCGACAAAGCTTTAAAAGTAAATCACAAATCACTAATGGTTACAATATTTCTTGATGAGTACAAACACAGTCTACTCTCAAGCTCACAACATGCTAAAAGGCAGCTTAATACATTTAACAAATAATGTGTCTGCAATGCAATGATGGATACTTAGGAGGTCATCCCACGCCACTCGCGCTTGTCCCCTCGCCATTCTTCCCTTTCTTCCCTCGTCCCCGACGAGTCTTCTTTCGCTCCACGTGAGCCAACTCTATCTCTCTCATTCTGAGCTCAGGGGTCCTCCCCATCGGATCAAGCAAACCTGTAGCTCGCAAAGCTTCATTCGCCCGTGCCTCGGCCCGGATCTCCTACATGCGAGTCTACAAAAGGGGACCTCTCTCCGTCAGTCGGTCAACTCTGGTCTCGTAGTCGAATAAAGCGTCTCCCATCACCTTCTGAGGGTTAGACCAGGCTTCTGCACTTCTAAGCCTATAGCTGAGATGGCAACCTTGCCCCAGAATCGCTTCACGCCTGCTCCCCAAAACCACTTGGGACTGCCCGATATGCTGCTCGTACCAATCCAGGTACTCGGTGGTCAACACAACATTCTCCCAACGTCGAAGGAGCACCACAGGAGGGAAAGCGTAATAATTCCATACCCTCAGAAAATACAGAAGGACATCTTGATCTGCCATGCAGAAAGAAGCTACCTCCATAGTAGCAATGTCGTTCCAACCCAGCAAAGGCTCCTGCCTCATCCTGAACTGCCTGGAAACAAGCGACGGAATATAGAAGAAGGACCAAGACAAACCTGGAACTCTGACAACATAGGAACCTTCATGAAAGGCCCTCCTCATCTCAATCCCCCATTGGGAAACCCACCAACGAATCTGATGCGTACCAAGCTGTGCCATCCATCTCTCCCAGAAGAACTATTCCATATCCAATACAAGAGGCCGCCGAGCAAACGTCCATGGACTAAGAGAAGCTGGAGACTCAGGCATGGCTTGAAGCCTCTCTCGCAACCACAAGGTGAGCAAAACGGGGCTTCTCCTTCGCATGAACCTATCCCCTGTCGCCAAGCGATCAATACTATGAAGGGTTTCCCCCAGAACCAACGGAGCAATATCCTCATGGGCTCGGCAATTCCCTACTACATCAAGCAATGCATCGTCACACACCCTAAGGGAACTGACCATGAAAAGCGTTGCCATCACGCATAAACCAAATGCGTTCCAAGAGACATCACTCTCGTCATCACCCATAAACCACTCAGGCAGCGCAGAAATATCAATATGACCAGAATCAAAAGTCATACCTTGCGTTTCTTCCAACGAGGTCCGAAGAAAGCACGCGAGCCTCACGCTCACGGCCGCACCGCCGATCAAAGGAAGCGAGATGGCCTCCACCTCCGGTCCTCCAATCAAAGCCCGAAAACCCTCAAAGGTGGGTGTAACCTCGTTGTAGGAGAAGCTATACACATGCCTCCTAAAATCCCAGAACCTTGCAGCAGCCCGCAACAACTCTCAATCAGGAACTAACTCCCTAAGAGACCAAATCGAGCGGAGTCGAAATCACACCTCAAAAGCCCGTTTGTTGTGCCTCATGTGGTGCCTCATCTACGTCTCGAGCCGCTCAAGGAAGTATGATCGCCTCTCCTTTGAAAGCCTTGGCAAAATTCCTGGAACAGACGAAGAATTCATGGCAAAAATGGAGGTTTCTAGAGAAAATGGGAAGAAAGCTCGAAGTTGACTGCAAATGAGAGTGGGGAGCTGAGGGAAATCCAGATTTTATGTAAATCTTATCCCCTCTTCAAAAGCAAGAAGCGTCCGAGCGGACCTATTTGCATGCATGAAGTGTCCGCGCAGACCACTTTGCAGCCTGGCTAAATTTTTCAACAACCGCAAAATAGTTGTGCCCGCGGCAGGACCTTGCCCCCGACTTCTTAAAAGCCTTACCAAAGTCATTTCCGGTCCCCATACACTAACCACAAATGCATTCCCAACTCATGCAACATGCACAAAAATAAAATAAGCTAGCAACAATTCCTAGGTCAATCCCCGAAATCACAAATACATCATTACATCTCAAATAAAATACTTTGTCATGTCAAATACAAGTGTTTTATTACAGATACAAAATGTCTGTTGCTCTACAAATACAATACAAAAAAAACAAACAAAAGGAGTCCTACTCCGACTCATCATCATCAGCCTCTTCAAACGAGAACTACGGCATCTCGAAAAACCCGGCGGTCACCTCCTCGTCGTCGGAAAACTCGACCCCCTCCTCGATCGAATGCTCGAAGTAGTTCGAAGGGTCAAACCCGGTAAAAGGATCAAAGAAGGGATGCGAGGACGAATCCTCACCCTGTGCGCCCGACGGAGGGAAGAACTGATGAAGGGTCTGCGGCCTCTGGGCCCCCAAAGACATCCCCGCATCAAAGTTGTGCCGCTCCCGAACTGGCACCTTAGGTTGTGGCTCTGGCTCAGCCCTCGAAGAAGGAGTATCCGCAGACCTCCTCGAAAGCATTGGCTCGAACGCCGCCGCGCTCCGTGAAGATCTGCAGGACATCTTCCCGAAAAGCTTCTTTGTAAAAGCCCTCAACCCCACATATCGGCAGGTCAGCACGTCCAAGGACCGCCCCGAGACCTGCACAAGCAAGCAACCAAAGAAATGCTCAGCAAAAGAGATACAAAGCGTTCAACAAAAGAGAAAAATATAGAAAAGATGCCAAGACGGAAAGAGTAAACAAACTCACCGCAGTATCCGGGTTAACCCGATAAACATCAGGACCATATTCTGGGATGGGAACCGACACCCTCCTCCTCGAAGAGTCCTCGCGAACATAAGTGAAGTCCGGCCCAGGCACCGGGACATCTGGAGGACGTGACGAGCCAGTCTGCCTCTCCCTCGCCAACACCTGTGGCGTCCTCAGCTTCCGCCTAACAAAGGCCGCATACTCCTCGCCCTCCAGGACGAACTCCTCGGCACTCACGCCGGCCTGATACCTCTCGTACTCCAGCACGTCCATATCAAGAGGACTCATAATATGGAAGGGCAGATCCCTCGGTGCCACAGGAGGCACACCTGCGCCATGCTGCCAGAAGACCCTCTCCCCCAAGTACAGGGAGTCGCAAGTGAAGCCCCGTAGAAGCTTCCGCTGCCATGTCACCTAAGGGGCACCCTCCAGCTCATCCTCGCCATATCGAGTCCAGGGGTACAGCTGAAATCCCTCCGGACTATCCCTCTCCAGGTATCGCTGCACCTCTTGATAGGTGACAGTGATCTTTCCCCGGCTCATCCTCCTCTTTCTCAAAGAGCGAGCCCAACATAACATGGCGGGATACCCAAGTAAGGCCTCGTCCTCCCAGTCCCACGAATGGCACCGAAAGACCTCATAGCACCACACCTGCAATAAAAAAGCAGATAGTGCTCAGAACAAGAAAAAGAAAAAGAAGACGGAGAAGTGACAAAGTGCTAAACTACAAACAACAATAAACTCATACCTCCAGTGCAAAGTCAAAACACCCCAGGGAATTGGCCGCACCCCAGCTGAATCGGTCCATAGCAAAATAGAGCTCGGCCAAGCCCGCCTCGCCCCAAGCAATCTCACAAATCACAAAAAGTCCGTCCCAACACGGCAATCTCACAAATCACAAAAAGTCCGTCCAAACACGGCAATTTTTCAAACAAAAAGACCGTCCCAACATGGCAATTTTTTCAAATAAAAGTCCATCCTCACACGGCAATTTTTTCAAATAAAAGCCCGTCACGAAAACACGGCACACATTACACATTTTCACAAAAGGGACCTGTCCCTACACGACACATTTTCAAACAAAAGTCTGTCACAAAAACACGGCACACATTGCACATAAATTTCCCACGCCAAGTCCGTCTCTACACGGAAATTTTTTCCCACAAAAAATAATGTACATACAGAAATATCATCAAGGTACAAGTCACCAAAGCATGCATTTCTAGGAGAGGCACTTTATTTTCACAAATAAGAGCTAAACTCCACTTTTTTGAACAAAAATCACATACCCGCAATCCATATAAGCCCAATTTCAACAATTCAACATCAATTTCACAAAATAAACATGGCAACAACAAAAGCCCCAAATATGCAAAAACTAAAAACATAGTTCTAGCATACATCATTCCGAGCAAGAATCAAAAGAAAATTTGATATCTTACCTCCTTTACGGTCTTCCAGCGTAAGGTGTGCACCTCCGAATCAGGATACAACACGTCCGGGTTCCTTGTCGAAGGGAAGTAGGAAGAAAAATTCCTATGGAGGTCCAACCTCCTCTCTATGGCCTCTCGGCCACTTTGACGACGACCTCGCCGATTCTTTCCGCCATGATAGCAATCTAATCAACTCGGAAGGATTCAATCAAAATTTTTTTGATCAAAATCAAGTTTTCTTTCTCTCTCTCTCTCTCTCTCTCTCTCTCTCTCTCTCTCTCTCTCTCTCTTTCTCCTCGACAGCAATTGGGAAAGAAGATGAAATAGCGTTGCTGGAAATCTTATTTTGACTCAAAAAATTATATTTACAGATGAAGCCGCGCGGACCACTTTGCATGGCAAGTGAATCCGTGCGGATCACTTTGCATCCCAGGTGAAATTCCTCTTTTTGCCCCTATAATCTTTGCCCTTGGCCGTCCAAAGGCTATTTCCAGAAAGATTCATGCAGTTTGGTCCCTAAACCAACAAAGATAACCCCAGCCATCATCGTAAGCCCAGACCCCAAGGCGCAAATGCCTCCAAACACAAATCCCAATGCGCAAACGCCTTCAAATGCGAATATCAAGGCACAAAACGCCCCCAAAAAAAACACACACACAAAAATAAAATCGACCATCAAAGTAAGCCCGAATCCCCTTCCCCAGCGAACAAAAGACAAACGGCCATCCTTGCAAACCCGTACAAAACCACATATCCCAAGCAGATAAAACACCGGCCATCATCGTAAGCCCGAACCCCAAGGCGCAAACACCTTCAAACACACATCCCAAGGCATAAATGCCTTCACAACAAACAAGTCATTCCCCCAGCAACCATTGTAAGCCTGAACTTTTCCCTAGCGGACAAAACACAAGGCAAACACGCCTCCCAAAAATCAAAACACGAGGCAAACACGCCTCCCAAAATCAACACACAAGGCAAGCACGCCTCCCATAAGTCTCAAACACCAGGTTCATACTCCTGAACCAAGCCTCAACTTAAGTTCATACTCCTGAACTAAGTCTGAAACACCTGGTTCATACTCCTGAACCAAACCTCAGTTAGAGGACATCACACGTCCTCATGCACGACACAACCTCGGTCAGAGGACATCACACGTCCTCATACACGACACCACCTCTGTCAGAGGACATCACACGTCCTCATGCACAACACAACCTCAATCAGAGAACATCACACATCCTTATACACGACACCACCTCAGTTAGAGGACATCACACATCCTGATAACGACATCACCTCAGTCAGAGGACATCACACGTCCTCATAACAACATTACCACTGTCAGAGGACATCACACGTCTTCATAACGACATCACCTCATTCAGAGGACATCGCACGTCCTTATAACGACACAACCACAGTCAGAGGACATCACACGTCCTCATAACAACACAACCTCGATCAGAGGTCATCACACGTCCTCATAACAACACAACCTCAGTCAGAGGACATCACACGTCCTCATACACGACACAACCTAGGTCAGAGGACATCACACGTCCTCACACATGACCCAACCTCGGTCAGAGGATATCACATATCCTCATAGACGACACAACTTCACTCTCAGAACACCACCACGTCCTCCTACACCACAAACACATCTTTTCGTAAGATTACTCACCATTTCTGAACTACGATCAGGCTTGATTCCCATACGAGATACGTAGGAATCCTGTCAAAGGATCCAGCCATCCGACCTAAATGGTCACCCCAGGACACCGACACATCCACATCACCTCAGGACTCCACCACGTCTGCATACACGACAATTTCACCATTTTCGAACTACGACTAGGCTTGATTCCCATTTAGGATACGTAGGAATCCTGTCAAAGGGTCCAGCCAGCAGACCCAAGTGGTAACCTTAGGACACCACCACGTCCTCACAGCTGACCCAAGCGGTCACCCCACAGTACACCACCACGTCCGCAGCCAGTCGACCTAAGCGATCACACAATAGGACATCACCATGTCCTCACACCCGACCCAAGCGGTCACCTCACACACGAACTACGATCAGGCTTGATTCCCACTTGGGATACATAGGAATCCTATCAAAAGGGTCCAGCCATCTGACTTAAACGGTTACCCTAGCACACCGACACGTCCACCTCACATCAGGACACCACCACATCCTCGTGAACCGACCAACACGGTCACCTTCTCTCTCCCAACAAGCGATCCTGATCGGGACCCATATTTTATCGACAACCCCACTTCCTTCATAAGTGACGTCACTGAGGGGCTTCTGTAAGTACCCCAATCTCGATTGCTCCCCATCCGACACACGAAAAACACCGCAGACTCACACAAACATGATCCCGAAGACTCGTAACCTTCAAAAACCCCAAAACCACCAACCAAACCAAGGTAGGATCCTTCCGGAATAAAATAAAACAAAAGAACTTTTTGAGAATTATGAAAAATAGTTAGCATGCATAATGGTCGGCACTGACTCTTTTGCACCCAGACATCATAATTACAAAATCCTCTTAAAGTCCACGATATTCCCTTAAATTTGGGAAAACCAAAAATTTGGTTTTCCCAGAACAAGCCGTGCGAACCATTTTGCACATTTTCCAAGCCTATAAATAGAGGGCTCCCCCTCTCATTTTCTTCATACCTCCATTCTCTCCTCTCTCCCCCAGCCTTCAGGCTCCCCTCTAAGTCCTTTCGAGGCAATCCCGATCCCTTTTGGTTCCTTTTGGGGCCTTCTGAGCCCTCTCGAGGCGCTCCGAAGCCCTGCCGAGCGCTCTCGAGATGCTCCCGAGGCACCCCGAGGTGCTTCTGATGTATCCCGAAGGCCTGTCGGTCAATCCCGAGCCATTTCGATCCATCCCGAGGCATCCCGGTTCATCCCGAAGCCCTGTTGGACAATCTCAAGGCATCACGAAGCAAGCAGAACCTCTGACGGACAATCCCAAGGCATCCCGAAGCACGCCGAACCTCTACTCGAGTACAACTAACACTCCCGAGGCACGCCAAACCTCTGCCCGAGTACAACCAATACTCCCGAGGCACGCCGAATGACGCGTCTCGATACGTGGTCCTACTTGGCCCCACGACTGGGACACGCTCGAAAGACGCCATTATTTTCATTTTACTTTCAAAATGTCCTTTCATAAGTTTCTAGTATACAAAACTTGTTTAGACTTAAAAATTTTCTATTATAATACTAGAAGTAACAACATTTTACTTAAAATCCAAACACCACATTTACAAATCATTTACAACTTAAGGATCATAGTTTCAAAAAAAACTTACAATATTTACAATCATTAAAATGTACCAAAATAGTGACATACATCACAAGTCTCGGGTATACTACCCCCTTGGTTCTATATTTACATAATGTAAACCACTACAAAATACCTTTTTCAAATTACAACCCAACTCGGCGTCCTCTCTGTACTCAACGTGGCCTATTCCCTGGCTCGCCCCCTATCTAAGGAAAACAATAAAAGGACTGGGTAAGATAAATCTCAGCAAGCTATTATATATGCAACAAGATGATATGCAATCACATTAGGAAAACATATATCAACACATCCTCATATACATCACAATCTTGTAAACACATAAGAGGATGTATAAGATAACACATAAGTGCAATAAGGTAACACTTAGAAGGATACTGAGTCAAGGTTTAATAAAAAAAGATATAGCAGTCTGAGCAGCATCAACAACTGAAGAAGCTGTTCCGGAACCAAGTAACCATCAACAACAGGGAGAAAATGACACAAAGTCATACCCCAAAGTGCAGCTAGACCTCAACCGAAGGGAGCTAGCCCACAACCCAAACCATGGCCAATGGAAGGGGGAAAAGAGACCCAGTGAATGGTATTATAATGAACTCGGCTTGGGTGCCATTATAATCTCATACGACTGCCCGAACAATAAAGTACCAGCTGAACTTTAAATAAAAGCACAATAATAAATACTTGCTTAAATAACCAATATATGATTCTAAAGTAGGGAACCATACCAAATATATCATAACAAGATGATAACAAGTATCACTCATAAGTAGCACAACGGCTAAACATCCTTGAAATCAATCACTTTAACTTAGGATTCCAAAGTATGAAACCCTATCAAACACGCCATTAAAGATGTCAAACTAGTCCATAGTGTGTAACACTTAAGGTCTACACACTTAATATAACAATTCAAGGGTCTAATATCAACCATATAAAGATATAGAGCAATTTAGGTTTCATGGGAATCAAGTGTTCCAACCTATTTTAACCAAGTATTTAACAACCTTCCCAATATCACAATTGTTAGGTTAAGACCTCATTTGGTAGTTCATATATTAATTTGATTAGGGTGTTCAATTGAGTAAAAGATGTATTAGAAAATTGGGAATAATTTACTTTGAAAATGATACAGCAGAAACAGGGCAGGGCACGAGTCGTGCCCTACAGCACGAGTCGTGCCAATTGGAATCAGCACGAGTGCAGAAACTTACACGACTCGTTGCCACGACTGGCAAAGTTGGAAACGACTCGTGACCTACAGCACGAGTCGTATCCTTCGGCAGAAATTCTCATCTAGTGCTGAACAATTCAGCAATGTTTAACAACCTGAAATTACCCAAGATTCGCGCGCGGCGAATGCGGTTGTCTTTCGCGGAAGTTTGGGACCTCGCTTTCGGAAAGGAGAGGAGTCGCCACGCGGTTTTTGTATTTTGAGCCCAAACATTGAAAAACGACTTAGTGAAAAAGGTATCATTTTTATTGGTAGCAAAAACTTGGAAAAGGCTTTGAAAAGGGTGTCGTTTTTATTGGTAGCAAAAACTTGGAAAAGGCTTTAAAAAGGGTGTCATTTTTATTGGTAGCAAAAACATGACAAAAGGCTTTAAAGTACCAGAGATTGTTAGGTTCGGAGGTCACGTTACGTTTCGGGAAGTGTATTTTTTTTGAGATCACCCGAAATGCCTCGTATGACGAGTCTTTCTACCTTTCTCGAAATTGTGTGCGTGTGTGTGTGTGTTACATTTTGAAAATGGGGGCTTGAATGACAAGCTTAATCTTGGTTTGAATGTCAAACATTTATTTTATGATTCTTTTGAAAAAGACGAGCGTTTGAATGACAAACATCGGTTTTGGAGTTTTTAGGAAAAGAGGTGTGAATGTCGCGTTTTGAATTTACTTAAGTGTCAAATGTTGACGTTTAAGAAAAGAGCGTTTGAATGTCAAACGTCGGGTTTTGGGTTTTAAAGATGATCGTTTGGATGCCAAACGTCACTTTGCGCGTTTTGAAAGAGAGTTCGAATGTCGAACTCCGGTTTTGAACCGGGCATTACATTGTTAGCGATTTTACGGGAAAAAAGCATTAAATGATATGCAATCAACGAATTGTTTTGCGACTCGGGCTTTTGATATGTAATGTAAATGACAGTATTTAAAATGCGGTATCAACGAAATCAAACGACCCGGATTTTAAAGGTGCAATCAACGAACCAAACGGCTCGGACTTGTAAATTTGCGTAAAGTAAATGACGTTCAACGAATCAAACGATCCGGACTTGTAAATGACTATCACGAATCAAACGGTTCGGACTATGAAATTGCGTAAAGTAAATGACATTCAACGAATCAAACGATCCGGACCGTTAAATGACAGAAAAGTAAAGAAACGGGGCCGAAATGCCGTTTTAACCCGAGATTACTTCTCTTACGGGAGAGAAGAGGATCTGGGACTAAAACGTATCGGACCCCGTCGACGGTGACATCTACATTTCAACAACTTTTGATCGAAACAGTTGTAGCGACTGGCACGTAAACCGAGACGAAATGAGTGTTTAGGGAGAGAGAGTGTTACCTATGGCTAGGGGTTGACTCTTTTGGCTCGGTTGACGTATACGGGATACGGTTTAGTGTTTAAAACGGTGTTTTGAGGTTGTTTGGTTTGTATTTGATCAAAATATGAAGTTTTCACGCAAATCGAGGCAAAACGGGGCTCGGGAGAGGGTGAAACTGGTTTGGGCCGTGGCTATTTGTGAAAATTGATAAGTTTTTCTTTTCTCAAATATTTGACAACCTTCTGTATTTATAGGGTAAATTTGCAGAAGAGTCCGGACGGACTTATGCTGAATTTCAGGAGGTTTTGTGGTATTTTGGAAAATGGGAGGACTTACTGGCATTTCTGTTTTGCCTGTAAAACAGTCCGGACGGACTGTGACAACATCTCAGGGGTATTTTGGTCTTTTCACTCTGAAATCTGATTGAAGTTGACTGGAGGGCTGTGGCATGTGTTCCACATGTCCCTGTGACTCACCAGGGCATGAATTTTCGTGTCATTATTCCCGATTTTGTCCGTTTTTTAAATAATTGTTCGAAAAATGTCCGAAATGCCCCCGAAAAGTGTCGAAAAGTGCGTTTTTCAGGAAAAGCTGTACTTTACGTGTGACAACTTGTGTTGAGTACGCTTTGACGTTGGAATGCACGGGGCAGTCCCGGGATGTCTTGTTGGCTTGAGAACGGGGAGTGTAACGGATTTCGATTAATCTGAAGTGGACCAATTAACGAATTTCAATTAACTTTTAACGAATTTTGATGATCCTGAGTTTGGTTACTTACACAACCTTCAAATTATTTCCTACCCACTGTATATTAAGCTCCTTAAAGTTTCTTTGCCACAAGATTCACAAACCTTGTAGCATTACCTCACTAGCCATATGTGTCTGAATGAGATTCTGACATAATCATTTTGATAAGAAACCACTCGACATTATGCCATGCCGGATTTATAGAAGACTAGTAAAAGTTCGTGTCTAAATACATGTGTTTTTTTTTTTAAATTAATTTTTTTTTAATTTGAAAAAAAAAAATTTAAAGGGCAAAATGGAAAAGAGACAATTTAGTGAGGGCAAAATGAAAAATTTTGACACTTAAAATTGTTTATTGTACTGTAACAAAGAGGAGTGTCATTTATACTATAGATTGTAATGTCAATTACTTTAATCAAATATATGTTGTGAACACCAATAAAGCCCTCTTCAAATCCTTGAATGGTAAAACAACTCGAGCATTTCACCGTAAATTACTAATATTTTCATTTCTGATCTTTAAGACTTTGGTCTTTCTAGTAAATAAATATGGATTTTTCTATTGTGTGCGTAGGCGCATGATAGAGATTAAAAGATTCTTTGTAATGTGTGTCAAATTAATACTTGGCACACATTACAAGAAGAATCTTTAAATATTCTCTTGTAATGTGTGTCAAGTATTAATTTTACACACATTACAACAGAATCTTTAAAAGATTTATTCAAAGATTCTCTTCTAATGTGTGTCAAGTATTAATTTGACGCATTCTGAAAATCTTTAATCCTATCGTATCTTCGTACACGTGATAGAAAAGAGTTCAATAAATATAATGAGGCCATGACCATACAAAAACAGTTCTTGTATTAATATCTGAAAGGTTTTTAGTACTTACCTTTTTGTAGTACAACAAACCACTAAACTTTATTTCCATCTATTTCAAACTCAAAGAAAATGTCCAAATACCACATGCAACATTTATACATCATAAATTTTTAACTTAAACATTATATGAGCAAGATTAAAAACGGAAAATAATAACTTACTTCCAAAATAATACGAAAGCTTGAAAATTTTAATCGGATATAAATGATCCACTTTGCTTTCTTAACATTTTGACGCAGACGGATCGAAGAACGGACAAGAGATGAATTTGTGATGAATTTTTGAAATAAAACTAGGTTGAAGCTTTTCTTTGGAACAGAGGAAAGAAAGAACTTGGCTGGAGTTTTATTTTTGTTTAAACGAAAATGAACCTTCCTCGTTAAACCAAAACAAACAAGGATAAGCATTGAATAGTTTCACCTAGACTTTCATTACCTTTCTTAAGTTATAAATCTTACACTTATGCACCTCATATGTTTTATAAGTTTCTTAATTAAATTTCACAATTACAAATTCAATTACACAACTTCTAATTTTTTTTAATTAGACATTAAATAATTATATTTAATTTATTAACATACTTAAAATATCAAATAAGTTATTAAAATATCATGACTAACACAAAATACTCACAAATATAATGCAATGCATGAAATGAGATGCGACGCACGCCATATATACGTTCAAGCATGTATCAAAATAGGACCTAGGTTTAGGGTCGTGTCTGCCCGAGTACAATCAACACTCCCGAGGCACGTCGAACCTCTGCCCGAGTACAACCAACAATCCCGACGCACACCGAACCTCTACCCGAGTACAACCAACACTCCCGAGGCATACCGAACCTCTACCCGAGTACCACCTAGCACTCCCGAGGCACACCGAACCTCTGCCCGATGACACACCTAGCACTTTCGAGGCGCGCCGAAGCTCTGTCCGCAGACACCGGTACATCCTGAAGCAATGTCGGTCCGTCCTGGAACACTATTCACACTCAAACACTATTCCCAAGCGAAAGATAGACACGAACCAACATTGGTAAGGCCTTCTTCCAATACTATTTCAATTAATTTCAATGCATAGCCTACAATGTAGACATCAAATTTAGCATGCATTTTTAAAAAGCACATACACACACACAACTTTTAAAGAAAGAGGGGTATCGAAAGACTCGTGTATATGAGGCGACTCGGGTGAGCTCTGCTATTCTCTTCTCGAGGCGTAACCTGACCTACAAACTCAAAATCTCATCACACAACAACTTTTTTTAAATAAAGCCTTTTCTTAATGTTTTGGGCTATATCAAAACGGCGTGGGGACTCCTCCGAACGAAACGCAGCGATACCTCCCGACGAAATTGCGAGATGTCGGGGCCCGCGCAGGCGAATCCGGGTAAGTTCAAGTATGCAGTTGCAGTCGAAAAAGGGAGGAGATGAGGGACCACGACACTGTTGGAATTGGAAGGAGAGACGGCACATCGGACATCTAAGGGGCAGATCTAGTAATTTTTTGGCCTGAAAGAAGAAGCCTCTGGGTAGATCTTTCGGCTCCGGTGAAGACGAAAGGGAAGGACGCCGAGATCTAGTAATGATATGGCGGGAGATGATGATCGAATTGCAAATAACAGTCAGATGTATGCTGGAATTTTATAACTGGTGGCTCGTGTGGTGTTGGACAATGGTGCTAGGCTTGCCGGTAGAAAATGAAGAATGGGAGAAGGAGAGTTGTTAACTCCCATGAAAAATCCATTAAACAGACATAGTAGGCGGCGGTGGGTAGGGCAAGGGTGGAGAGAGGGAAGTGGAGGGTGTAGGTGGGGGGGGGGGTGATGCTGGAGGAGATGGTGGATATGGGTTTGTTTGGGTGGTGGAGATAAGTGATGGTGGGTAGTTGGGGAGGAGGTTGAAGATGATGGGATTCAAAACAATTAGACCCCTTTATCTTTTTTTCTTTTTTCTTTTTACCCTTTTAACCAAAACAATTACATTAAACCCCTGAATAAATTAGTTGAGGGATCATATGTTAATTTATTTTCATTCAATTTGCATTAAAACAAAAATGAAAGAATTTGTGTTCAAAAACATCCTACATTAAGTGACACGTGACTTGCACGTGATAATTTAACGAATTTTTCTGACGAAATTGTTTAAAAATCCTGAAATGTTAACAGAATATGAACTTTGGACCCTATATTGTAATAAGTGATAGAATGAGACCAATTTTAGGAACACCCCCTACATTAAGTGACACGTGACTTGCACGTGATAATTTAACAATTTTTTCTGACGAAATTGTTTAAAAACCCTGAAATGTTAACAGAATATGAACTTTGGACCCTATATTGTAATAAGTGATAGAATGAGACCAATTTTAGGAACACCCCCTAAACTTTGGAGCCCAAAATGTCATTCGCCCTATAATATACTAGATGTAATATGCAATATATAATGCATTGATGGACGAAAATCCACTATGTAATAAAACCGAGCAAGTGTACTCACTACCGGTGTAGCAATATGCACAAGCAGGGGTCGAACCACAGAGACTCGTTGGTTTTAACAAGTAGATTTAATTAATGCTAAAAGTAACTCAAAGGGGGTTTTTGATTTTTGATTAAATTAAAAACTAAAACAAGAAACCAAAACAATGAATTGACGGAAGCAAGTAGACAAGAAGCAAGCAAACAAAGCACGGAAGCAAAAATTGAAGGGGTTTACCAGATTAAAAAGGATTCACGGATTGGGATTTCACAGTGTCGCAGTAATATGCTATTCATAAAATGGTATTTAATCAATTTCAAGGGTTCATTCACTAATGCAAAAGTTGGGACGGTTTGGTGTGCGATTTGCAACTCTTCTAATCTCAATTACTAGGGTTTCAATTACGTCACCGTTTATACCCAATCCATGAAACAGGAGTTTAGCTACTCATGTTCATCTCAAAAGACAAAAGAGATGAATAATAAAAACAATACATAAAACCTGGTTCTTGATGATGAACAATCCTTCAAAAACCTCCAAGCCTTCAAATTACAAACTCAAAAATAAAGCATAAAAAATATTGTCTCCAGCAATTCTCTATTTAAACTGGGAAAATAGGGTGTTAAACTTGGAAAGAAGCATAGAATCCTCCTTAAAAAGGGAAACTGAAATTCTGAAAACGGGGGCATGGGCGGTCGCCCACCTTGCCCTGGGCGGTCGCCCATGTGTACAGTGGTTTGTGTCTTCAGTCTTCCTTCAACCTGGGCGGTCGCCCACCTGGTCCTTGGGCGGTCGCCCATGTGCACAGAGCCTTCAACGCTTTGGAATTCTTCAGCTTGGGCGGTCGCCCACCTATTCCTGGGCGGTCGCCCACCTTAACAGACCTTTCAATGCTTTGGGGCTTCAACCTGGGCGGTCGCCCATATAAACCTGGGCGGTCGCCCATCACAACAGAGGTTCCTCCAGCATTCTGACTTTCTCCAAAATTACTCCAAAGTCCTTGCGAGTCAAAATTTCGCCATAATTTGTTTGTATTTCACACTTTCCCGCATTTAGCCCTGTTCTTAACAAAACTCCAAAATATTGATTAAAACACAACAAAACCCGGGAAATCAAACTCCAAGTAAGTGAGAAAGTATATAAAATGGGTGTGTAAAAACACATCCATCAAATACCCCCAAACTAACCTTTTGCTCGTCCCCGAGTAAAAACAAAATATGAAACTAAACTACCCAATAGAAAGTAACTAGACGACTAAACAACTAAACAACTAAAAAAAAATATTTTTGGGATGTTCCATTCACCATGGGAGTTTTGTTGGCCAAACAAGTCTCAGACCCTTACACCAAATAATCACGGATGTGCTGACATGAACATAGAATTAAAGTTACATTAAAGCAAAAACCCACAATTTTCCACCGCGGCCTAAATGATGAAGTGATGTATGGTAGCTCATTGTCACACTCTAGGATTGTTTATGGATTCACTAAATGATGCTCTAATATAACATGTATCAAAAATGATCACAAAGGGACACTCATAGCACGTGGCCCATTTGGGAAATGTGAACCTTTAAATGGGACACCCATTTGGGAAATAAGTGAACCTTCAAATGGGACGGAGGGAGTATAGTATTACTCTTGTTGTGTAATAAAATATTTACTCTACTGCATGTTTAAGATTATCCACTCAACTGCATCCAGCTATTGTACACATATCTCTTGTTGTGTACATGGATATTTGGAACAATTAGCCATTAGGGGAATACTTTTGTGTTAGAATGGTTGAAAACATGGAGGACTCTGCATTTCTACTTTTAGATTGCGTGCAATGAAATCGTAAACGCTGATGCTCCTTTTTTATGTCGAACCCTCAAATGTTGATGTATACTCTGAACTTGGGGGTTCAGACCCACTGGATCAAGTTTTATTTATGCAAATAGCAGTTATAGAGGTGCAAAATGACATTTCAACGTGGTACCTAGAAAGGCACGAATTGGACTCAATATATTGAATCTTCAATCAATCTTCGAACATAGAACCTTAAAGAGCATCGTGAAAGTCTCTAAAAAATTCAGGGGCAATTACCACTTCCTCGTTCAAAATTTCAAACCCTAGATGAGAATACGAGAGGTTTAGTAGTTCTCAAGGACCTTTATATAGTGGCTAGGTTCATTTGAAGTGATCTATGATCACGTTGGAAGTGCTGTCAACCTGCTACTAGATGGTGGAGGGTTCAAGTAGTGGGGTTTGACCCCATACAAGGCTCCTGGAGATTATAAGGACATGTCACGGTTTGTTTGAAGTCATTTAGGATCTTGTTGGAAAGATACCCATAAGGCCGGTAGCTACTATTGGAGAGGGAGGCTTCCACCCCAATGCAGGGGTATCACCCCTTACGAAGAATGATTTGACCCCTGCAGTGCTCCTACAGAACCTTTAGATGCTTTGCAATCCTAACAGACCATTTTGTGGCATTTCAGTAATGTCTTAAAGGAGTTGTAAGAGTGTGGTCATAAATACGAGGTACAACTATCAGGATTGGGGATTTAAGCATGATAAATGACACTTGGCATAGCACCAGCCATGTCAGCATGTGCTATTACCTACAGCATTAAATTATTGGGCTCATAATGATTTGACGGGTGCCATGTCAGGTGTGCCTCATTGTCATGCCCCATGGATAGGATACATAGCATTACGCTTGTAGTATTATATAATATTTACGCTATTACATGTTTAAGACTATTCACTCAATTGCGTCCGACTATTGTACACCTATCTCTTGTTGTGTGACATGTATAAATATTTGGAACAGTTGGCCATCTGGGGAATGCTTTTGTGTTAGATAGGCTGAAGACATGGAGGACTTTGCATTTCTACTTCTAGATTTAGCTGATAATGCGTGCAGTCATGTAAAGCTGTATACTTATGCTGATGCTCCTTTTTTCCCATTAACTTATAGAGCAAAATCACAAAAGAATAGATCTGGCTCTTCAAAGTGGACTGAAGAGTGAGCTGACATGGGCATTGAATACTCTAACCCTGCTTTCATTCAAAGAAAAAGATGAAGCGCGAAAAGATGCAACTCCTCTTGCCAATATAACTGGACTGCTTGATGCTCTCCTTCTTGTTGTATGTGACTTTTCTATTCACGTTTTAGAGTCCAATGTATGTTACTTTTGAGATGATCCATCTTCCATTTATTTAATTGTGTAGAATTTGAAGAGATAGATGACTGGAGAGATGCAGCCCTACCTAAGGAGCTGATAAAGGTGCCAAGATCAAGATCAAGATCATTAGGTACTAATGCTACTGTTACTGGATTTAGGAATGAATACAAGGCATTACACTCGAATGATGTAGTGTCCCATCCTAGGAAAGTTCCTTAGGGATATATGTCCTCTGCCCACACCATACGTTTTCTTCTGTAGGTCCATGTTCTAGATGCATGAATTGTTCATTTAACAATGATCAGCGAGGGCACAAAAAAAACCTCACAGTATTTTGGGCAAAATGAGTTGGCACTGTTTAATTGGATACTTAATTAATGAGCATTAGGGCCTACAAGCACAATATCCAATCAAACAGTGCCAACTCATTTTGTATCCAAATTTTTGTCATTTTTTTGTGACTTTAGTATTACTTGATTGAGATGATTTCCTTTTGGCAGTATGGGATCAGGTTCTTCTGTAAAGGAGGTATCTATGCAGAAAAACACACCCAGGCAACATCCTTCATTGTTGGCTGATGAAGATGCCCTGTTTAATCTGGATGATGAAGCACGGGCCGAAAAACAGCAGTGTGCTGTTGCTGCTTCAAATATTCTTCGCAATTTCTCTTTTATGCCAGAAAATGAAGTTATTATGGGTCACCATCGTCTTTGCTTAGAAACAATCTTTCAGTGCATTGAGGATCACTTGACAGGTCAGATGAAGCAGCTACTCATTATTTCTTACAGTTAATTTTCATTTATACTATCATATAAACAATATGGTATAGTCTTTCGAAGCTGTAAATTTGTGTTTGGTGCCTTTTTAGTTTCGGAAGCATCAACTTCTGACCTGGAGCATGTTTTGCTATTACTAAAGTCACTTTTAACGCTAGAAACAAGATTCATGATCCCTCTCTATTGTGATTTAGAAGCTTGTAAAAGAAAATCATATTATCATGTCCTTAAGTAGTATGTAAATAATTGTGTGAGTGTGAGAATTTTCACCATTTGAATATAGACTTGGTAGGGGTAGTTAAGGTTTCTATATCAAATGCAAATAGCATAATATGCACAAGATAAAGCTCCACACCTGCCTAGTACTTACAAAGTTTCTAAACTACGTGAAATTTCTTGGAGCATATTCCTCCCACCTATATTCCTTTTTTTGATAGTATTGTTGATTATGTATCAATATCAAGTTTTATATTTTCATTTTATAATTAAATCAACCTAAAATTATTGCTCAAAGTTCCTTCGTAGTAACAAAAAAAAAAGTGGGAAGATCATTTTGAGACGGAGGGAGTAGCATTTTTCTGTATGAAAGGAAAAAACAGAGAGGGAGGGAGTTTTTAACTTGGTGTGAGTTGAGAATCTTCCAAGGGAGGTTTTTATTACTTATGGAAAAGCAATAGCAGAGAAATCATTTACGGCGGATTCAAAGTCTCCCTGAAATGAGGGAGGGATGTGGGATTTGAGAATCTTTTGAGGTCTTAATTACTTGAATTTGAAGAGCAGTAACAAACAGGGGGGGGGGGGAGAGAGAGAGACTTTAACTTGGTGGATATTGAGAATCTTATAAGCAAAGTTTTCACTACTTGAATATGAAAAGCACTAAGAGAGTCATTTACATTGGATCCTAAGGTCTCCACGTTGCTATTACGTCATTTTCTATTAACTTTCAAAGTTCAAGGGTAGAGAGTTGATATCCAAACTTCAAAATATTCAAGTGTTACTTTCAAATATAAGAAACTGAGACATATTGAGGGGATCCATAGGCACCAAAAAATCATCGGCTTTTCCTATCGACTTCTTTGAAGTCAGAGGTTGAGAGCAGATAGCTGAACATCAAGAAATAAAAGTGTAAATATCTTAAATAGGGAGTTTGAGACTTGGAAGGGGGTTGGAAAGGAACCAAAATGGTCCGCGTGAAGCCTAGTTTGGTGAACCCTCATATGTTGATGGTTACTCTGAGGTTGAGGGTCAGACCCTCAATTCAAGTATCAAAACACTGGGTCGATGTTTAATTTATGCAAATATCAGATTGAGAGGCGCAAAATGACATATCAGCAGCATGGGGTACTTAGAAAGGCACGGAATGAACTATATATTGTGATATAATCATGTCTTCATTCCCATCATGAGCATTATGTTTGTGAAAGCAGCAGACGCAAAGTGGCTTTGTGTTACTTCCCCTGTCCCAAAATGAATGTCCCAAAAAAATACAAATGTACTATAAATTTGATTTTTTTGGACAATCATTTTGGGACGAAGGGAGTACAATTTACTTTCTCTAACTTGCAATAAAGAGTGGCAAAATGGTCTGGAGATAAAAAGGCTTCACCTTTGATGCTATCAACATAATCATTGGACACAACTCTTTGGAACCATTTACTAGAAGGGTTTGGCCGAAGGATCAGTTGTTCTGAATCTGATAGTCATCGGCAATTAAGTTGCTTTGTCTGTTTCTTCCATTGTCTATTCATTGGGCTTTCTTGACTGTAACCGTCACACGGGACTCCCTTCTTCTTACTGCAGCTTGCCTCAAAATGCCTCGCAATTTGTACATTTGATTCCAAGTGCTTCTCCTGTATAACAATTGTAAGTAGAGCTTGCACCTGTGCAGTTAACTTATGGGCAACAGTTTATTAATCTTCTATAATCTGACAGTTTATTTCCTCAAGGGAGAATCATTTAAAATTTGGAGTCACTCACGACTCATGCATTAACTTCTTTTCTTGTAGCTCGTTATAAATAAATCTAAACTGTGCATTTCTGTTGCTTATCTTGAAATTCGTTTGTTTTGCCATACCATTTGCGAAGAAGTATCCTGTCTGACCTATTCGTGGGTTTTCATTGTTGACAGAGGACGAGGAATTTGTGACAACTTCGCTCGAAACAATAGTGAATTTGGCTGCACTGCTGGACCTCAGAATCTTTAGCTCATCAAAGCGTTCCTACCTAAAAATGATGTAATGTATTTTGCTTGTAAATATATAACGTATGGCATACCTATTGATTTTCAATCATTTCCAATGGAGCCAAAGACTCACTATTTTTTGGCTTGAGAGTATGATGAAATAAAGCAAAATGGCTCACTAAATTGTTTGCGCTTCCTAAATTGTTTGCGTTTCTTTGTTATGAAGCAGCAGTCAGTCCATGCAATTTTCGACTCAATTTTCATCACGAGTCATTCGGAAACAGCCTTTCTGTGCTTTAAACAGGGGCAAGGATGCGTATACCCGACCACCTTACCCCACCTTAGGTGGGAGTAGACGTGTCCAAGGTTAAGCGTTAACCGGCTAACCGTAAGGTTAATAACCGGATTTTAACCGCCTAAACCGTTAACCGTCTAACCGCCTTAACCGGCTAACCGATAACCGTGTAACCGAGGTTAACAAAGGTTAAGAAATTTTTACTCCGGTTAACCGCCGGTTAATTAACCGGTTAACTTAACCGTTAATTAACCGTCGGTTATTCAAAAAAGTTAAGTTTTCTCTTTATATACTTCCGTTTCTTTTAAATCCGTTAAGTTTTCATTTCTTTAAAAATTCATACCTATTTTTCTATAACTTTTTGCAAAAAATATTAGTCTTAACAACTATTTAAAATAGTTTTATTTATCCAAAAAAAAAAAAAAACAGTTCATATACAGTTACATATTTAACAGAAACTGTTAAATATTTAACTGTTTTTTCAAAAAAAGTGTTAAAAACTTAACTTTTTATTCAAAAAACTATTAAAAAGTTATTTTTTTTAACTTTAGATAAAAATCTGACATTCTTGAAAAAAATAAATAATAATAATTAACCGTTTATTAACCGGGTTAACCGGGTTAACCGGATTAACCGTTAACCGGTTAACCGTAACCGTGACTTAACGGTTAACGGTTAAGTCCGGTTAATGATTTTAACCTTCGTTAACCGCCGGTTATTAACCGGTTAACCGCGGTTAATTAACCGTGGTCACGTCTAGGTGGGAGCCTTTAATGCTGTTGTTGTTGTGTATGGCATACCTATTGAATTATTTCAGATTCTAATATCTGTTATTATTTCATTTAACCAGAGAGAAGCGTGAAGTTCAAGCGATCATGGGGATCTTGGGATCTGCTGTCAAAGCCTGGCATTGTGCAGCTGCTGAATTACTTTGGCTGTTTGATTATAAATCCTGATAACGAACCTTTTCTTCTTCCTTTTGCGCCAATGGTGAATGCTTCTCTCCTTCACTTCCTAGTTTTATAATCCCTCCATCTCAAAATGAATGTCCAAATTTCAAATTTGCTCTTTAGAGGACGAGCAAATATGAAATTTTTTTGGACATTCATTTTGGGATGGAGGGAGTATGATATAATACTAGTTTGGCCACCTTATAAATAAATAAAGAGTTACGGTGAATTTTGCAGATTTACAAGCGGTTAATTATCTTTTGAGCTTCCCTACTGTGGATGCACAAGGAGCTGCTGTTAGGGCTCTTTATAATATTTCAGAATTTAATGTGGACTACCGGTTGAAGCTTGCGAGTGAGCGATGGTAAGACGATTTTCTAATCTGAAAGTTACCCCGTTCATCGAAAATTTAAATCTAGCAGTTTTTTGTTTTCTTAATTCGAGAAAATATATTGATATTTATATAATCAAAGAAAACAAAATCAAATAAGCCAGTTCCTGTATTGTCCTGGAGATTCATCACCCTCCTTCATACAAAAAAGAACAACAGAAATAGGAGGCATTCTTTTGTCTGCTAAAAGATGAAAACTCTAAAGGAGGAAGAAAGACCCCAAGGCACCGTCCTTGCAAGAAGGGGAAGAGAAAAAGGTAGAAAGTCCTAAAAATACCCTACAAAAGCACTGCACTCGAATTGCTGCGTGTGACGGAAACATGCCAACTGGTTAACACATGAGAAATGAAATCTCAAAAACACATTATTGAATGAGTTACGTAAGATGTTTTTGTTTACACGCTTCAGTAATTCAATTTTTGGATACAATTTCCATTTAGCAGAAATCTAAAATTCTATGGCCTTGTTCTTCTTAGAACAGAATTGTAAGCGGCGATAAAACTTACATGCTCCTTTTATACAAATGGCAGTGTGGTTGATCGACTGTTGAAAGTGATAAAGGGACCACATCCAGTACCAAAAGTGTGCAGGAAAGCATCAATGATATTGGAGAGCCTTGTATCCGAGCCACAAAACAGACCTCTGCTGCTATCCTATGAAAACACGTTTGCTGAAATACTTTTCTCAGATGGAAGATATTCAGATACATTTGCGAGGATACTGTATGAACTGACTTCTCGACACAGCAATAAAGTGTCAGCT
Organism: Adenophora triphylla var. japonica; assembly: GCA_022495995.1. Classification (NCBI taxonomy): domain Eukaryota; kingdom Viridiplantae; phylum Streptophyta; class Magnoliopsida; order Asterales; family Campanulaceae; genus Adenophora; species Adenophora triphylla. The sequence continues at coordinate 211,521 of JAFEMH010001935.1, read as the reverse complement.
GCTCTTGTTATCTGGGGTATGTAATGGACTGACCCCTTCTCTCTCTCTCTCTCTCTCTCTCTCTCTCTCTCTCTCTCTCTCTCTCTCTCTCTCTCTCCTGGGTAGCACATGAAGCAATTGCTGGCTAGGTATCCATCTATGTCGTAGAAAGTAGCAGACTGACTTAATACATGTATTATCTGTAGATAGATGGTAGTAGCTATTTCAGTGTTAATGAATCAGATATATCTGTATAAAACCACAACTATATTACATTTGCTAGTGGAATTTTTACATTTATGAAAGGGAATGTTATGGGCAAGTTACGAAGTCCATAATGGCGGTCCTGTTTAGTATGTGTTTGGTGTTTCAATTTTTATCATTTGCCGCCCTATATTTGAACTGCAACCCACTGCTTATATTATATACCATGGCAAAAGCGATATGAAGCTTTAGTTATCTAAACTTTGGGTTAATGCAGTATGACTGAACAATTCTTATACCATGGCAAAATTGATAGGATGCTTTAGTTATCTATACTTTGTGTTGGGACCGCGACCATCCCCACCACTCCACATTAGTATGATATTGTCCGCTTTAGGCCCAGCCCGCACGGATTTGCTCTTGAGTCAACTCCCAAAAGGCCTCATACTAATAGAGTGGGTGGACACCTTTTTATACTAGACAACTCTTCTTTCAATTGCCGATGTGGGACTTGGGTTGATACCCCAACAATCCTCCCCTCAAATCAAGGACCACCTCTAGCGAATCTTGTACCGCCGCTATTCACCACTTGCGGGACACGCCGCCTGATTTATCACTAATATCAGGAAGACTTTCGACACATGCAAGTATTGTGTTCTTGGAAAGCAGAACAAGGTGCAATTCAAGACGGGTAAACACACGACAAAGGGTATTCTCGATTATGTTCATTCAGATGTGTGAGGGCCGGTTAGAACAGAATCTAGAGGAGGACATTATTACTTCGTGACTTTTATTGATGATTTTTCGAAGAAGGTTTGGGTTTACTTCATGAGGCACAAGTCAGAGACTTTTGAGAAGTTCAAGGTGTGGAAAGCTGAAGTGGAAAACCAAACGGGACGGAAAATCAAGTGTTTGAGGAGTGATAATGGGACAGAGTACACAGATGGCGAGTTCAAGAAGTTCTGCCGAGAGCATGGGATCAAGAGGCACTACACGGTACGCAAGACACCACAGCAAAATGGTGTGGCTGAGAGGATGAACAGAACTATTGCGAAAAGGGCTAGGTGTCTACGATTCAATGCGGGGTTGGCGAAGAACTTTTGGGCTGATGCGGTGAGTATGGCATGTTTCTTGATTAACAGATCACCTAGAGTCTCTTTGGATAACAGGTTTGCGGAGGAGGTATGGACGGGTAATGAGGTAGACTTCACCGATATCCGGGTGTTTGGTTGTCCATCCTATGTGCATATTTCTGGTGAAGAGCGGTCGAAGCTTGACCCAAAGTCAAAACAGTGTGTCTTTCTCGGGTATGAAACAGGTGTGAAAGGATACAAGCTTTGGGATCCCAAGTCAAGCAAGGTGGTGATTAGTAGGGATGTAGTCTTTGATGAAAAGGCTATGTTGAAGTGTACTCATGATGATAAGGAGAAGGTACCAGAAAGCAAGGAGGGCGAGAAGCAGGTTATTGAGGTGGAGCTACATGAGGATAATACTGATGCGGATCTCACTCTTCCGGAGTCAGAGGCAACTACACAAGAAGTGGCTAGTACTTCAGTTGGGAGACCTAAGAGAGTAATCAAGCCACCGGTCAGATATGGGTTTGAAGACATGGCTTCATATGTTCTTGTTCTTAGTAGTGGTGACCCGAGTACTTTTAAGGAGGCTATAAACAGTCCGGAAAAGGACAAGTGGGTAACTGCTATGGCGGAGGAGATGGAGTCATTGTACAAGAATGATACATGGAATTTGGTGGAGCTTCCTAAAGGGAAGCGTGCTATTGGTTGCAAGTGGGTTTTCAAGCGCAAAGAAGCAGTATCAGAAAAAGAGGGGGAAAAGTTCAAGGCTCGGTTGGTAGCAAAGGGGTACTCGCAGCGAGAGGGGGTGGATTATAATGAGATTTTTTCGCCTGTTGTGAGACATACTTCCATTCGGATTGTGTTGGGTCTTGTAGCGCACTATGATTTGGTGTTGGAGCAGATGGACGTGAAAACTGCGTTTCTACATGGTGAGTTGGATGAGCAGATTTTCATGGAGCAACCACATGGGTTCACGGAGCCCGGGCAGGAGCGTTTGGTTTGTAGATTGAAGAAGTCACTTTATGGGCTGAAACAGTCTCCGAGGCAGTGGTATACGAGGTTTGATTCCTACATTGTTCGTATTGGCTACAAGCGTTGTGAGTATGATTGCTGCGTGTATGTGAAGAGCCTTGATGATGGTTCTTTTATTTTTCTGTTACTGTATGTGGATGATATGCTTATCGCGGATAGAAGTAAGAACGAGGTCAATCAGTTGAAGGCCTTTTTGAGTACAGAATTTGACATGAAGGATTTGGGTGAAGCCAAGAAGATTATTGGGATGGAGATTCGTCGAGACAGAAAATCTAGGAGATTGTGGCTGTCTCAAGCCGGCTATGTGGAGAAGGTGCTGAAGAGGTTCAATATGCGGGATGCAAAACCTGTGACGACACCATTGTCGAGTCATTTTAGTTTATCTGCCTCAGATTCCCCAAGTTCGACTGAAGATATTCAGAGTATGTCAAAGGTTCCCTATGCAAGCGCAGTGGGATGTCTCATGTATGCTATGGTTTGCACGAAGCCAGATTTGGCGCAAGCTATTAGTGTGGTTAACAAGTATATGGCGAATCCGGGTAAACAGCATTGGGAAGCAGTAAGTGGATTCTCAAATATTTGAAGGGCACTATGGATTATGGCATCATGTTTGGAGGTAAGAGTGAGGAGCTTTCTGTTGTGGCATATGTTGATTCTGACTGTGTGGGTGACTTGGATCGGAGGAGGTCGACTACGGGTTAGGCGTTTAGTCTTGGTGGTGGACCCATATGTTGGAGATCTATGATTCAGTCGATTATTGCATTGTCTACAACGGAAGCGGAGTACATGGCAGCGGTTGAAGCTGCAAAGGAAGCTTTATGGCTTCGGGGTTTGGTCAACGAGTTGGGCATTCAGCAAGGTGGAGTGAAGTTGCTTTGTGACAGTCAAAGCGCAATTTTCTTGGCAAAGAATCACATTTATCATCAACGGACGAAGCATATTGATGTTCGGTTTCACAAGATTCGGGAGTTGATTGATATGGGTGAGGTTGTGCTAGAGAAGGTTCACACTACGGAGAATGTTGCTGACATGTTGACGAAGCCGGTTACCACTGACAAGTTCAAGCACTGTTTGGACTTGTTGCACATCTCGAGCTGTTAGAGATGGGGAGGTTCGAGCCGGTTCCTTGTATCTTCTGTTGGTTTGGGTAAACACTCGCCAAGGTGGAGATTGTAGGTTGTGGCTCGTTGTTTTGCATGGCTGGGTCTTCTGGATTGAGGCGGGCGCCCCACACAGTGTGACGCGGGCGCTTTGAGGACAGAAGATGGAGCCTTGGTACCTTGGTTTGAGGCGGACGCATGGTGCTTGGCTTGGCGGGCGCCTCATGTGCCGTAGGTTGGGCGTGGCTTGGAGTAGCGCCAGGCGGCCGCATGGGATGCCTTGAGGCGGGCGCCTCAAGGCCAGCCGGGGGGCTTTGTTTCACGGGCTTTTGTATTTTTCTAATCTAAGTTGGGCTAGGGTTTTGTGGCATATATATATGCTTGTAATCCTTTTTTAACTGGAGAGATTAATTGCACAAATAATAATACAGAAACGTGATTCAAACCCCAATCGATTCTTCCATCTATTTTCTCTTTTGATTGCTTTTGTGTGTTCTTGTTATTGTTAATTGGCTTCCGCTGCGATTGCACAACACTTTGGATTAATGCACTCCGACTGAACATTTGGATCTTGTTTCCGACAATGGACCGGCAGTCAGAGAGGTTAAATGTTATACACCCTCAATGATTTTCCGCTTTTTTCTTTCGTTAATACGAAAGTAATTTGAGCATTAATATTAGGTTAATTTAATTATCATAGTACTCATTTAAAACTTGTTATCAATACATCATTATATCAATAACAAGTTTTATATCTTCATTCGAATAATTAAAACAAACTAATATTATTAAAAGTCTTTTTGTGTTGATGATAAAAAAAAAATAGGAAGATCATTCCGCAAGAGTAGGGATGTCAGTGTTTCGGTTCAAATCACAGTTTGTGACCGAACCAAATCAAACTATGTTGTTTAGTTCAATTTTTGGTTCAGCTCAGTTTCAAAAAATAATAAACCTCTGGTTCGGTTTAGATTGCGGTTTGATACCTCCGAACCAAGCCAAACCATTTCAACCGAACCGTGGTTTGAAACCGCTGGACCCAACCACTAAATTGAGTTTGCTGAGCCGAACTGCAGGCCCATCTCAATAATTATAAGGATCATGTGCGAAATGTGATTATTGAACCCCTAATGTTTAAAAAATTAATACAAAAAAATATTATATATATATATATAAGTACTTTTTATATACAGATTAAAGTTTTACAAAATTAAGCAATAACATTCAAAATAATATATTATATTGATCATTACTTTTCGACACAACTTAATTTTTTTTTTATGAGAAGCTATATACCTAATGAGCCTAGATAAAATGGGGCCCTCCAAAATTTGGAGCCCGGTGCAAAGGACCCTCTTGCACCTTACAAGAGCCGGCCCTACCGAAATGTAATACTGCGTATATGCGTCGTTAATTTCAAATTTAAATTAATATCAATCCTTGAATCTTTAGAAAAACCTAATTAGCATCTTACATTAGCCTTACCTCTTTTATTTTTCTTTCTATGAGGAGGCTCTCTCCCGACTCTCATTTTCTCCAACTGAGTGTTAATGGATTAGTACTCTGATTGTTATCTTTCATGTCCTAGTCAGTGCTTCTCTCAATACTTTATATAGAGCAAATTCAATAATTTCAAGATATGTGCATTTGATATTAGATTTTGTTGGTTTAGTCAACTTCCAAGTTTTTCCTTTAATGTCTAAATGAAGCATTACGCCTTTAAACATCAAACAATTAATAAAACATAAGGACAAGAGAGTTATTGGAAAAAAAAACTAACATTTAATAACTACTTGAACTATGGTTTAGAACGCGGTATGAATCGTAAAATAAAACCGTAGTTTAAACCGTATCAAACCATGACGATTCGTTCAGATCGATCTGAACTTTTTCATGTTTTAGCTCGATTTGAAATTTCTTCAAATCGATTATTAGCGGTTTAACCTCTAAATTTGTCCAAATCGAGTTAAACCGAACCATTTACACTCCTACGCAAGAGTATGTACAAGATATGTGTGGTCAAGCTTGTATTCAACTACTCTGATTTAAAGTGAAACCAGTATACGTTACGTCAAAAAATAATAGAGCAATGATAGGGACACAAAAAAAGTCACAAAATCTTACTAACAAAATGAGTTAGCGATATTGATGCAGGAGCAGGAGACGATTCGGAGTTGGAGGACCAGGCGGCCGCCCCATCTTTACCCAGGCGTGCGCCTCAAGCTCGTTCCACTGAGAGGCTTCCTTCTGTTGTTGATGCGTGCGCCTCATCCACTACCAAGCGCCCGCCTCAAGATGGCCCAAGGAAGGAGGTCCTCTCGGCAGCCCAGGCGGCTGCCCCAGCCAAGATGATGCGGGCGCCTCAAGCTTCGTCAACCAAGGGAGATGTTACTGTTTTCCAGGCGGGCGCCTGGCCCTAGCCCAGGCGGGCGCCATGCGTCGACGGGGGAGTTTCCTAATTACGTTTTTATTCCGTTTTGCTGTTTATTTTGACTATTAAGTTTGGGGTATTTTGGTCTTTGGTTCCATGTTTTGTCTTAGGGTTTAGGGGAGTATTTAAACAACTTTTAGACATGTTTTATTCAGCTTTTGATTAATCAATTTTGAAGAGTTTTCTCTTTATTTTCTGGTGGAATCCAGTTCTTGTGTTTGAGGATTCTTCGCTTGAAGAGTTCTTGTGATTAGTGCGCTAATCACGAAATCTATCGTGCTTCCGTGCTGCGTCAGTTGGTATCAGAGTAGGCTTAACCTGTCTTTTCATCACTGATTTGTTATGGGGGATCAAGTAACAAGGGAGGAATTCGAGAGGCTAACCACAGTCATGGCTGCGTTGTCAACGCAGATGGAGACGTTTATGGCTGCTCAACAAGGTCCAAACGCTCGTGCTAATCGTAATCGTGGTGGCGAGAGAGACAGGGGTATTGAACAGGGCCGACGCCCTAGGAGGGTCGAAAATAATGATGAAGAAGATTCTAGTTCCAATTCCGATGATGTGGTTGATAGTGATGATGAACCGGATCAGGCTGGCAATCGACACCGCCAAGATTATAGGATTAAGGCGGATATTTCATTATTCTATGGAACCATGGAAATTGAAGATTTCCTTGATTGGTAGAATGACGTTGATCGTTTCTTCGAGGTTATGGAGGTGCCTACGAACAAACAGGTCAAGATGGTGGCGATCAGATTGAAGAGTAATGCTGCGGTTTGGTGGGAGAAACTTGTTGCTCAGAGGCGACGACAAGGGAAGGGGCCAATCAAAACCTGGAGGCGTATGAAACAGTTGATTTCGGAACGATTCTTACCGGCAGATTATGAGCAGACTTTATATAAATTGTACCTCAATTGTGTGTAGGGTAAAAGAACAGTTGATGAGTACACTACGGAATTTCAGAGGTATACTGCGCGGGTTAGAGTAGAGGAGACCGAAGATCAGAAGATTGCTCGTTACATCAATGGGTTGAAGGGTTCGATCCAAAAGAAGATGGGATTGCATCAGGTGTGGACTCTGACAGATGCTACCACTCTAGCGTTAAAGGCTGAGCTTATGGAGAAGTCGAGCGCGAAAAATTTTACCCCTTTTTGCAGATTTCCACAGCAAGGTGCTTCTAAAGCAGTAGTTGATAAAGACCCAGTTCCGCAATCCAAGAGAACAACCAATGCTAGCGGTAGCGCAGTGAACAAGGCTCCAGCACATAAAGCAGCAAATCCTTACGCCAAGCCAACAGGGGAAAGTGCTATCGTTGTCAGGGATATGGCCACAGATCGAATGTTTGCCCCACCCGGAGGACTACTGCAGTTTTGCATGAGTACGAAGAGGATGAGCCCGAGGTCAATGAGTATGAAGACGCTGAGTTTGCGGAAGAGGAGTCCGGTGAGAGGGTTGGATGCGTGCTTCAACAGATGTTATTATCTTCCAAGGACGAGGGCCAACGAAAGAATCTGCTGCGAGCACACTGTTCTGTTAAGAACAAGGTATGTAATATGATTATTGATAATGGGTGTACTGAAAATCTTGTTTCGCAGAAGTTGGTTGAATTTCTAGGTTTAACGACTGAACCTCATGATAGTCCTTATAGTTTGGGATGGGTGAATAAAGGTTCAGAACTCCGAGTAACACGAACTTGTAGGGTCCCTATTTCCATTGGCAAACATTATAGGGAGGAGGTCGTTTGTGATGTCCTGAGTATGGACGTGTGTCATATACTGCTTGGTCGCCCTTGGCAGTTTGATCATGATATTACCTATCGGGGTAAGGATAATGTATTGTTGTTCACTTGGAATAATCGTAAAATTGCTATAGCTCCTGTATTACGTTTTGAGAAACAGGTGGAGAAGGAGAAGCCGGTCATGATGCTCATACAGAATGAGAAAGAGCTGACAACAGCTATTGAAGAGGTCGAGTACTTTTGCCCGATAGTGGTTAAAGGGCTGTTGGGTTCTATTAGTGTGGAGATCGGGAAGCCACGGGATATTGCAGAACTCTTATCAGGTTTTCATGAGTTACTTGGTGACGAGTTGCCTAACGAACTCCCTCCTATGAGGGACATTCAGCATCAGATTGATTTGATTCCGGGAGCTAGCCTGCCAAACCTCCCACATTATCGCATGAGCCCTAAGGAGAACGAGATACTGAGAGAGCAGATTGAAGATTTGTTGCAGAAGGGGTTTATCAGGGAGAGTATGAGTCCGTATGTAGTGCATGTCCTTCTTGTGCCAAAGAAAGGGAATCGGTGGCGTATGTGTGTTGATAGCAGGGCCATCAACAAGATCACCATCAAGTACAGATTTCCTATCCCTCGTCTAGAGGACATGCTTGATGAGTTATCCGGGTCTAAAGTGTTTACGAAGTTGGATTTGCGTAGTGGGTATCATCAGATTCGGATCAGACCTGGGGATGAGTGGAAGACAACTTTCAAGAGCAAGGATGGTCTTTACGAGTGGCTAGTCATGCCATTCGGGTTGTCTAATGCCCCTAGTACATTCATGAGGTTGATGAACCAGGTATTTCGACCTTTTATTGGCTCTTTTGTAGTAGTTTACTTTGATGATATCCTGATTTATAATAAAGATAGAACTGCGCATTTGGAATACTTTAGTCAAGCGTTGAAGGTGTTGAAAGATAATAAGTTGTATATCAACCTTAAGAAGTGTATATTCTGCACCAACAAGTTGCTTTTCCTGGGGTTTGTTGTTGGTGAGGATGGGATTCATGTTGATGAGGAGAAGGTGAATGCAATAAGGGATTGGCCGGATCCACAATCAGTCACGGAGGTGCGTAGTTTCCATGGCTTGGCTACCTTTTACAGGAGGTTTGTGCGCGATTTCAGCACTATTACTGCACCTATTACCGAGTGCCTGAAGAAGGGGAAGTTTCAGTGGGGCTTGGAGCAAGATCAGAGTTTTGCCCTCATCAAGGAGAAGCTTTGCACCGCACCAGTTCTTGCCCTACCAAATTTTGACAAAATCTTTCAGGTGGAGTGTGATGCTAGCGGCGTGGGAATTGGGGCTCTTCTCTCACAAGAAAAGCGTCCGGTGGCTTTCTTCAGTGAGAAGTTGAGTGAGGCTCGTCAGAAGTGGAGCACTTATGATCAGGAATTTTATGCAGTTTATCGGGCCTTGCGACAGTGGGAGCATTATCTAGTTCAGAGGGAGTTTGTCCTGTTTTCTGATCATCTTGCCTTGAAATTCGTGCATAGTTAGAAGGTGATAAACAAGATGCATGCTCGATGGGTTAGTTACTTGCAGAAATTCCCTTTCATTATTCAACACAAGTCGGGAGTTCAAAACAAGGTCGCAGATGCTTTGAGCAGGAGGGCTTCTTTGTTGATTACTTTATCGCAGGAGATTGTGGGTTTTGACTTGCTGAAAGACTTATACGAGGAGGATGCAGATTTTATGGAGTCGAAGTGCGTGGGCAAGCACCCTAGCGCATATTTTCATGTCCGAGATGGTTTTCTGTTTAAGGGGGATCGGTTATGCATTCCTATTTCTTCCCTGCGGGAGAAACTGATTCGTGACTTACACGGTGGGGGCCTTAGTGGAGATCTGGGACGAGACAAGACTATCGCAAGTTTGGAGGAGCGTTATTTCTGGTCGAAGTGCGTGGTCAAGCACCCTAGCGCAGATTTTCATGTTCGAGATGATTTTCTGTTTAAGGGGGATCGGTTGTGCATTCCTATTTCTTCCCTGCGGGAGAAACTGATTTGTGACTTACACGGTGGGGGCCTTAGTGGACATCTGGGACGAGACAAGACTATCGCAAGTTTGGAGGAGCGTTATTTCTGGCCTCATCTGAGGAAGGACACAAGCTCGATTGTTCAGAGGTGCTATGTTTGTCAGGTTTCTAAAGGTCAGTCTCAAAATACTGGTCTTTATTTACCTCTACCTGTTCCTGATGATATTTGGCTAGATTTGTCTATGGATTTTGTTTTGGGGTTACCTCGGACACAGCGGGGCGTGGATTCTGTATTTGTTGTGGTGGATCGGTTTTCCAAGATGTCCCATTTTATTGCTTGCAAGAAGACGACGGATGCCTCCAATATTGCGAAGTTATTTTTCAGGGAGATTGTGCGACTACATGGGATTCCTAAGTTCATTACTTCGGACAGGGACACCAAGTTTCTGAGCCATTTCTGGCTTACTTTATGGCGTATGTTCGGCACTTCACTAAATAGGAGTTCTACAGCACATCCGCAGACGGACGGCCAGACGGAGGTCACAAACCAGACTTTGGGGAACATGATTAGGAGTGTTTGTGGGGACAAGCCGAAACAGTGGGATCTGGCATTACCACAAGTGGAGTTTGCTTATAACAGTGCAATACATTCAGCGACAGGGAAGTCACCTTTTTCCTTGGTTTATACATCTGTTCCTAGGCATGTGGTTGATTTAGTGCCATTACCTAGCGGTCATGGGGTGAGTCAGGCCGCTGAGAATATGGCTAAGGAGGTGCAAGCTGTCAAGAAGGTGGTCAAGGCTAAACTAGAGGCTACGGGGTTGAAGAATAAAGCGGCTGCTGATAAAAAGAAGCGGGTAAAAGTCTTTGCCGTTGGGGATGATGTTATGGTGTTCTTACGGAAAGAGCGCTTTCCAGTTGGTACTTACAAGAAGTTGCAGCCCCGCAAGTATGGACCTTTCAAGGTGACCCGAAAGATTAATGATAATGCATATGTGGTAGCCCTCCCCAATGATTTGAACATCTCCAACACGTTCAATGTTGCTGATATCTATGAGTGCCATGCGGATGGGTCCTTTATCCAGATGTGAACTCGGGGTCGAGTTCTTTAGAGGTGGGAGAGACTGATGCAGGAGCAAGAGACGATTCGGAGTTGGAGGACCAGGCGCCCGCCCCATCTTTACGCAGGCGTGCGCCTCAAGCTCGTTCCACGGAGAGGCTTCCTTCTGTTTTTGATGCGTGCGCCTCATCCACTAGCAAGCGCCCGCCTCAAGATGGCCCAAGGAAGGAGGTCCTCTCGGCAGCCCAGGCGGCCGCCCCAGCCAAGATGATGCGGGCGCCTCAAGCTTCGTCAACCAAGGGAGATGTTACTGCTTTTCAGGCGGGCGCCTGGCCCTAGCCCAGGCGGGCGCCGCCCGCCTCGCGTCGACGGGAGAGTTTCCTAATTACGTTTTTATTCCGTTTTGCTATTTATTTTGACTATTAAATTTGGGATATTTTGGTCTTTGGTTCCATGTTTTGTCTTAGGGCTTAGGGGAGTATTTAAACAACTTTTAGACATGTTTTATTCAGCTTTTGATTAATCAATTTTGAAGAGTTTTCTCTTTATTTTCTGGGGAAATCCAGTTCTTCTGTTTGAGGATTTTTCGCTTGAAGAGTTCTTGTAATTAGCTAATCACGAAATCTATCGTGCTTCCGTGCTACGTCAGATATTTTATTGGAGACATCAATAGTGTACCCGCTACACTCTAATTAAAAATATCAATAAAATCATTATACTAGAATTTTGTGAGCAAGATTTTATTAATATTTTGTGCCTCTAGTATTATTCAAAATAATGATATTGTGCAAAAGATTAATTATCATATGTAAATGCCGTTAATGAAGCTTGTGCACCCCAATAAAAGTCAACTTCCAACCATATATTAGGAAATGGTAATCCATTAATGTGAATATAAATATGAGTAAATAGTAAAATGTTGTACTTGTGCTCATCATTTATTATTTTTTGACTATTGAGTAAAAAGTAATCCCAAAAAATAGGAAAGAAAATGATGAGCACCTATAAGTAGTCTACATCAGGGCATTAAGTAGTTGAGAGCTTTGATGCCAATTATTGAAATATTTCTATCCTAATAATCACAAAGCATTCAAATCTAGATTAAGGAATAAAAGAAAATGAATGTGAAAACGTATACATGTTGAGTCTATCTTATGCCTTGATTTGATGATGTTCTTGCAAAGAAGGTAAAGACGAAAAAGAAAATGAAGAAGGGAGATGTAGATCTTCTAGATGATTAATGCCTTCTTTGTGCTCAGATTATGTAGAGAGTATAAAAAGAATATGTAATAGTTTTCTAGGCTGATGATATGCCTATATATAGAAAAACAATGGCACCTCATCTAGGAACTACACCCTTTCACTTAAGTGGTGTGAAATTACTATTCTGCCCATCATAAATAGGTAATTTTCACCTAAAAAATTCTACACATTTAATTAATATTTTATACTTAATAACAACATTATAATTATGATTTTACATGTACGTCTACATGTCACATATATTTATTAAGTATACAAATTTTACAATTCATGTTCTAACAATGTGTGGTCAAGCTGGTAATCAACTGCTGTGATTTAAAGTGGGACCAGTATACGTTACGTCAAAAAACAATGGAGCAATGATAGGGGCACAAAAAAAATGTCACAAAATCTTACTAACAAAATGAGTTGGCGATATTTTATTGGTGACATCGATAGTGTACCCGCTATACTCTAATTAAAAACACCAATAAAATTATTATACTAGAATTTTGTAAGCAAGGTTTTATTAATATTTTGTGCCCCTAGTATTATTAAAAATAATGATATTGTGCAAAAGATTAATTAGCATATGTAAATGCAGTTAATGAAGCTTATGCACCCAATAAATGTCAACTTCCAACCATATATTAGGAAATGGTAATCCATTAATGTGAATATAAATACGAGTAAATAGTAAAATGTTGTACTTGTGCTCATCATTTATTATTTTTTGACTATTTTTAAAAAGTAAGCAGCTGGATTAAGCTAATCCAACTCCAAATATTTTGGTAAGTCAATGGACGAAAACTCTAAATAAAGTTATTAAAATCCAATTTTACTATTGGTTCTAGATCATGGTGTCATATGGCAATATGGGCTATGGATGAGCTTTTTTCTTTTTTCTTTTTTTTACGCACTCACGTTCATAAAAATCTCAAATTGATATATATCAAGAGTAAATTTGAATATTTATTTTGGAATGAAAAAAAATAATAATTATACGGAAAATTGAAAGATAAAAAACAAGATATGAAAATAGGACCATTATTTGTAACCATATAATATTTTCTTGGTGAATCAACATCTTTGAGTTTTTGTTCACCTATAAGTAGTCTACATCAGGGCATTACGCCACCACCACCGTAGCACCTGACAGTCAATATCAACCCCAAAAAAATAGGAAAGAAAGACCAAAAAATCTAGGTCGCCTAACATTGCACTTGCATGTTTCTTGTGAAGATTAACAACACCAAAAGTAAAATATAGAAAGTAATCCGGAAGCTAAATAACCATAAAGGAATTTTTATAAGTAATCCCCGAATAAATATTAATTGCAGTTAATTTATCAACCTTTTTAAAAAATATTTTTTAATTTGCTAATTTATACATAACTTTCGTAATAGAGATAATCTTGCACGACCGAAGACATTTATTTTCATACGTGACGGAGAGAGTATTTTATTAGTTTAGGTGAAAAGAAATTGAACTAACACCAACCATCAATATTAAGTGTCTTAAATAAATAAATCTTCAATGTTAGACAGCTTTGGATTTGAGGCTCAATTCAAACTGATTTATAACTCACAATTAGCTGTATGTATGTACGTCAAACTGTCAAAGCACAAGGACCTAACAAGTAATTGACCAAATCAAACATGGGCCAATTTTTGGGTATTTTTAATAATATTTTTTGTTTAATTTTTCCCAGCTGGTTTCATAATTGGCAGATACAAATAGGGTCCCCATCTTCTGTTTCTTAACATGCACCCCTGAAGATTGCATGTTCACATTAATCACCCATCCTTTTCAAAATGGGTTTTATTGGATTCAGAATCGTTAGTTGCACCTCTATGGTGTATGGACAATATAATCCACTATTCAAATATTAATTTTATAATATCATCATGAGGGCCATGTCATAATCTATGTCGTCTGTCTGCTGATGATTTTTTTCAGAAATAATTATATTTTAAAATAATAATTTCCAAAATAATTCATATTTGAAATTATTTTTTAAAATGATCAATTTTTTAAAATTCGCTAAATGGTGTAGAGATTTCAAAATTTGATAGTTGAAACTCGATACACCAATTAACGAGTTTAGTTAAATTAAGGATTCAAAAATTAGAAAATTAACATATTAATTAATTAAATGTCATTAACGGACTCGCTGCACCATTTAGCGATTTCACGCGTAAAATAGATAACTCGCTATATGGTGTAGCGAGTTTTGATAAGTCAGTTTACAAAATATAAGGTTTGGAGATCCAGATCCATACTTATTATAATATCCTCTCATATTTATTTTCAAGCAAAAAAATTTAAATTTTCACATCCTTTAATTTCAGAATTATTGAATACCATGAATCAAAATAAATTAACATCATCTTAATCATTATTTTCACTTGTATTTAGATATATAAATTAAAGGTTTTTTATTGTGTTTTAGTATATTATAGATATAAATGTTAAAATTAGGATTTTGTTATATAGGTATTAACACTTTGATTTCGTAATGTAGGGTTAAAAATGAACGGGAGTTCAATTATTTTCATTTGCTATTGGGGAGGCGATGATAAACAACCATTTGATGTTCCTTATTTTCAAAAAGGATCAAAATGTACAATTAGGGCTAATTGTCGATACAGATACAATGAGTTGATTGATTAATTATATAAAAAGATGGGCATAGATCGGTCACAATATGATTTGGAAGTTATTTATAGATATTCTCATACTTTTGATAGTGGGATTTGTGAGTACTTTCCTTTCCGTATTGAAAATGATACGGGTATGGATATAACGTTTGATGTTTTAGCTAAATTTGGGGGGATGAGTAATTTGCATCTGTATGTGGTTGTAAAATTGATTGAAAATCGACGTTATCAATAGTTTGAAACACTGCACACAGAGACCTTTTATAGGTATTCACCAAGTTGTAACTGTGATGCAGGGGTTGGTACAAGTAAACAAACACTTGTATCAACTCAAACTTCAAATTATGGTAATATCGCATACCCAAATGATTCAGTTGATAATGATAATTCTAAAGATGTAGAAGAAGAAGAAGAAGAAGAAGAAGAAGAAGAAGAAGAAGAAGAAGAAGAAGAAGAAGAAGAAGAAGAAGAAGAAGAAGAAGAAGAAGAAGAAGAAGAAGATGCAATGCTAGATGATGTTAATGATGAATATCAAGAGGGTAGTAGTGATTCTGATGTCAATTTGGGAGAGGGTAATGATGGGCCGATTGATGATGACGTGAAAATACATTTGGTTCATTATAAAGCGTCGGAAAATCGAAGGTATGAGAGAGCATATTATCCTTTTTACAGTGATATTGGTTGTTCTGCTCGACAAGAAGAATGCGCAATTTGATATAAAAAGGTACCATATTAGCACCAATCGCCGGTTCAGGATAAAAAAGAGCACAACTCACACATGGGCAATTGAATATCTATTGAAAAAGTTTCCATGCAATTTTTATGTTTGTGTGAGTAGGAAAAAGTTTGGCTATTGGGAAGTGACCAAGTATAAGGCTCCTTATTATTGTTTATATAATGGAGAAAGTCGGGATCACCCCAACCTAGATGCAAAGTTTATTGGTCGGCAAGTAGTTAGACTTATTAAGGCCGATTCAAATGTTATGATTGAAGTTATTATTGCACACATCACTAAAAGCTTTGGCAAGGAAATTACCTTTAAGAAGGCATGGTGTGTAAAGTAGAAGGGCATTGCAGAGGTTTTGTAGATTGGGAGGAATCTTATATAAGGTTACCCCGCTTCCTAACAGCCATAAAAAAATACAACACTGGAACAATTGTTCAGTATACTCATCCTCCTGCTCCTGCCTGTGAATTACACATGTTTCAACGGGTATTCTAGGCATTTGAGCCTTACATTGAAGCTTTCTCTCATTATCGACCTGTCATTTCTGTTGATGGAACATTCCTTCATGGTAGATATAAAGGGGTAATACTAATTGCCATGGGTATTTAAGCCAAATACAATATACTTTCTCTTGCATTTGCTGTTGTTGAAAAAGAGGACTGGTCGAACTAGCGTTGGTTCTTATATCTTCTTTGCAGACATATTATAAAGAGCCGTGAAGTATGCTTGATATCTGACCGTCATCACAGCATTCTTAAAACTATAGTGGAAGATACGTGGTGTCCAAATGTGCATCATCGATATTGCTTGAGACATATGAGAGCAAATTTCTTGGATAAACATAGAGGGGAAGGTTTGAATTATCTGTTTTGGAGAGCGGGTAAAGCAAGTCAACATAGAAAATTGAAATCTAGTTTATAGAGTATCCGTTCAAATAACCTCGAGGCAATTGCATGGTTTCTGAATTTAGATGTCAGAAATTGGACATTGGCACACGATGGTGGTTACAGATATGGCATTATGACTACTAACATGTCTGTGGTTTTCAATTGTGTCATGAAGGGAACCTGTTTGATGCCAATAACATCAACTGTTGAAACTATCTTCTACCGTTGTGTGGAGTACTTTTAAGTAAGGCATAGGCTTTCACTTAATACCTTAGGAGGTAATCCTGATAACCCTAACATCAATCCCCTACACCAATTCAGACAGAAAGTTCATTACTGATACTTAAAGAATAGCGAGAAATGTATGACACATCAGGTTAGGAGGTTCAACATTCATGAGATGGGGGTGTATCAAGTGACAATCGCACGTCATGGTGATAAATGTTGAAATATCCAAATTGTCTGATTTAATGAGCGTACCTGCACATGTGGTAAATGGGTTGCCTATCATATGCCTTGTTCCCATTTTCTTGCATGTTTCCATGCACAACATCTTGACGGTCGTTCTTTCGTTTCTCCATTTTACACTATTAGGAAGTACTACAAGACATGGAAGGGAACATTTGAACTAATCTACCATGAGGACTATTGAGATGTGGACGGTTTGGTGCCACGTTTTATCCCTAATCCTTACCTTCGACGTTCTGCGATGTCCGGACGGCCTAGATCAAGACGCTTTCGAAACTGTATGGACTTTCAAGCAGATAAACGAAAGACTCAGTGTTCATCATGCAAACAAGAAGGTCACAATCGTCGTAGATGCCCAAACAATTTGGAGTAGAATAATGTTTTCCATGTAATTTATATTTGAGTTGTTGGATTTACTTTGTATTTCATTTGGATTTAGTTTGAATATGACCTGGATGTAATTTTGATTGTTTATACAGTTTGTATTGTTTCACTTACAGTTTGTGTTGTAAATCGTGTTTGTTTTGAGTTTTAGTTTCTGTGTGCAGGTGGGATTACAGCAGTTTGCTGCTGCTGTATGAGTCACTGCAAGTGAACTCGCTACACGATGTAGCGAGTTCAAATAAATTGCTACATCATGTAGCGAGTTCAAAGAAATCGCTACACCGTGTAGCGAGTTCAAAGAAATCGCTACACCGTGTAGCGAGTTCAAAGAAATCGCTACACCGTGTAACGAGTTCACTTGCAGTGACTCCAACTGAGCAGCAAATTGATGTAATCCCACCTGCACATAGAAAATACATATACCAAACTTTACAACATGTACAAGATACCAAAAACAATATAACAAACTGTAAAACATGTACCATATATCAAAAACAAGGATTCAAAATTGTAAAAGTTGTACTATATACCAAAAAACAATATACCAAAGTTTTGTTACAAATAATAAAACAAAGTTTTGTTACAACTAATAAAATAAAGTTTTGTTACATCTAAATAAAAACATATTTTCACTTATTTCTCCTCTCATACTTTATATCATAGGCAGCCGGGGTGAACTTATTTGTCGGATTCCTCTCCCGAGACCCTTTTCTAATAAATTCCTACCATTGAGCAGGTGTAAGACGTACCCCATTGGATGAAGTTGCAGACGGCTCAATGGGAGGAATTTATTAGAAAAGGGTCTCGGGAGCGGATGAAAGAAGGGTGGAATATCAGCTCGTGAGAATGATAAACGAACCCTAAAGCCACTTCCCGAATATACCGGCGTGTGAAAAGTCCTAGGTGCAGGGTCAACAAAATCATCATCATCATTAATAACCCCACTTACCTGACTCGGTGGCATCAGGCCTTGGCGAGGGTAACCACCTGAATAAATCCCCTTCTCAACCTCATATCTGATCCTCTCCTCTGCCTCCTACACCTGAGTAGCTCCCCACTGTGAAGGATAATCAAAGATTCCATCGTGCTGACTCTCGGGCTCTGGCTGGCCTCGAGCTCTGGTTCGTCTAGCTCGTCGTACAAGTCCATTTGTGGTTGTAGTTGTGGCTGTGCACGACGTCTAACACAATGTTGTCAAGGTTCGACCCCCTGTACGTGATCTACCGGTGCTGGAAGTGCTGCAGTCTCAAGTCGTTGCTGCTCCCTAATGTTAGTGAGCGTATGTCTAATCAACCTCCGCATCTCAGCTTGTTGCGTACACGACATATGATGCTTCTCCTTGTTAGTGATATGCATACGTTGAAGGTTTTGAACATGTTTTTATATAGCAAAAATAATAAGAATGAGACATATGTTAATAAATTAAAGTTTAAAAAAAATAGGAAAAATAAGACATAATGTAAATACTTACCATGCCCTCTAGGAAAGGGGAAACCGACCGATATCCAGTGTCCTCTATATGAATGGGGTTCTGCACAAACATGCACGTTATGCTTCGAAACATATCATATATGGATCATTGTAATGCATAACGTGAAAGCCTGGGACCTCCACAGCCAGTAAGTTCCGCCGATGTCCCCAAATTGCAATGTATTGTTGATGGCGGTCACTACAAATCACAAGATTATTTCCACGCCAATCAACTCTGTGGAAGTCCCTCCCCGTGTTGCAAGGTTCCGGGACCCCCTGCAGCATGCTAAACTGCGCCTCAGAACACGATACGGCAAATGCCACTCTATCCTATGAAAACATATCAGAGGGACCCCGCGACATCCATACGACCCGTCCCTAATATCAGTAGGCCAGAGCTTGTCAATCTTTATAAGGCTTCCACACAACCTGATCATCCATTAGCTTGGCCTGCTGAGCACGATAGCCTCGCAGGTTATGAGTAGTAACCTCCTTGAGATACAATGATGACCTGATACACCTGAAATTTCATAAAAAAATAATAATTATAAGAAACAGTTAAAAAAACTATAACGACGAGAAAATAAAGTATGATATATGTATACCTGCATACCAGTGGCATGTGATCTTATGTCGGATCAGTATTTCGCCTTCGAATTCCAGGTTGCACACATAACAACCGCTCCCAAGCCTAAATCTATATCAATAAAATTTATATCAAATAATATAAATAATGACGATAATTTGAAATCAAATTTAAACCCAACAACATAATGTACATTAAAATGAGATAACCATACCTGTAAAATGTTGAGAAATCCACCGCACTAGCTCGTATGAGGGTTAGTCGCACTACACAGCTCTCTATATAGAAAAGCCATCGAAGCACTACCCCAACTGTACATCCAGATCCTCGGAATCTCTCGAAGCAGTGGCAGATAATACAACTTAACCTTGTTGTTTGTACGATCAGGAATCACCGTAGAACTCAGAGCTAGCATGATATATGTCCGTGTATACTTATCAACAATGTGTTCAGGAGTATCATCAGTGAGGTCATGAAAATGTGGAAACTGGCTCGTAATCTACCTTAGCTTGAGACTACTCCCATCCATATCTCTGTGAGATGGGATGATAAATGACTTTTCTATAGTCATTTATAGCATTTCATCTTTAGCATTTACTTAGTTTTTATTCCCATTTAGTCTTATATTAGTGTAAATTAGCTTCCTTTGTATATATCATATCTTCGATTTTACACTTGTTGGTATACTTCTAGCATTTTTTACAGGTTTTAAGTCAATTCTTAAACGAATGAAGCTTTGGGAAAACTAAGGGACCAAAGGCAAGGAATGACAACTTCAAAATGGTCATCCAGACCAAATCCAAGCCAGAGCGGCCATGCAAAAGCCCTCAGCCAGGCCAAAATGGCCCCAAATCAATGGAGTGGCCGAGTCTTCATTCCTAGAGTGGCCGAGCAAACCAGGCCAGAGCGCCCGTGTAGCATAATCTGGAGCGGCCGTGCAGATTTACCAGTTCAAATTATAATTTGACGCCAAGGCTGTAGCGGCCGTGCAAGTCACAATGCACGGTCGTGCACTTACTGTTACAGACCTGGAAAGGCACCTTTTGAAGATGGCTGTTTGAAGAATCACACCTTAGTCTAGGATGCCTATTTAAAGGCACTTTTGTATCAGTTTAGACATCTGAATTTTGACAGAAATACCTAGAAATACATAGCAAAAACTCTAGCAATTATTACTTCAAAATCTCTGGAAGATTCAATTGAAGTTCTTGGAGTTTACTTGAAGATTGAAGCAATAAAAACATCGAAGTTATTTTCAGCCCTTGTCTTCATCCAAGCATAAGTTCTTCTATTCCTATCTTTTATTTTACTTCTTTATGCTTGTTTTATTCTTGGGATTGGAATTTCAGCATAATGTAGTCTTCTCATTTAAATCAAGTGTCTAAAATCTTGTTTACCATTTCATAATCAATTCTTTTATATCATTTTGTCATGACTTACAAATATGAGTCAACCACATTCTGTATGAATTTAATTAACCAAGAGAAGTATCCCGCGGAAGAATCTTGGTTAACGGAACCATATAAAACAAACTAGGCTCCATTAATCACAAGATGTAGATTAATGGCCTAGGGATGGTCATTCAGTGGTAAATACGTTGATTTTTATAAACTTAATGGATTCTTGCTATACATGGACCATCGAGAGATAGGGCATGAATAGTAGAGAATACGCGTACAAAGCCTTCGATTGAAAAGTAATGCACAATCTAACATATCATCCTTGATTAATGATTTGAATTATATTTTCTATAAACTTGATTTACTTATTGACTACATACTGTTTGATTTCCAATCCCGTGAATGTTTCATCTTATAAGAATCCAACCAAAGTGTTCTGTGTATGTTTTATCATTTTCTAATCTTCAAACTATATTTCTCCCAATCTCATCTCTATTCCTTAGTAAATACAAATATATCCCAAAGTAAACTATGTCCTCGTGGGATCGATCCATACTTGCATTAGCTATATTACTATAGCCCGTGCACTTGCGGTAATTAAAAAGAACCGTCAGGTTTGAGACTAACAAGTTTTTGGCGCCGTTGCCAGGGACAACGATTTACTTTTTATATTTGTCTTTACTACATATTTTTTTGTTTTTAATATCTGTTTAAATTTTCCTTTCGAAAATCTGTTACGTTTAATTTCCTTGTTGAGTGTTCTTGTAGTTTATGAAACGGACGCGGATCTTCTTTGACAACTTTGATCCGGAACCTGAAAGAAGCTTTCACGAAAGGCTAAGAACACTCAAGGAAACATTAAATCAACTCATGGCGGAAGGAGAACCAGCAACACCTTCTAGGACCCTAAGGGACTTCGTCAATCCGAGTACCCTGGGAACTAGATCTCCCATAGTTGTGCCGAACGCTAATGCGGCCAACTTTGAAATAAATTCGCAGCTACTTCTTATGGTTATGAATAACCAGTACAGCGTAACTGCTTTCGAGGATCCACACCTTCATGTCCAAACATTTTTGGAATATTGTGACACAACTCGCATTCAGGGTGTCACACTGGAAGCAATCAGAATGCGCCTTTTCCCATTCTCTCTTAAGGATAAGGCAAAACAATGGTTGAACTCGGTCTCCCAAAACTCTTTAACAACATGGGACTAAGTTCAAGAGGTGTTTCTTCCCACCAAGCAAGACCGCCCAGATTCGTACAAAGATCACCAATTTTTGCCAAACAGGAAGCGAAACATTGTACGACACTTGGGAGCGTTTCAAAGAGCTCCTAAGGATGTGCCCCCACCACGGGCTTGAAAAGTGGTTGATAGTTCATACCTTTTATAACGGTCTCACATTCAAGACTAGAGAGACCATTGATGTCGCTGCAGGAGGAGCTTTGATGAACAAAAATGTTGATGAGGCATACGATCTTATCGAGAACATTGCTTTGGACTACTATCATTGGTCGAACGAGAGAGAGCAACAGCAGGGCACTCCAGGTAAATATAATGTTGATGCCGTTACTCTTCTTTCATCTAAGGTTGACATGATTCTGAAATTTTTTGAAAATCTTAATGTCAATCCCGTGGCTAATGTCAATATTTTGTGTGAACTATGTGGGTCTAACTCACATAGTATGGATTGTTGTGATTTGCTTGACACTACTTCTAGTGATCAAGTGAATTTTGTTAATTCTTTCGAGCAGAAGGGGGAATGTATTCAAATACATACAATTCCAAATGGAGGAATCACCTCAACTTCTCCTATAAGAATAACAATATTCTAAATCCACAACCATCCACATAACCCCCGTGTTTCACATCAAAAAATTTCAATACTAATTCAAATTTTTTTCCTCCCCCTAAATCCAAATTAGATCTTTTGATGGAATTTATTGTTGAAAGTAAGAATGATCAAGAAAAGACTAACAATGAGTTTAGAGAATGTTTCAAGTTATTAAATGCTAGGTTCGATAATATAGCCGCCCATAACAAAATGCTTAGTGAACATGCTAAGGCGGTAATAACTAGAAGTCAGAAAGAGCTTATAGATTTTCCTCCTAAGGAAAATAGCAACCCCATTGAGGAAGATATTAGTCCAACCCGGCCAATGGTTGAGACTAATGAAGAGGTTGAAAAAGGGATGGAATCCCCTAAGAATTCTAGAAATTTTGACTCGCCAATACAATACCCTCAAAGGTTGGTAAAGGCGAAACATGACAAACAATTTGCAAAATTTTTAGAAGTTTTAAAATCCATTTACATCAATGTTCCTTTTACCGATGCTTTGCAACAAATGCCATCTTATGCTAAGTTTTTAAAAGATATCCTTTCTAACAAAAGAAAATTAGAAGAGTATGAGATTGTTGCTTTAACGGAAGAGGTAAGTGCCGTTTTACAAAGAAAATTACCTCCTAAATTAAAAGATCCCGACACTTTTTCTATTCCGTGTAAAATTGGTAATTTTAGTGTTGATAATGCAATGTTAGACCTTGGGACAAGTGTTGGCCTCATTCCGTTATCGGTTAGTGAGAAAATAGGTGCGGGGGAACTCAAACCCACTACCATATCTCTCCAATTAGCGGATCGCTCCATTAAATATCCGGTCGGTATTATGGAGGATGTACCTTGTCATATCGGAAAATTAATCATCCCGACTGACTTTGATGTTCTTGAGATGGAAGAGGACCATCACATTCCCATCATTCTAGGGAGACCATTTCTTGCCACCGCCGGGGTGATTATAGATGTCAAAAATGGTAACCTTTCCTTAAACGTTGGGGATGAGAAGGTAGAGTTTAATTTATCAAAATATATGAAAACCCCTGATCTTGAGAACCCTTGCTTCGGTGTTAATATCCTAGAATCTATAAGCAAGGAATTTGAAAAACCTAAATCTAAGGACCCGCTTGAAAGATGTCTTTTAGATCGAAGGTCTATCTATGATGATGATGTTGATACTTTAAACTATGCTATATATCATGATGCTAACCATGCAGAAAAAGGAAACATCAAATTCGAAAAGTTAGAGGCTAAAGCGGAGCCATCTAACATTGAGGTAAGCAAGGCACCTCAAGTGGAATTAAAGCCTCTTCCTCCTAATCTAAGGTATGAATTTATTGGACCAAATTCTACCTACCCGGTGATTATTAATGCAATTTTAAGTCCTCTTGAGACTGAAAAGTTATTAAGAGAAGTTAGATTGCACCAAAAAGCCATTAGGTATACAATTGATGACTTAAAGGGAATTCACCCTAAGATTTGCATGCATAGGATTGACTTAGAGGAGGATCATAAACCCTCCATAGAATATCAAAGAAGGCTAAATCATAACATGAAAGAGGTTGTTAAAAAAGAAGTCCTTAAATTACTTGATGGGGGCATTATCTCAATTTCGGATAGTAAGTGGGTTAGTCCCGTTCAAGTAGTCCCTAAAAAGGGAGGAATGACGGTCATCCGAAATGAAAGGGATGAATTAATCCTAACTAGGACCGTCATGGGATGGTACATGTGCATTGATTATAGAAAATTAAACAAAGCCACCCAAAAAGATCATTTTCCCCTTCCCTTTATAGATCAAATGCTAGAAAGGTTGGCTAGACATTCTTATTTTTGTTACTTGGATGGATACTCCAGATTCTTTCAAATACCCATCCATCCAAGTGACCACGAGAAAACTACTTTTACTTGTCCCTATGGCACTTTCGCCTATAGAAGAATGCCATTCGCACTTTGTAATGCTCCCGCCACTTTTCAACGTTGCATGATGTCCATATTTTCTGATTTTATAGAGAATATAATGGAAGTTTTTATGGATGATTTCTTGAAAAAATTTGTCAAAAGTTTTGCAACATTGTGAAGAGGTCAACCTTGTGCTTAATTGGGAAAAGTGTCATTTTATGGTCAATGAGGGAACTGTTCTTGGGCATATGGTGTCCGATAAGGGAATTGAAGTAGATAGGGCGAAAGTTGAAGTTATTGAAAAATTACCTCCACCCACCAACGTTAAGGGTGTGAGAATCTTTTTGGGACATGCCAGTTTTTACCGGCATTTTATAAAGGCTTTTTCAAAAATTTCTAAACCTTTAACTAATCTACTAATGAAAGATGCTCCATTTGTGTACAATCACCGGATTGGAACCTCCCTTTCGAAATAATGTGCGATGCAAGTGATTTTGCGGTGGGGGCAGTTTTAGAGCAACGGAAAGATAAAAAGTTGCATGCCATATACTATGCGAGCCAGACACTTGATGAAGCACAAGTCAACTATGCCACAACAGAAAAGGAGCTTTTGGCCGTGGTATTTGCAATTGATAAGTTCCAGTCATATTTAGTGGGATCTAAAGTCATCATATACACGGATCATGCGACAATAAAATATTTGTTGACTAAGAAGGAAGCCAAACCAAGACTTATCCGATGGGTCCTTCTTCTTCAAGAATTCGATATTGAGATCCGTGATAAAAAGGAAATGGAGAATTTGGTAGCCGATCATCTATCACGGCTCACCAAGGATGAGGAATACTCCGGCGAAAAAGAACTTCCCATTGATGACTCATTTTCGGATGATCATCTACTTGCTATAAAAACCATGGAAGCACCTTGGTTTGCGGACACGTAAAATATTTGGCATGTAGAATTCTACCTCCGGAAATGAGCTATCAATAAAGGAAGAAATTTTTCCCGGAGGTAAAGAATTATTTTTGGGAAGATCAAATTCTTTTTAAGCAATGCGCGGATGGTATAATTAGGCGTTGTATGCCTAACGAAGAAGTGAGGAACATACTTCATCACTGTCACTCTTCTCCTTACGGTGGGCATGCAAGCACAACAAAAACCACCGCCAAAGTTCTGCAATCGGGTTTCTTTTGGCCTACTCTCTTCAAAGACGCTCGAAATTTTATTCTCTCTTGTAATCGTTGCCAACGAATCGGTAACATCTCAAGAAGGAATGAAATGTCTCTAAACAACATATTAGAGGTTGAGATATTTGATGTTTGGGGCATAGATTTCATGGGACCATTTCCATCATCCTACAACACCAATTATATTTTAGTAGCGGTAGACTATGTCTCAAAATGGGTTGAGGCCGTTGCATCTCCAACAAACAACTCAAAGGTCGTCATGAAGCTCTTCAAAAATGTCATTTTTCCAAGGTTCAGGGTCCCGATAGTAGTCATAAGTGATGGGGGCTCACATTTTTCATATCGCCAGTTTGAAGCTCTTTTGAAGAAATATGGTGTCTATCACAAAACGGGCACCGGATATCATCCACAAACAAGTGGACAAGTAGAAGTTTCAAACCGGGAGATAAAATGGATCCTTGAAAAGACGATCACTAGTTCGCGTAAGGATTGGTCAATAAAGTTGAATGATGCTTTATGGGCATACCGCACCGCCTTTAAAACACCTATCGGCACCACACCCTTTAGGCTTGTATATGGTAAACCTTGTCATCTACCGATGGAATTTGAACATAAAGATTATTGGGCCATAAAATCCCTAAATTACGACATGAAAGCTGCCGGCAAAAAGAAAATGTTACAATTACAATAACTTGAAGAACTCCGACATGAAGCATATAAAAGTGCTAAACTTTACAAGGAGAAAACGAAAAGATGGCATGATGCTCATATAATGAGAAGGGAGTTCAAAGAAGGAGATATGGTTTTATTATTTAATTTCCGGTTAAAACTTTTTCCCGAAAAATTGATGTCAAGATGGTCTGGACCGTATCAAGTCAAGAAAGTATATCCATACGGGACCATCGAAATTTGGAGCGAGTCAAGGGGAGAACTTAAAGTCAATGGACAAAGTCTTAAGCACTATGTAGTCGGCAATCCAATTGAAGAAATAGCCTCACTAATACTCAGAAATCCACCACCACTGTGAGTTTATTTTCCTAATTCTTCCTCTATCTCTTTCGCATGTCCTTAAAAACATTGAGGACAATGTCTACCTCAAGTGTGGGGGGGGGGGTATTCATCTATATTTATTTATTTTAAAATTTTTCTTTTTAACTTAGTTGCATTTCTTCTTTATCTTTATGTTTTGCCAAATTGCCTTAGGATAATGTCTTTCCTTTCCTTTTCTTATTTTCTATAAACTTAGAATTATTGTGAAAGAACTTAGGGGTATTTTTAGGAATTAATTAAGGCATCATAAATCAATATAGCATTATATAGGATTTTATTAAGAAAAGCATAATTAGATTTGTTGAATTCTTCTTGATCATCTTGAGCTCTTGGTTATTTAAAAAGTTTGTGAAATTTTATGAGTTGTTTCTTCAAATTGTACACTTTAAAAAAAAAAATCCTCCTTAGAAATGAAAGAAATGGAGCGGCTAGGAAGTTCACAGGAACCTGATGTGAGTCCTGATGCTATCGCACCAGTACTAGCATCAGCGATAAAAGCAGCGGAATAATAAAATTAAAAACGAATTTAAAACACCAAAGTAACACTTATCTACAGCAATTGCTGTAGACAATAAAACTTCTCTTATTAAAATGCTTTTGAATCGGTTTACACAAAAAGAAACTAAGAGAATGACAAAATAACCAAATAACTCTCACAGGAAAAAACACTCTTCTGTAGTATGGAACTTCAGCAACTAAGAGCTTAAAAACTGTATGAACAAATGAGGGGTGATCCTCATATTTATAGCCAAGAAGTCTTCGGATTAGGATGACTGAATCTTGATCAACATATCTTCAATCTAATCTCTTTTATCCTTTTATCCACTCAGCAACCCTCAGCCTTTAGACTTCTTTTCCTTAGTTTGTCCAAGCAAGAATCCTTCTTTTACTTGAACTCTTTCCTTGTGTGAGAGTCCTACAAAATAAACAAAATACACTAAAACAAATCCATATTTTATTAGTAGATTAGTCAATAAAATAAATAACTAAATAAACTAAAAAGATATTTACAAATATATTCTAAAATTAAGAAAGATACAAATCCTAATAATTAAAAAACATCCTTGGAAAATATGTGTGAAACACTCACACTTACAATCTCCCCCTGATTTGTAGCTTTCTTGTCAAAACAAGATTTGATAAAACACTTACGCTCAAGCCAATAAATCAACCAAATTATCAAATATATAAAACTCCCCCTAAATTATCAAATGATCCAACTCCCCCTTAATTTGTTACAGTTTATCATCAACCTTCAGTTGTATTCTCCCCTTTTTACTTACTCTCCCCCTTTTTTACCAGAATGGAGAATATCAATATAAAGACGGTGGAAGCCGATGTGATATGAGTAAAGGAGTCTAGGAGTCGAAAAACAGGGGATGGTACTTACCAAAACTACATCTCCATCATTTTTGAATTTCAAGGAGATTAAGGACTTAAAAAAATGGTAATAAAATCTTTTCTTTTGTGAGTAATGTACCTGCCATAAAAATATCAAACAATACCATAGAGCACGCTCTCCCTAACCACAAACTATTATACAAAAAAACAAATTTGATTGGAGAGTCATTGAGCACAAGTTTTTTATGCGAAAATTATGGGAAGAATAAAAAATTTGAGTAATATTTTCACCAAGAACAAGGATGACCTAAATTTATGACTATACAATGATGCATAATGCACACACAAGTGAAGGATAAATCTCAGTATATGTGTGGTATGGGATGTGATCACATCAAGGGAC
The DNA here is from genome assembly GCA_022495995.1 of Adenophora triphylla var. japonica. Taxonomy (NCBI): domain Eukaryota; kingdom Viridiplantae; phylum Streptophyta; class Magnoliopsida; order Asterales; family Campanulaceae; genus Adenophora; species Adenophora triphylla. The sequence continues at coordinate 183,365 of JAFEMH010001935.1, read as the reverse complement.
ACATCTCCTCTAAGAAAGTCAATGAATTGAAATCTTGTCTTGCTTGGCCTCTAGGATGCATCCACCTATTTTTTATTTGTGGAAAAAGATTTTAGGGTAGCTTTCACTCTTCTTTACTTTTATGGATAGCCCTCTTTCGAATGATCTTGTCAATTTGACTCAAACTTTCTCTTGATGTCATTTTGATCACATTGAAATGACTTCATACCATGAGTGGAGCAGCTGTTTCCCTTTAGATTAGGCACCCACCAAGAGACATCCAATAGGATAAATTTTGAGTCAACAGATGTTAACACTTTTTAAGAAGAATTCACAATTCAAAGAGGAGACGAGTCAAAGATGTAATACAAGTGACCACACTGAGAGATATCGTGCAAATTAAACAAATATGCATGCATTTTTTTTTCATTTTTTTTTCATTTTTTTTTTCATTTTTTTTAATAATATACAATACAGGTGTAGACCATGATGTGACCACACAGGGGATCACACCATCAACAGACACACAAACAGAGAGACTTTCTTAGAGTGTAAAGTCTCTCAAAATCAATGGCCTTGGTGAAAAAGTTAGCCAACTGTTTTTCAGTTCTTATAGGATTTAGGCTAAAAAATTTATGCTCAATAAGATCTCGAATAAAATGATGTCTAATGTACTTGTGTTTAGTGCGAGAGTGCTTAACAGGATTTTTTGAAATGTTTATAGCACTTAGATTATCACAAAAGACAATTAACACATTACTTTTATGTTCGTGGTCCTTAATCATCTTATTCATCCAAAATAATTGAGAGCAACATCTGCCTATAGAGTGAGAAGCATAGTTTTTATTGTACCAAGAGACCATGTTATTTTCAAGATAAAAACAACCCCCAATTTTACTCTTCAATTCATTTGTACCCCACTCATCTTTTTCTATTTCAACAATTTTGGGCTCAAGATGAGAAACGAAACAGCAAAAGCTTACCTTGCTTACGTGAGTTCTGAGAACTCAAGCCAGCCAGTTCTCGGTAGTTGACCCGTGGCTTATCCCTTGTGTTTACCTTCTCATTAACATCACCAATCACCTGTGTGACTGGATGGTTCTTCTGAATCCTGCTTGGTATGTCTCTGGTTCTGTCCAGGTTCCCTTCTTCTGATCCGAACTGTTTGACAAATTTTCTGAATTTGATGTAGACTCATCTGGTCCTGATGTAGGTGGTGATGTGATCACACCAGGACCTGCATCAGCTTTTTGTATCTCTGTTTGCAGTTCCTGTTCAGCTGTATTTTGGGTGATTTCCATCATTTCCACGCAATCTGAGACATCATCTTCAAGAGTTTTTAGATTCAAATCAGCAGTATCATCAAAAGTGACATTAATAGACTCCATAACAGTATTGGTTCTAAGGTTATAAACCCTATAAGCGCGACTATTTGTGGAATACCCTAGGAATATAGCCTTATCATTCTTAGAGTCAAATTTAGACGGATAGTCTCTTTCATTTAGAACATAACATATGCATCCAAAAACATGAAAGTACTTGAGAGTAGGTTTTTTACCAAGAAGTATTTCATAAGGAGTCATGGTAGACCCAACCCTCAATTAGACTCTATTTCCTATGTGACACGCCGTATTAAGAGCCTCAGCCCAAAATCGTTTAGAGATGTTCTTAGATCTAAGCATGACACGAGCCATCTCTTGCAAAGTACGATTCTTTCTTTCGGCCACCCCATTTTGTTGAGGAGTTTTAGGGGCTGAAAAATCATGGGTTATTCCTTTTGAGTCACATAATTTAGAGAACAAGGTGTTCTCATATTCTGTCCCATGATCAGACCGAATTTTAATCACTTTCTTACCATATAGGTTTTTGACCTTTTTATACCAAACTTTAAACACTTCAAGTACATCAGATTTCTCTTTTAAATATAGAACCCAAGTATACCTAGAGAAATCATCTACACAAACAAATGAGTATTTATTTCTACCTATGCTTTCAACCTCAATAGGTCCTATAAGGTCAGTATGGATTAATTCTAATATCTCAGAAGTAGAACTTTGATCAACCTTTTTATGGGTAGCTTTGGTTTGCTTGCCCTTTTGACACGGGCCACATACACTTGCATGTTTAAAATCAAGTTTGGGCAAGTGTTTAACATCATTAAATCTCACTAATTCTTCCATTTTCCTATAACTGGCATGACCTAACTTTTGATGCCAAATATCAAGATCATTAGTTTTGGAGCTAAGGCAGGATAAGTTGTCACCAAATTTGTAGCAATTATCTTGAGACCTTACTCCGGTGAACAATCATTTATTAGTGTTATCAAACACTTTGCATTCATGTTTGTCAAAATTGACATGTAAATTGTCATCACATAGTTGGCTTATACTAATGAGATTAGCTTTCAAGCCTTCCACATGATAGACATTTTTCAATTTAGGCATATTATTAACACATAATGTACCCTTACCAACAATCTTACCTTGGGATCCTCCCCCATAATTTACATTTCCACCTTTGATTGTGGTGTAATCAGTTAGGAATTCCGCATTACCTGTCATGTGCCTCGAGCACCCGCTATCGAAATACCATGAGCTAGCAATGCTGCTCTTGAGAGAGGTAAAAACAACATTGCATTCCTCGCTCTTCTTTTCAACCCACATGAACTGACCTATTTTCTGGCGATGTGAGTGGTGATGTGAGTGCATCCGGGCACTCATCTGAGGAGCATCTATTCCCAGATCATGAATCCTTTTATAACAGAAAGGTCTTATGTGTCCTGGTAAGAAGCAGTAATGGCACACAAATTTTTTCTTCTTGGGTGTTGATTTAGGATTGTGAAAAATCTTAGGTTTTGAGGAACTCTCTCCTTCTTTTGAAAAATTTGATTCAAAGCCGAGACCAGTTTTTGAAAAATGGCCCACATTTAGAACCTCATCAAGAGTTGCCTTTCTAGTATTCATTTTTGCAAATGTTTTCTTGGCCTCTATGAGTTCCATTTTGGTCTTCTCAAGTTCAATGTCACGTTTAGTGAGCATGACCTCAAGTTTAGCTATTGAATCTTTTTGGTTGTCATTTTCAGTGGTAACTTCTTTAAGTTCACCTTTTAAAGTTGAAATTTCAGTAGAGAGTTTCTCATTTACCTTTTCGAAAACTGCCAATTTTTCAACACGTTTTTGCCAATCGGCGAATAAATCAGCATAAGCATCAAGAAGTTCTTGGTAACTTCCATCACATACTTCTTCATTCTCTGTGTTTTCAGAAAGGGAAGAATTAAAACAGTACACATCAGAGTCAGAAGATGTGATGACCGATGTGACTACATCTGAAGCTACATCAGCTTGATGTTCGTGACTAGGAGGCGAGACTTTAATGACAGCTAAGTTCAGCGTTTCATCATCGTCCTCACTATCACTAAGGGTCGCACAAAAGCTCATTCCCTTATTCTTCTGAGTGTTGAAACACTCATTGAAATAGTGCCCAAAAACTTTGCAAGCTCTACATTGAACAGTTTCAGATATATTCTTAGCAAAACTAGTAGGTTTCTTGAAATCACTCTCAGTATCCTCCTTTGGTTTATCCAAAATAGTTGGTTTTTTAGAAGGAAATTTGTTGTCCCTTTTATTTTTGAGAAAAGATGTAAATTTTTTAGTTAAAAGAGAAACATCTTCGATTTCCAAATTAGAGATATCAATTTCAATTGAAATTTCCTCAATCTCTTTTGGGATTGAGGATGCTTTAGAAAGAGCAGAAGCAAGAGCAACACTTTCAGCTTTATGTTGTTGATGAATGGAAATGTTCATTTCAAACATGGTTAGCTTACCCACAAGAGTATCTAAAGCCATGGTTGCAGTATCATTTGCTTCTTCAATAGCAGCTATTTTAATGTTGAACTTATCTGTGACAGTTCTTAACATTTTGCAAACTAACCTAGCATTAGAAATAGGCTCACCTAGGGAGAGACATTCATTTGAGATTTCTCTTATTCTAGCAGAATAACTTTTTATGTCCTCAGTCTCAGTCATCCTCAAGTTTTCAAACTTGGTCATGAGAATCCTTAACCTAGTGGCTTTAACACTGTCATCACCTTCACAGTGAGCTTGCAAAATATCCCAGGCTTTCTTTGCTATATTTTGATTCAAAACAAGTCTAAACATGTGTTCATCCACATGACTTGAAATAGCACCAAGAGCCTTGGAATTGTAATTAGCAAGAGTAACCTCATCTGCGGTCCATTCTTCCTCAGGCTTAATTTTGTACACTTTTTCAGAAGTTTCACCCTCTTCTTCTTTATTCTTAACTTCAGCCTTAGGAGGGGACCATGGAATAATGATGCTAAGCCAGGCTCTTTCATCAATCGCTTTGATGAAGAGACGCATTTTGGCTTTCCATATAGCATAATTAGTTCCATCTAAAATCGGGGGACGGTATTGATTCAAGTGTCCTTCCATAATGACCACTCTTTCTTGGATCTCACTCAGCGAAGTCGAGTGTTAGCTCTGATACGAATTGAAAGAAATGGAGCGGCTAGGAAGTTCACAGGAACCTGATGTGAGTCCTGATGCTATCGCACCAGTACTAGCATCAGCGATAAAAGCAGCGGAATAATAAAATTAAAAACGAATTTAAAACACCAAAGTAACACTTATCTACAGCAATTGATGTAGACAATAAAACTTCTCTTATTAAAATGCTTTTGAATCGGTTTACATAAAAAGAAACTAAGAGAATGACAAAATAACCAAATAACTCTCACAGGAAAAAACACTCTTCTGTAGTATGGAACTTCAACAACTAAGAGCTTAAAAACTGTATGAGCAAATGAGGGGTGATCCTCATATTTATATCCAAGAAGTCTTCGGATTAGGATGACTGAATCTTGATCAACATATCTTCAATCTAATCTCTTTTATCCTTTTATCCACTCAGCAACCCTTAGCCTTTAGACTTCTTTTTCTTAGTTTGTCCAAGCAAGAATCCTTCTTTTACTTGAACTCGTTCCTTGTGTGAGAGTCCTACAAAATAAACAAAATACACTAAAACAAATCCATATTTTATTAGTAGATTAGTCAATAAAATAAATAACTAAATAAACTAAAAAGATATTTACAAATATATTCTAAAATTAAGAAAGATACAAATCCTAATAATTAAAAAACATCCTTGGAAAATATGTGTGAAACACTCACACTTACAAGAAATATTCATATTGTTTTGCATCTCTTTGAATCAAAACCCTTCATAAAAATTCATCCTACCATTTCCACTAATTGAATCAAGGCAACAAAAATTTAATCTTAAATTCTCAAAAGTGACATTGTCACTAAATTTTGGTAAATAGCAAAAAGTCTCTATTATTTTCGTAAGTAACTCGGGGCACGACCTTCACTGCGACGATGCACTCTTGCCAAAATGGAAATAATATTAAGCGTTTTTGATCTAAGTATTAGAAACATGGGGTTCGCAGCCACAATGTATCCTACTTGAAAGGATCAAAATCACTTAAAGTATTTTGCAAAATATAACACGTTTAAGCAAGATAAATTTGTAGCCTTGATGAAATTTTCCACTATCATCATCCATCTCCATCTTTGCGATTCAAAAGTGTATGTCAATTCTCATGAATACTTCTAACTTGTGAATAAATAATCATTATTATTTTGTACATTTCAAGCAATAGTCTTTTTAACAAAAACACTCTTGAAGAGTGAAAATTTCTCTATATACCAAGCTTATGATCCAAAAAGTTCATCCTTCTCTATATTATGCTTTACTTCATCAAATTCTATTTATGCTATAATGAATTATTGTTTTCAAAGATTACTTTCTTAAAAATCTTCCTAAACCTCTTTCTAAATAATCTCTAAGGTTATACTCCCTCCGTCCCATATTACCTTACCCATTTTGCTATTTTGGACGTCCCACTTTAAAGTCACACTTTCCTAAAAAGGAAACTTTTTAATACTTTTTTATTCATGGGACCCACTTGTCATACTCACAACACTTTTCAAATTTACTATTCTCTCCACTCATTCTCTCTCCTACCCACTCACAACTCCTACTTTAATAACACTAGTACATATGCCCGTGTCCGAGAACACGGGTCTTTTTTTTTTTAATTAACATAATAAACATTATAGTTACAAATTATAGTGATGTATGAACATAAAAATTATGCCCTTGTTTACAAAAAGATAAAACATATATTTAACATTCAAATATTAAAAAACAATTAAAAATTTAAGTTTAATTTAATATATTTTTTTTGAAAGTGTATTAATTTAATATAATAAATCAAAATAGTTTTTTTTTTCAAAAACATTGGCTTATTTTTTTGAAAGTGTATTAATTTAATTGAGAAGATATAGACATGCCTTTTTTACTTTAATTGAGAGAAAAAAAAACATATACTATATGGGGCGTGCGTTTAGACTATTCATAAAAGGATTTCATTGAAAGTGTATTAATTTAATTGAGAAGATATACCCTAATTTCACTACTTCATCCATCATTCTCACTCCCAAATCTCCCATGCCTCCACGCCTCCACGCCGATCTCCCTCACCGCTCTCCCTCTCCATCGCCGGCGATGGCCTCACCAAACCCTACTTCTGTTTCTATATGCCCAGTCGAAGTACAACATCTCCATCGACGCTCTTTCTCTCCGGCGACGACCTAACCTGCTTATCCCTCACCAACGTGGCTACCCCACCCCTCCCACAATCATCGGCTCTAATCAATGGAGGAAGGCAACTACCCATCAAAAATTCCCTCCGGAGCAATCAATTTGGTATTTTTGGAGACGAAGCCCTGAGTCACGCGCGAACCGTCCGCAATTCGTCTGGGATCCGCCTCCAATCCGGCCGCAATTCGTTCTCAATACGGTCGCAATTCGCCCCTCAATCCGGCGGAGAGATTGATTAAGATCCATTTCTATTTCCTCTTTCATTCATGGATTCAAGGTTGGTTAATCGTACTTTCTGTAATAAAATTTCATTCTCATTCAAAATCAATCTCATTCAAAATCAGTGTTGGTTTGAAACTTTTCTCCTTTTTGTTTTGGTTCAAAATCAGTGTTGGTTCTTCTTTTTGTTTTGATTGTTACAGAAATTTGAATGCTTTTTTAAGCTTGATTGTTACAGAGAGATTAAACAGAGAAGCAAAGTTTTGGAATTTAACAGAGAAGCAAAGTTTTGATTGTTTTGATTGTTACAAAGAAATTATAAAGAAGTGAAGTTGAGAAATAAGTAAACAGAGATCCATTTCTATTTCTTCTTTTTGTTTTGATTAAGATCCATTTCTATTTCATCTTTTTGTTTTGATTGTTACAGAGAAATTAAACATAGAAAGTAAACAGAGAAGCAAAGCTTTGGAAAGTATAAAGAAGTGAATTTGAGAAATAAGTAAATACCTTTTGAAGTTTGAATGCTTTTTGTAGTTAATTGAATTTTGAAATTTGAACTGTGTTAATGTTAAGAATCATGTGTTGCCATGAATGTCATCCCAAGTGTTGCAAACCAGTGTTGTCACTGGTGTTGCCAAAAGTGTTGCCATTTGGAATTGGCGACACTGAGTTAGTTACTGTATTTTTCACAAATATTAATGGGTAAATTAATGTTTATATAACAGTAGTTAGTCACCTTAAAATGAGCTTAAAATCGGCAACGAAGCTTGACCCGGGCGTTAATCACGAAGAGAAGAAGAAGTTAACAAATAAACATGTGTTTATTTGTTTAATTGATGACCAAGCCGGGAGATATTTTATTCGGCTATTTGGGGAGAACAAGTCGAGTACAAGGCAATCAAAGCTAAGAGGTACAAGCATGAGAAGCAAGAGAAGACTAGGTCTCCTGATGAAGGCGAGAAGGCTATTTTGGAGGAAACAAACCCAAGGCTGTTAGGCGATCATTTGAGTAGGCTCCAAGACTTTGTGGCCTATAAATAGTGCGATGTGGATCTTCATTGAAGATCATCCAATTCGAAAACGCAAATCTGCACAAGAAAAGTAGAATTACGCTCTCAAGTGTTGCCATTCGGTGTCGGCAACACTTTGTCCAACACTCGAATATTTCATATAGATTTTTATATTTTTGTGAGGTTTTGAGTGTTTATTTCTGAGAGAATTCGTGTATGTTGTTCCTTATATCGGGGTTCGTTTATCATTAAGGAACAACCTCGACCTTGTATTGAATTCATATTATTAATAGAAAGGTCTTGCCTTTTAGGCACCCGTCAAGTTATATATTTATATAACTGGATAAAAATTATATTCTTGTGTATTGATTTAATTCTTCAGCTGCAAATTATATTTATTTCTATTGATTTTTGCTTTTTCTAGAATTGGTGAATGTGTTGTTGTTAGTGTCATCAACACTAAGAACAACACTGTGAGTTTTATCTCACCTTGTGAGTTTCGTCTCATAAGTTCTTAGCCATAGACAATTTCAATTGGTATCGAGCCTAGCACTTGATATACTAAGTGTTTAGATCCTTTTGTCATGGCTTATGATCCTGCAAACCCTAATCAAAAGAGATTACCGGTTTTAGACGGATCTAATTATGCTTATTGGAAGATTCGCCTACGCTCGCATATCAAATCAATTGATCTTCGGGCTTGGCGATCTATTTTAAATGGTTATTCTGTTCCAATGCTTCCTCCGGATGACGATGGTGACGTTCAAGTCAAACCTGAATTCGAGTGGACAATTGAAGAGAATAATCTTGCTAGTTTCAATGAAAAGGCACTGAATGCCATCTATGAATGGGTTGACATGCATATGTTCAAACTCATTCAAAATAGTCCTTCTGCAAAAGATGCTTGGGATACTTTACAAAGATTTTGTGAAGGAGATGGCAGTGTCCGAGAAACAAAGCTTAGAGGTCTCACTAGTAGATTTGAAAGATTAAGAATGGGTGAAAACGAAGACATCTCGTCTTATTTTGAAAAGTTGATTGATATTTCAAATGCTTGTCAAGTATTAGGGGAGCCTTTTACAAATAAACAACTTGTTTCAAAAGCTATTCGTACTCTTCCCGAATGTTTTAATATTAAAGTTTCAGCTATTGAAGAGACCCATAATCTTTCAACAATGGACATCAACTCCTTAATGAGTATTTTGAAAAACTTTGAGTTGAATCTCAATGAACAAACGGAGGCTTCTAAAGGCAAGAATATTGCCTTAAAAGTCGAATCTTCGGACACATGTGTGGACGATGAAGATGAAGTCTTCGAGGAGTTAGATGAAAATACTAGTGTGGCTTTACTTGCAAAGAGATATAATTCTATGGTTAGAAAATTTAACAAAGTGCAGGTAAAGGCTAAGGACCAAACGGCCAAAACCTTTAGCTCTGTGCCAAGGAGAAGTCCTCCTCCAAATCAAAAGGATATCCCACCAAGGCGTGCATCCTCGGAAAAGATCCGGTCCGATCCTAAGTACATTGAATCTATTCAATGTCATGCTTGTTCCGGTTGGGGTCACTATGCCAATGAATGTGCTAACACCTTGAGAAAGGCGGGCAAAAACTTGTGGGTATCTCTTAGTGATGGAGAGGAGGAAGGAACGGAGAAAGAAGAACAGACGGAGCAAGTAGTCATGATGGTCACGGTAGAGGAGCTACCTTCGACTGAGAGTGTTACTTCAAGTGTCGTTACAGATTTGACAACACTTGACACAACATTGGTGACTTCTTCAGAAAGTGTTGCCCCAAGTGTCGTCCAGAATTGGCAACACTTGGCACAACACTCAGCAGGTATGATTCTTTAAATGATCTTAATTTGCATGGTTCAAGCGATTTAAATTCAGAAGAGATTATAGAGGATGATCTTGATAAAGATGAACTTATTTGTGAATTAAAAAACCTCTATAAATCTCTCCTCGTGGAATGGAAAAAGGAGAATAAGATGGTGGTTTTCTTGAAAAAGGAAAATCGGGATCTTAAGAACTCCTTGACTCGGCTAGAAGCTCAACTCGCAGGAGAGACTTGGATCTTGATAAAATCAAGGCCAAACTCAACCTAGCCGAATCCACCTTCAAAAAACTCAACACGAGTTCATCCAAATTGGATGAAATACTCAAATTGAGTAAGCCTCTGAAAGCCTGGTCTTGGGTTCCAAGAATCACTTGAAAGTATTACCTCTTCCTTGTTTGATGTTGAAACTAAAAATTGTTTTGTAAAAGAGCGTGTCAAGGAAAAGGGTAGCACTCCTAGTGATTCCTCTGATCAATCCAATGAGTGTGAATCTTTTGTCACAAAGCTGGACATTTAAAACCGCATTGCATTTTCCTACAAAAGAAAATGTCCAGTCTTCAAGTGTCGCCTCAAGTGTCGCCGGTTTCTCGGGGCAACACTTATGGCAACACCGGTGAACGGAAATCCAGATTTTCAAAAAAGGGTTGGTTACCCAAGGAAAAGCTGAAATGCTATGTTGTTTATACGGCCTTAAGGACTAACATTGCGGGAACTTGGTACTTTGATAGTGGTTGTTCACGTCATATGGCCGGTACAAAATCATTCCTAACAGAGTACCAACCTATTCAAGGAGGCTCGATGACTTATGGTGGTGGAGGCAAGAGTGAAATAGTTGGTAAAGGAACAACTTTGGATATTGTTGGTTTTCCTCCTTTGAAAAATGTCTTGCACGTAGATGGTTTACTTGCTAATTTAATTAGCATTAGCCAACTATGTGATGACAATTTGGAGGTAAAATTCAATAAAAATACCTGTGAAGTGTTTGATAACACTAACTTTTGTGTCATGACTGGAATAAGATCAAGTGATAACTGCTATACGGTTGGTAATAAATCGGTGTGCAATGTGACAAAACTTGATGATATTAGGTTATGGCATCAAAAGTTAGGTCATTCTCATTATAGGAATCTTGAGAAGATTATCAAACATAATGCCGTCAAAGGTGTTCCTAAACTAGACCTCAAAAACACCGTGATGTGTGGAGACTGTCAAAAGGGTAAGCAAACTCGTGTTGCTCACAGTGTTGAACAACACAATGAGCAACACTCAGGAACAACACATTGTTTTCACTTCTACATATGGACTTGATGGGTCCTATTGAGGTAGAAAGCTTGGGAGGTAAGAAGTATGTTTATGTAATAGTTGATGATTTTTCTAGGTTTACATGGGTGTATTTCTTAAGAGAAAAATCTGAAACTTTTGATAAATTTACTCACTTAGCCTCTAAAATAAAAAACATGTTTTGTTCTCCTATTTTTCGAATAAGATCAGATCATGGTAGAGAATTTGAAAACATCTCCTTTTCTACTTTTTGTAGTAAAAAGGGGATACACCATGAGTTTTCGCACCCAAAACACCACAACAAAATGGTGTTCTTTGAAAGGAAAAATAGGACTTTAATGGAAATGGCTCGTGTTATGCTAATTGCTAGAAATATTTCTAAAGGTTTTGGGCCGAAGCATTAAACACGGCTTGTCACACTACAAATAGAGTTTTCTTAAGACCAGGTACAACTATGACACCCTATGAGATTTTAAATGGAAAGAAACCTACGGTTCACTATTTTCATGTGTTTGGGTGTTTGTGTTACATTTTAAATGACCGGGAATACTTAGGAAAACTTGATTCTAAGAGTGACAAAGCCATCTTTCTTGGCTACTCTCAAAACAGTCATGCTTATCTTGTCTATAATTTGAGGTTAAAGTAATTCAAGAATCGGTAAATATTGAATTTAACGATTACTTGAGTGCCACAGAGAACCAAATGATGATATACCTCGACTTTACTAGAAGAAGTCGAACAAAGGGCAGGAACAGACCGATTCACCTATCAGCCTACAGATTCAAGTGTTGCTCCAAGTGTCGCCCGAAATGGCAACACCCGAGGCAACACGGGAGAAGCAGTGGCTGGAAATTCCGAGAGCAGTGACTCGAAGGAGAAGATGGATTGGTGTACCATCAAGGCGGAGAGATCCCCGACTCGAATTAGAAATTATCATCCCATTACTCAAGTAATTGGTGATGTTAATGAAGGGGTTAGAACAAGGAACAAGGAGCCGGTTGATTACAGAGATATGGTTAGATATGTGTGTATGTCCTCCACATACTCTCGGGTAAAACACTCCTGTTTCGTTTCCTCTGTTGAACCAAAAAATGTGATTGAGGCCTTAAATGATAAATTACGGATTCAAGCTATGCAAGAAGAGCTTGAACAATTTACCCGTAACGAGGTTTGGTGTTTAGTTCCACGTCCTTTAAATACTAACATTATTGGAACTAAATGGATTTACAAAAACAAATCGATGAATTGGGTAATATTGTTCGTAATAAAGCTCGATCTTGTGGCTCAAGGCTATACACAAGTGGAAGGAATCGACTTTGACGAGACCTTTGCACTGTGGCTAGAATTGAGTCAATAAGACTTCTTCTTGCTATAGCTTTGTTATCTCAAAATCACATTGCACCAAATGGATGTCAAAGCGGCTTTCTTGAATGGGTACTTAGATAAAGAGATCTATGTTGAGCAACCCAAAGGGTTTGAAGATCCATTCCACCTGGACCATGTATACGGACTTGATAAGGCCTTATATGGCTTAAAACAAGCTCCTCGTGCATGGTATGGGCGTCTAACAAGCTTCCTTCTTGAATATGGATTTGTTAGAGGAGAAGCCGATAGGACATTATTTATTCTTAGGGAAAATAAAGAGCTTGTCATTGCTCAAATCTATGTTGATGACATAGTTTATGGTTCCACATCTAAAACATGTTTACAAAATTTTGTGGAAGCTATGACATCTACATTTGAGATGAGCATGATAGGAGAACTTAATTATTTCCTAGGATTGCAGGTGAAACAATCGAATGATGGAATTTTCATCACTCGAGCAAGTATGCTAAGAGTACGGTGAAAAGATTTGGATTGGAGAATGCCAAGAGCTCTAAAATACCTATGGGATCATCTCTTAAGGTAACCAAAGATCGGGCAGGGGAGGATGTTGACCCAACTACTGTATAGATCCATGATAGGTAGTCTTCTTTATCTTACGCCGGTCGTCAGATATAATGTTCGGCGTAGGTGTTTGTGCTAGATATCAATCTGCTCCTAAAATTTCTCACCTAAATCTTGTCAAGAAAATCATCAAGTATGTGTGCAGGACAAGTGAATTGGGAATCTGGTTCACCAAAGACACTAATACCAACTTAGTTGGTTTTAGTGACTACGATTGGGCGGGGATATAGATGACGAGAAAGAGTACTAGTGGGGGTTGTTTTTCTTGGGTAATAATCTAGTGTCATGGTACGATGCAAGCAAAAGCGTGTTTCTCTCTCGACCGCTGAATCTGAATATGTGGCGGGGAGTTGTTGTTCACAACTAATATGGTTAAAACACATGCTTGATGACTATGGTCTTGATAGTAATATCTTGACCATGTATTGTGACAATTTGAGTGCTATAAATATTTCCAAAAACCCCGTACAACACTCACGCACTAAGCACATTGATATCCGCCATCATTTTTTAAGAGATTTAGTAGAAAAGGAATTGATCCAAATAGAGCATATTGATACAAAACATCAACTTGCCGATATTTTGACCAAAGCCTTGGACCATGAGAGATTTTCAAGTTTGAAAAATCTCTTGGTCTATGTTTTCTATAAATTTGTTAGTGTTGTAGTCGGTGTTACCAACAACATCGGCAACACTTTGTATGAGTTGTATATTATCTTTAAAAAAAAAAAAAAAAAAATATAGTTGTTTAATCCCAAATGAGGGGCATTTATCGACCTTTTTGTTCTAGTATGTGTACATTCTTAAGGTTAACATTTTTTTATAAAATACCCCTTTGTGCTAAAAAGTGACAAAGTCACTCATATTGTTGTTGATATTTAAAAAAAAAAAAAAAAAAAAAAAAAAAAGGGCAAAGCTTGTGAAAATTCCCAAAGGGAATATAATGTAGTGTTTTATACTAAGTATTAGGGACATGGAGCTCGCTACTACAGTGTACCCTACTTGAAAGGTATAAAACTTACTAATTGTAGCTTTACACTTTAATAAAAAACTCGGGGCACGGAGCTCGCTACTACGATGCTTCCTTGTAAATAAATAAAGTGTAAAGTGTGCTTAAAAATTGCCTAAGAAAGTATAGTTATATATGTTGAAAAATATCAAGGGGATTTTGTTTAAAAATGTTGCCTTGAGTGTCACGCAACATTGCTAGTAACACATTAGTAGATGCTACATTAATTTTTTATTTTCTTATTTTTGTTTTTGTTAATTAAATTTTAAATCTCCAAAAGTCTATTTGCTTATATTTAGAGTTTGTGAAATTTAAAAGGTTTTTAGCAAAAATTTTTATTTTTGTCAATCTAAGTGTAATTTTGTAATATCTATTTTTTAAAATTCATCTCTTTGAATTTTGAAAAACACAATTTTATGGATATTACTAAAATTATGTTTAGTTATTATTAAAAATTATAAAAATTAAAAAAAAAAAAAAAAAAAAAAAAAGGGGATTTTTTTTTAAAAAATGTCGGATAACACTTGAGTTTGTTGGGATTTTTAGAGATAATTGGAGGATTAATTAATTTGACCTTGTCAAATCAATTAACTCCCTCCACTATTCACTCATTAAAACCCACTCCTAAACCCTCTCTCTCTCACCGTGCTCTCTCTCTCTCTCTAGGCGGAAAGAAGAAACCCTTCCCCTGCTCCTTCTTCGTCGTTCTTCAATCTTCCATGGCAAGCCCCAAAAATTCACCCCAAATTTCATCACCCATGGAAATTTCGCCTCTAGCTCCCTCTAGTGTTGCCTCAAATGTCGCCGTTCCAATGGAGATATCCCCGCGACACTTTCGGCCACACCCTCAACCTCACCCTCATTAGACATTGTTGTCTATGATCCTTCCAAAATTTCCATTCCTATTAATCTTCCGTAAGCTACCCCTCCATAGAGCTCACCTTCGCCCTCAAAAGAAGACCAAGAAGAGAAAGGCGGTTGATGCCTCTTCGTCTTTTAGGGGTGGAGTGCGTAGACAATCCGAGAGGATCAAAACCTTGTTCGAGTCCAAGATTCCTTCCAACACGGTGATGATCCAGTAAATGTGGAGGATAGCTCGAGTTCTTCTCTCAACATTTCGTCCGAGGAAGGTTCGGACCCAGCTTTTAAAGAGACAAAGGAGCCCTCATCATCTTCTGATGAGGATGAAGAAGCTTGGTTGGAAGATGAGGAAACTCTTGTCAAGCCCGGTCAAAATGAAGAAGAAACAGAAAATTTCATCAAGTGTCGCCCCAAGTGTTGCCGATGAAATGGCAACACTGAAGCAACACCCGCCGCCAAGACCAAAGCACAATCGAGTTCTCCTTCGTATTCTCCTATTTCTGGCCTCGAGGTACACTCTCCTAATCCCTCTCAGGATACAAAGTCGGATTATGAGTCCTTTGGATTTTATGAACGTCCTTTTCTTTCGGATGAATTTTATGGTGAAACAAATTTAGATAAGTTTGTTGAAGATTCCGAGAAGAAAATTCTGAATGAAAAGAATATGTATGTGACTCAATTCAAGGAGTTAGGTGTGTATCAGGTTTTGGAGGATAGGATGTTTTTGCCTACGGTGACTAAAGTGTCATCGTACATTGAAAGTGTGGTTAGGAATTTCTATGCTCATCTTAGGGATAATATTGATGATAGGAATACCCCTCATTATGGAAAGATTTTTGTTAGGGGCAATATCTATGATTTTAATCCCTTGATCATCAACAAGGCATTCGGCCTCCCTAATGTAGAAGATGAGAGTTTGGAATATGATCCTAATGCCCTAGCCACCTTTTTAACTGGAGGGAGAATCACCATTTGTCTCGATCACTTTAGGTCTACCCATCTCACTTCTTTGTTTAGCGTGCTCCACAAGATTTGTATAACAAATTGGCTTCCTACGGCAAACGAGAACACCTGGCCACTTTTGAGCAAGCTAATTTGTTGTACAAACTAGGCAAGAAACAAAGAGTTAACTTTGGGAGACTTGTATTTGCTCACCTTGCTGCATGGGCTAAGAAGAAAAAGACCTCCTCCTTCATTTTTCCTTCCCTTATTTTCCAAGTCCTAATGTACCAAAACCGCAAGCCTTGGAATGGTGATAATATCTCCGAAAAGCCTCGTTTATTACGTAATTACCAAACACTTTACCGAAGGTGATAGGCACAGGGATTTACCTTGGGTTTTGGTTACAAATGCTCCTCCCGTTACGCCCTCGCTACCGGTGTCGCCCAAGTGTCGCTCCCGAAACCGGCAACACTTCGGCAACACCGCTCCCGTAATGGTTGATGCCGCTATGGTACTTAATTTTTCAATAGTCGAGGTCAAGCACATTGACTCGCAATTCGGGGTGGTTGGACATGCGCACTCGACATGATGAAAATGGTGGATTTAATTTCTTCCAAAATAGGGGAGATAAGCCACCAAGGCGTGATGATGATGATGGAGTGGAAATGGTCTTTGGGCCAAGTGGGACGGCAGAGGGAGGTGAAGGAGCTGGAAATGCGGTTTAAAGATGGTTGGTTTGAATGGTGGTTGATTTTGGTGGTTTGGAACAAAAACAATTTTATTTGTTTTATTTTGATTTGTAATGCTTAAACAAATTTTATTTCTGTTTTTTTTTTTTTTCTTTGTTTTACTGAATTTTCTTCAAACTTGGATGGATGTTTTTTGTTGAATGATGGAATGGTTGGTTTAAGATTTTAATAATTATTTTGGTTAGTTATTAATTTCGTATTAAGGGGGAGATTTTTGTAAAGATTTTGATACTTCATTTGCTTAATGGTTGATGTTTTGGATTGAAAAATATTTCAAAACATTGCACTCGAAGGTTTATGTTGCCGCTATTAAAATCTCGTGGCATTTTCTCGGTTTTAGTTAAGTTTGACTAACCTGTTTTTGAAAAGATCATCACATTGATATTTTGTGAAGAAATCAGTAACTATGGGGAGATTGTTAATGTTAAGAATCATGTGTTGCCATGAATGTCATCCCAAGTGTTGCAAACCGGTGTTGTCACCGGGTGTTGCCAAAAGTGTTGCCATTTGGAATTGGCGACACCGAGTTAGTTATTGTATTTTTCACAAATATTAATGGGTAAATTAATGTTTATATAACAGTAGTTAGTCACCTTAAAATGAGCTTAAAATCGGCAACGTAAATGACCTGTGCGTTAATCACGAAGAGAAGAAGAAGTTAACAAATAAACATGTGTTTATTTGTTTAATTGATGACCAAGCCAGAGATATTTTATTCAGCTATTCTCGGGGAGAACAAGTCGAGTACAAGGCAATCAAAGCTAAGAGGTACAAGCATGAGAAGCAAGAGAAGACTAGGTCTCCTACAATGAAGGCGAGAAGGCTATTTTGGAGGAAACAAACCCAAGGCCGTTAGCCGATCATTTGAGTAGGCTCCAAGACTTTGTGACCTATAAATAGTGCGGTGGATCTTCATTGAAGATCATCCAATGTAAAACGCAAATCCGCACAAGAAAAGTAGAATTCTGCTCTCAAGTGTTGCCATTCAGTGTCGGCAACACTTTGTCCAACACTCGAATATTTCATATAGATTTTTATATTTTTGTGAGGTTTTTGAGTGTTTATTTACTGAGAGAATTCGTGTATGTTGTTCCTTATATCAGGGTTCGTTTATCATTAAGGAACAACCTCGACCTTGTATTGAATTCATATTATTAATAGAAAGGTCTTGCCTTTTAGGCACCCATCAAGTTATATATTTATATAACTTGATAAAAATTATATTCTTGTGTATTGCTTTAATTCTTCCGCTGCAAATTATATTTATTTCTATTGATTTGTGCTTTTTCTAGAATTGGTGAATGTGTTGTTGTTAGTGTCATCAACACTAAGAACAACACCTGTGAGTTTTATCTCACCTTGTGAGTTTCGTCTCATAAGTTCTTAGCCATAGACAATTTCAAACTGTAAAGTTTTGAAAAGTATAAATGTAAATGGTGTATATAAATGAGAGAAGAGGGTGTGGATCTTTTTTAAAAAAATTCAAATTTTAGGAGGGAAACAGATGACGGGAAAGGGACTGTAAAGCTTATTTTTTTTTTGTATTTGTTTTTTTTAAGGGCAAAATGGGAAAGGGACAAAAAAGTGAGGGCAAAATGGAAAATTCTGCGGTTGCTACTGTTCATACTACTGTTCATACTACAGGTTCCATTTATACTATAGACTATTCCTTATTTTTCGTTCTCAACAGTAAATGAGTAAGCTATTATGGAATGGAGGGAGTATAAAGTTTGAATAGGTAGATAAAGACAATAATCTTCATGGCAATAAGGCTTGTAACATTTATATATTTTCTGAGGGATCCATCTTTAGATTGTAATCATTTATGCTTTTCATCTTCTCCGTTTTTTTTCCTAATCTTGATTGGGGACAAGCAAGAATTTAGTGGGGGGAGTTTGATAAATGACGTTTCTATAGTCATTTATAGCATTTCATCTTTAGTATTTACTTAGTTTTTATTCTCATTTAGTCTTAAATTAGTGTAAATTAGCTTCCTTTGAATCATATCTTCGATTTTACACTTGTTGGTATACTTCTAGCATTTTTTTACAGGTTTTAAGTCAATTCTTGAACAAATGAAGCTTTGGAAAAACTAAGGGACCAAAGGCAAGGAAGGACAACTTCAAAATGGTCATCCAGACCAAATCCAAGTCAGAGCGGCCGTGCATCATAAAGAGGAGCGGCCGTGCAAAAGCCCTCAGCCAGGCCAAAATGGCCCCAAATCAATGGAGTGGGCGTCTTCATTGCTAGAGTGGCTGAGCAAACCAAGCTAGAGAAGGTGTGCAGCATAATCTGGAGCGGCCATGCAAATTTACCAGTTCAAATTATAATTTGGCGCTAATGCTGGAGCGGTCGTGCAAGTCACAATGCACGGTCGTGCACTTACTGTTACAGACCTGGAAAGGTACCTTTTGAAGATGACTGTTTGAAGAATCACACCCTTAGCCTAGGATGCCTATTTAAAGGCACTTTTGTATCAGTTTAGACATCTGAATTTTGACAGAAATACCTAGAAACACATGGCAAAAACTCTAGCAATTATTACTTCAAAATCTCTCGAAGATTCAATTGATGTTCTTGGAGTTTACTTGAAGATTGAAGCAATAAAAATATCAAAGTTATTTTCAGCCCTTGTCTTCATCCAAGCATAAGTTCTTCTATTCCTATCTTTTATTTTACTTCTTTATGCTTGTTTTAAATATGGGTAGTGAGTAATCCTCCTTATTCTTGGAATTGGAATTTCAGCATAATGTAGTCTTCTCATTTAAATCAAGTGTCTAAAATCTTGTTTACCATTTCATAATCAATTCTTTTATATAATTTTGCCATGACTTAAAAATATGAGTCGACCATATTCTGTATGAATTTTGTTAACCAAGAGAAGTATCAAGCGGAAGAATCTTGGTTAACAGAACCATATAAAACGAACTAGGCTCCATTAATCACAAGATGTAGATTAATGGCCTAGGGTTGGTCCTTCAGTAGTAAATACGTTGATTTTTATAAACTTAATGAATTCTTGCTATATATGGACCATCGAGAGATATGGCTTGAATAGTAGAGAATACGCGTGAAAAGCCTTCGATTGATAAGTAATGCACAATCTAGCGTATCATCCTTGATTAATGATTTGAATTATATTTTCTATAAACTTGATTTACTTATTGACTACATACTGTTTGATTTCCAATCCTGGGAATGTTTCATCTTATAAGAATCCAACCAAAGTGTTTTGTGTATGTTTTATCATTTTCTAATCTTCAAACTATATTTCTCCCAATCTCATCTCTATTCCTTAGTAAATACAAATATATCCCAAAGTAAACCCTCTCCTCGTGGAATCGACCCGTACTTGCATTAGCTATATTACTATAGCCCGTGCACTTGCGATAATTAAAAGGAACCGTCAGGTTTGAGACTAACATGGGACAACCCCTATAAGATCATAACATACTACCCGCCAGTATAGTAGTGGTGGGATATCAGAATCAGTAACAACATCCCCATCAATCGACAACCCGGAAATCATGCTGATATCCTATAGGGTAATAGTCATCTCACCAACCCGGAGGTGGAATGAATGGGTCTCCGGATGCCATATCTCAATCAATGCCTCCAGCAACCTATAATCGTACTGAATTCTCCCTATATAATCCATAAAGTTAATCTCGGCTAATCTCGACAATATACTCGGAGTTAGTCTATCCGGCAAGGAGGCACCACGATGAAATGAAAGCGGACTAGCAACCTGCTGTCCATATCAAATAAAATGAGCTATGTGGCCCTAATGTGCAGTCAAAACAGAGTTATCGATAGACCCAAATTCAATGAAGGTATCCATCTGTTTCAACAAAATAAACTCCATTTCAATATCAAATAAATACATATATAAACATATAGACTTTGAAGCATCAATAACAGATGCTTCTATTTCTCCCAAATTGGGTTCAAATATACCAACAATTGAGTTCACAAATTGAGTTCAAAACCCCAAAATTTCAAATATACCACAATAGAGTTCAAATATATCAACAATTGAGTTCAAATATACCAACAATTGAGTTCAAATACAACACTAATATTCAAGAAAATCATAATAATTTCAATATATTCAAACCAAAATCAAAGCATATACCAAAATCAAAGCAAAAATCTAATTTTAAAGTGATTAAAATAGCCCAGAAATTTAGTTCAAAACCCCAAAATTTCAACATGTACAACTAACATATTTTTTGAATAAGCCTAATTTTAAATAAAACACATACCCAAATCAAAGCAAAGCCATCAACAATTAAGAAGGATAAGATTGGATGTAAACTTACAATGACGAAATTAGAGGAATGAAAAGCTTGGATTTGATATAGAAGGCAATGGCAAACTTTTCTTCTTCTAATCCCTTCTCCCTTCTCCCTTACTTAGACTTAGGTTTTTTTTCTTCCTTTGTTTACGGTCTGTAACCCGCTGGCCTAAGGACTGATTTTTTAGAACTCGCTACACCATTTAGCGAATTTCATGTACGAGTGAAATCGCTACATGGTGAGCGAGTTCTCTCAAAACAATTAATTTTAATTACGATTTAAACGTCAATTTTTTAATCATTGATTTAACTAAACTTGTTACATGATGTAGCGAATTTCAACGGTCAAATTTTGAAATCGCTACATTATGTAGCGAGTTTTAAAAAAGTGGTAATTTTGAAAAATAATTTCAAATTTGAGTTATTTTGATAATTATTATTTTATAATGAAATTATTTCAGAAATAATCGTTTGCTGATGCTGATGCTGATGCTGATACTGATACGTACGAAAATCTGATAGCAACATTATTACAAATCTTGTTTTCTCATGTCTCTCGATGTAGCTTTTTTTTAAAGGGGGGGGGGGTTGTTTGTTGTGTGGAGCATTGTATGTATTTGAGAAATTCTGATAGCAACAATGCTCCGCACAGCAACCCCTCCTTTTTTAAACGGAGTATTTATAAAAATTTGATTAAATGTTTCTCAAGCTATTTGAGGAAACATTAAATAATTATTTATAAAACTCCCTGTATAAAAGAAGCCATGTGGTGGTCACTAGGGGTGGAAATGGTTCGATTTAGCTCGATTTGGACAAATTTAGAAGTTAAACCGCTAGTATCGGTTTGGAGAAATTTCAAATCGAGTTAAACCATAAAAAATTCAGACCGAGCTAAACCAAATCGCTGTGGTTCAGTTTGGTTCGGTCTAAATCGCGGTTTGATTTTGCGGTTCAGACCACGGTCCAAATCGCATTTCAAACCATAATCTTTTTTTGTTAAACCATTTTATGACTAATGAATATAAAATATTTAGAATCCATACTCAAAATCATCATTTTTCACAAACCCTAAAATTCAAATCTTGACAAAACCCTAAATTGAAATAAGCAAACAATAAAATTCTAAATCAGCAAATAGTCAATTTAAAACAAATCACAGATAAATGAATAAATATCAATTAAAAAATTTCAAATACCCACAACAAAATAGAGCACACTAATCAATCAAAACACACAAATTATTCAAAAAGCAATACCCATTTCAATTCAAGCGTTTAAACTCAAGAAAATCAAGAAATTGGCACAGAATAAGGCAAAGAAACGAACCTTTTGAAGAGGTTGCTCGCAAATTCAACCCAATTCTGATATTTTTTCGTCAATTTATGTGATATTCAAGTAAACAAGAAGCTGTATAAAGGTAAGATGTTTCTGGAAACAGGGAATAGGGTTTGTTATTTTGTTGTTTAGGGTTTCTCGTCGTCGAGAAGAGAGCAGTGATGCTCGTCGATTGAAGAGAGCAGTGCTCGTCATCAATTGAAGAGAGCAGTGCTCGTCGCTGATGAGAGAAACTAGAGGCGGCAGAGAGAAAACGGGAAGAGAGAGAAACGATTTGGGAATATTGAAAATTCAAAGAGAGGCGCTGACTTCTGAGGTTTTGTTAATGTGTTATTTAGGGTTTTTAAAAATTAAAGGATGAGATTAACTAAAATTTTGAATGGACGGTCAGGATTGCGGTTCAATGGTTCGGTTTACGGTTCAGTTTTACGGTTCGATTTCACGGTTTCAAACTGCGGTTCGGTCTTAAACGGTTTGGCTCGGTTCGGTTTAGGAATGCCAAACCTCAAGCTGAGCTGAACCACATGATTTGTTAATTTCTTAAATCGAGCTAAACCACTTATATCTAAAAACCGAAACAAACCACACAATTTATCTCGGTTCAATTTTAAATAGCGATTTGAACCAAACAATTTCCACCCCTAGTGGTCACATGGATAAGAGATGGCTTTAATGCAGGAAGTGGGGAAGTGGCTTTATTTTGACAGCCAATTTGTATCAAAAAAAAAAAAGCTGCATTGGCCTTGTCCCTTTCTCAATATATCTGGGTAGAAGAAACCAAAAAGTTTAAGATCAAATGTTATTCAATATTTCTTTTATATGATAAGTTTAATCTTCAGCATTTTAAATGTTATTTTTATAATTAATTAACTTATTTACTAATAAAACCCCCACTAAAAACTAGTTGAGATCTTTTGCTAATAGAGAAAGATGAAATTGTTACAAAAAAAAAAAGGAAAAAAAAACACAGAGAGAGAGAGAGAGAGAGAGAGGTTTAATATAGTAGCACCTTATGGCATGAATAAAGAGTTTATGTGAATCTTACTCAGATCTTTTGGAAGATAGTATTACTTTGATTTTGATAATGAGTTTAAATGAACTTAAATAACTTTTATAAAAATTTGATTATTCTCATAAATGTTTAAAAGTTATTATAACCCCCGTATGTATGCAGTATAAATAAATTATCAAGAACAATTTAGATTTTTATGAGAATAATTAATTTCTCATAAAAGTTTAGCCAAAACTACATTGGTCAAATTTAAAGTTAAACAATCTTACTAAAATAAAGTAAATATTTGACAATCAACTGCAACAACGCTACTACTGGTATATAATATACTCCCTCCGTCCCATTACAAACCACAAACTTTCCTTTTTGGTCGTCCCATTACAAACCACAAACTTCCTAAAATGGAAAGGAATCTTTACTATTCCCTCCACTCATTCTCTCTCCTACATTATTTTAATACTCACAACACCATTATAATTCACTATTCTCTCCACTATAATTCACTTTTCCTTAATTCCCGTATCTACAGTAAATTTCCTACTACTAATGGGACGGAGGGAGTATGTGATAAAAACATTAACAATAAGAGACATTTACAAAAAACTACTTCAGAAAGATGAAAATTACAATAAAAAAAAAAAAAACATAAAGTTCGAAATTATAAAAAATGGAAATTTTCATCCGCATCTACAATTTTAGTTTCATTTCCTAAAATGAGATATCATCATAATGGCATTGTTTATATAGATTCGATTCGATTGAATTGATGGAGAAGCCTTGTTTATATCTAATTCTCAAATAAAATGACTGTAATAACAGCAGTAGCACACAATCTAATTTATACAATCAAATCCATTTCCATAAATAAATCACTCATCAACCAATTTTCTCAAATTTGGGCACATGAACTGGGAAATCATTGATCTCATCAATCCATGGATTCTTCTCCTTAGCCGGATCGATATTCCTTAACGCTTTCCATACCGCACTGTTACACTTAAAACCCGATCCAAACGCAATTTGCCATGTCCTATCCCCTTTCCTGATTCTCCCCTTAGCCTCGGTATAGGCTAATTCGTACCACAATGAGCTACTTGATGTGTTGCCAAATCTGTATAAAGTCATTCTAGAAGGTTCCATGTGCCACTCGGAAAGTTCTAGATTCTTTTCTAACTCGTCCAACACTGCTCTTCCTCCCGCGTGAATGCAGAAATGCTCGAAAGCTAGCTTGAAATCGGGGATATATGGCTTGATCTTCATTTTAAAGATTTTTCTTGCGACCAAGGTGACAAAAAACAGGAGTTGTTCCGACATCGGAAGGACTAGTGGCCCGAGTGTAGTGATGTTCGTTTTCAAGGCCTCCCCAGCAACAGCCATTAGGTCTTTGGATAGAGCTACGCCGATTTTCTTGTTTTCGTCCTCCTCTTGGAAAACACAGTCATAACTTCTATCATCTGCACCCTTGTGAGTACGGACCGTGTGAATGAGTTGATACTTTGATCGACGACAGTCAGACGATCGGTTTGATAGGAGAACTGCGGCCCCACCCATGCGAAATAGACAATTAGAGACAAGCATAGACCGATTGTTGCCAAAATACCAATTTAAAGTAATATTTTCCATGCTGACAACAAGAGCATACGAGTTAGGGTGCACCTGTCATAATCAAGAATAATTGGTTAGTAAATAAAATATTTTGCTTGTAATTAATCTCAATGCTACATATGAGTAGAGTTTTTAGTTTTTACCAAAGAGATTGGTTCTCAATCTTATAATCCTTTTCCTCTATTAGTATTAGGGTTGCGCAGTGGAAGTACTCAATCCCATTGGCATGGTCCATGATAACTTTAGGATTTCAGGAATTTTTCCAAAACTAAGAGCATCCACAATGGGAGGTTTTGGGATGAGTTTTTATTTTTAAAAGCTCTCTAAAAGACTTTGCCTTGTGGAGCGAGTTGAAAGCTCCTTCAACGCTCTTCCTAGAAAGCTCTCGGAGCTTTTTCCATTAATTCACTTTTCCATATTGATCATTAAATATTATAGAAAAATGCTGAAAAAAAGGTTAATGTTGTTGAATTTGGGGAACCAAAGTTGATAAAAAGTTCTCCATTGTGAAAAATCATATAACTTGGAGGTTTTTATTATTAGTATTAGGGTTGCGCAGTGGAAGTACTCAATCCCATTGGCATGGTCCATGATAACTTTAGGATTTCAGGAATTTTTCCAAAACTAATGTTTGAACCCTCATAGCAATTAATGACGAAATTTGCCTCAAATAAATGCCCATGCCCTCACAACTTTTTTCAACTACTTCTTTAATGCACCAATATTTCAACAGCAAATAAAGATTTTTATTATTTTACATGTGGGGCCGGGCATTATCAAATGATATATAACAGTCTAATTTTTATATAAAATGATTATATTGTATAGTAATATGAGTGGGAGATCAAATAAGATTTATGTCTTTTATTATTATTGTTACATTTTATAATAAAATAAGATGAATTATATTACTGCTGTGATGTGTAATCGAGCTAAACAAATCTCAAATATGAACAAGCAAAAAAAATAAAATAAAAAAAGCATAGCACCCCACATTTGTGAAACATGTGACATGAATATTATGACAACTAAAAAGAACATCAACAAAAAGAATTCTAATTAATAAAAAAAAAAAAAAAGTTGAATTGGGAAATGAAATGAAATGAAATAATTGTACTGACCTGTAACATCTGTTTGGCTAGATCAATTGAAATTAAACCAGCACTACAACCCATCCCTCCAAGATTATAGCTCAAAATATTCCCCCTAAGTTTATAATGGTTAACAATCATGGCAGACAAGGAAGGAGTTGGATTAAATAAACTGCAATTCACCACAAGGATACCGATATCCTTAGGTTTTATCCCGGTTTTCTCCAGTAACTCATCAATGGCGCCAAACATCACCATTTCCGCCTCCTTCCTCGCCTCCGCCATACACGGGTTCGGCGGTACCCGTAAAACGGCCTCCGGGAAGTACGTTTTTTGACCTAGCCCTGACCTTTCTAGAATCTTCTTCTGAAAGGCCAAGTTCTCGTCGGTGAATGTTCCGGCTTGAGTTGATCTATCCATGAAGAGCTCTCTGGTGACCGTCCGTTCCGGGTCGGGCTTGTAACAGGCGAAATTTACCAAATAGACCTTCTTGGGGCGGCTCATGAAGTAGAGGGTAGCGAGGAATACCATAAGAGCGGAACAGAGGATTACTGTGACGAGATTGAATTTGAGCTGGGTCCATAAATGGAGGTAATCTTGGGTAGAGAGAGAAGAGAGATTGACGGAAACAATGGCGAGGAGAGGGATTAGGAGAAGGTACATGGCGTGGGTGATTAGATAATGGTAACCTAATTTAACGTATTTTAGCTTAACGGATAAGAGGAAATTTGGGAGTTTTGTTCTTGGTTGAACTGTGGACTCATGGTCAGCCATTGTTGATCAAATTTAAACCACCTTGGAAGCTTTTTGGAGAAAAGGAAAAGAGAAGAAAATTGAGAGAGATGGGTGAATGAAAAGATGGAGGGGGAGAGGGGAAATATATAAAGGGAAGGGAGTGACTGTGTGTGTTGTGTGTGTGTGTGAAGGTGCAACTACCCCAACGAACTTTTAATTGATAACTCGGCGGGGCAATGAATATTGCCAGTTGGGAAACTAGGGAGGTTTCGTGCGAATTTGCTGTTTCTTTATTTTATTTTGACTTGTTTTACTCATTGCCACGATGGATGGATGGATTTATCATTCAATTTTGACTTCTTCTTCCCAATGAAATAGTAGTTATTTATTTAACCTATTTTTCACCGGTTAATTTCTAGTTTGCCAATCTCCTGTTGCACGTGGCTTGGTTTGTGGCCGACTATCAAGGGCGTGTCTTGTGTTTGTGTTACAGGGGTTGCATGTGCACCAGCTCAAATTCAGTTTTGTAGCTTTTTATTTTTATGTTTGCTATCTATATCTACGGTATAAATAAGTCCTCCACTATCTACAGTTGAATGAACAGTATCAAGCGACAAATTTTTCATTTTGCCCTCATACATTTGTCCCTTTCCAATTTTTGCCCTTAAAAAAAATTAAATTAAAAAAAAATTAAAAAAAAAAATATGCGTGTCCTTGGACACGGGCATGTACTAGTATTTTTATAAAAGAGATAATTTTTGTTTTTGTTCAACATATTTTGGTATTTATTTTACTTTTAATATCAAATTTTATTTTTTTAATTATTATCAACGTACCACAAATAATAGTGTCATTTTATACTTAAATTTGTAATTTATACTCAAATTTATTTCATTTTTATTTTCGTACTACAAATAATAATGTCATTTTATATATATAAATATATAACTTAAGGGGTGTCCGAATGGCAATACCTTTCTTATTTATAAACTTTTGGTAAAAGGTCAAAAGTTCCTTATTAATTTTCAATCGAGTTAAATATCAAGTTCGTCAATGAGCTATTGACCTTTTTACCTATTCGTCAATGAAGTATTTCTTTTTACGATTTCGTCCTTAACATAAATACTTAATTTACCATATCATCCTTCCGTCTTATTTCCGCACAAACTTCTGTTAAATCTGCCTACTTGGCATGCTGACATCATAAAAATGCTTAATTGGCACTAGATATGATCAAAATTTGTTAATCTGTAATTATAAAGGGTTAAAGTGTACAATATTTAAATAGAAACCTCCCAAAAAAGATAATCAAAAACATAAAGTAGTTTAAAATTAACTACTAAATATAATCTATAATACAATAGAGGAATGAAATAACAGTCTCTTAGCCCCCTATAAGTGGTGGCTAGGATTCATTCTTGAAAATCTATTTCAAGGGCTGAGATTGAATGACGGCAGTTTGTAAAATCCTACCCCTAAACCTACGACAATTTTCTCACTTCCCTGTGTCGTCTCTTCTCCCTCACATTCTTTCCCCATCGTCAGAAACACCACCTCATTCCCACACAAGGAAACGGCTATTTCGTTGTTGGTGGCACATCAAATTATGTACTTTTGACTTGAAATTAGGTTTATGTGGTAGCATGATTGTTGAAGGTGATGATTATTAGTGTTAGTAAAAGAAATACCCATCAAACGGCCAGCGAGAGAGAGCGACGATGGCTATCTCCGGCTCCCTCTCCACCTTTACTCTTTTCTTTCCGCTACTCCTACTCCTCATTTTGATCGCCACTGCCGCCGCTGATGACACCACCGAAGGAGGCGGTGCTATTTTCACCGTCAATTCCAAATAATCTGGTATGAATCATTCCCTTAGTCTCCTTAAAGATCACTATAATCTCTGCCATGCTCAGATTCTCGGCGCCGGAGTTGTCGTCCCTATTGGCGGCACTGGCCGTCCTGATACCGTTGGGTAAGCCGTCCCTCCTCACTTTCTCTTTAATTTCTCAATTTGGGGTTGAATTTACTTTCCTGTACCTAATACAAGTCCGTGGTTTGTTTGAAGTTTTTCAATGGTTAAGTTCCATTAACCATATGTCATATTCTGATGGTGTTAATTAAGTTTTGCACTGATCTTTTGATTATAATGTGCACAGAATTTTTAATGATTGGTGTCTGTATTTGGAATGATGTAGGGATTTATCTTGGTCTGATTGAGGGGTCCTAAAGAATATAATGGCTGGAAAGTTGTAGAATCTCCTGCTCGGAAGAAGGCCAAAGGTTTGATCTTTTGTTGACCTAATTTTACTTCCTTATGTAAAATTTGGAAATTATTGGGAGTGATTAAGTGTTGACATGGTGTGCAGGTTTGCCTACATTTGTCTTGGTGGGTGTTGGGACCTCAGTTGTGGGTATACTTGCTGTCGTCGCCTACTTTACAATATTGACAAAAGGTCAAATTTTTAACCCAATTTTGTGTTTTATTGGTTTAGTTGGGAGTTGATGCGGTGATGCAAAAGTTATGGAAAAGATATTCTGCTGAAATTTGGTTTTAATTTTCGCTTCTACATGCAGGGTTTGTTTTTCGATTACGTAGTCCATTTTCTGCTTTGCATGAAAAATTGAGGCCATCTGGAACTGATGAAAAGAGTACATATACGGGCTCTGATGCATCCGCCGATGATGACATGGATGATGAAACATTGCGTGAGGGAGTTTTCTACAAGGTCAATGAAACTCTAGGAGTAGGTTAAAATAAATTATCATGGCTGCAACTTAATTGAATGAATAAATAAATTATTTTAGTTAGTTATTGTGCTAGCAAATGAAGAAAATTATAAAAGTTAAAACATGATTTAAATAATAATAATGGTGGTGGCATATATGTCCATGGTGGCTTTATTAATCATACAATCATTGAGATAATTTAAATAATTTTTTAAGTGTTCAGCTGTAATTTTGATATATGTGGTTTGTAATTATCAAACAAATTCAATTATTAAAATTTAACAATTTAATGATTTCAGCTGTATATTTTCATAATTAAATTTTCAGTTTATCAAACAGGCCCTGAGTAATACTCTCTGGTCCCAAATAAGTGTTTTAAAAAAAAAAAAAACCTTTTAACTAGTTCAAAAATTATTATGGCTGCAACTTAATTGAATGAATAAAGTCCAAAGTTACACTAATTATTTTTTTCTCTTTAATACATTATTTCAATAAATACAACAACTAATACAATGCGTCAAATTCCAATGTAAGTGTTGAGCTGAAATTATAATTAAATTTTGGTGTTAAAATTAAGAAAATTAATGATTTCAGTTTTATATTATTTTGATACAGAGTAAGTACCATCAAATATCAATTGTCCGCTAGAATCATTCGTAAAAGGAATTATGATGTTCAATGGCTTTATTAATCATACAATCATTGAGATTATTTAAATAATTTTTTATGCATTGAGCTGAAATTATGAGTAAATTCAGATATATGTGATTTGTTATTACTAAACAAACTCAAATCTTAAAATTCAGCAATTTAATGGTTTCAATTCTAATTTAATTTCAGCTTTACTAAACAGGCTATGCGTAGCAATCTTGTCCCAAATAAGTGTTTTTTTAAAAAACTTTTATCTAGTTTAAAAAATATTATGGCTACAATTCAATTGTATGGATAAATTCCAAATTTACTCTAATTCTTTTTCTCTTTTATACATTACTAGGTGGAAACCCATGCTTCACACGGGGTTAAGAATTGTTAATTTAATTATTAAAATTATATTTATGAGTACTATTATTGATGATATTTATCACTTTTTCAAAAATATGTTTTCATTTTATTCCTTTATTATTAATGAACTTTAAACAATTATTTTAGGTTAGGTTAATTATCCTAAATAAAAAATACTATTGATAATATTTATAATATTATGTCAATAACAAATTTGATTTTGAGTAAGATATATAAACAAATGAGAATTCAATTTCATTATATATAACTCCAAACAACATTTTATCTATTCCATTATTACACACTAATTTGAAATTTTATTTTTCGTTTCTTGTAACATTACATTTCAAATTTAGTCCTAATTAGCTAAGGTATTTGCTATATATATCAAGCATAAAAGTAATATCAAACAATGATTATAATGTCAAATGAATATTGCAATATCCAAAATACAATCCAGCTTTATATTCAATTATTTCATATAAAGTATAAATCTACATAGTTTATAATTACAATGTCATTAGTTATATGCATTAATCAAATTAAGGACTATTACCATATCTTATCTTTCATATTCCAATAGTTTAAAAAAAATCATATTCCAACATCAATTATTCATTGACTATTAGTTGATTTACATAAATTTTCTAATTAATGTCATATTAAATTAATATTTTGAATTCATATATTATAGGATTTTGGGTAAAGAAAACATTAATGGTATAATATTTAGACTTAGTATTTCCTTCTCTCACTCTCTCAATGGGGGAGTTATGGGGTATATTAATAGCTTTTCACTTGAGGGGATTTTTTTTTTGTAAGAGCAATGAATTTTATTGATACATCCAAGGAAATTGTCTCAATTGCATGAACCAGAAAAGTTGAACAACATATTGCAATGAAAGTACCATGAGCATTTCGAAGCACCATCCCCATGCCTTTAACTGATGTAATTCATATGAAAGATAAACCTTGGACAAAAATACAACATAAAATTATCACCATACCATAGTTAATGTTTGTAAAATATGAAAAAATAAATATATAAATCAATATAAAAGATAAAAGTAAGACTAACAAGTATTATAGTAGTTAATGTTTGTAATCTTAGCAATTTAATAGAATTCATTTGTAAGCATGAATAAAATAGAAGAAAGAAAACGCAACAACAAATAAAATTATTCAAAAAATTACTAAATAAAATAATAACTAAAAATGAATTCAATATCAAAACAGAAATATGAAAGTCAAATATTAATAAAGGAAAAACAATAAAAAATAAGAGTTCAAAAATATAATAAAAATAAAGAGTAGAAACATATAAATAATAAATTTGAATATTTTTAAAAATAATACAAAGTCAAAGTAGAATAAATATCAAAATAGAAAACAAAAAACAAAAAACAAAAGAAAGATGAAACAATTGAATGAAATATGGAAAGCGAATCTTAATAAAAAATTATAAAAAGGAAGCATTCACGAACACAATCAAAATATATTAAAAAAATAAAAAATCTATTTTGAAAAATTCATCAATGAAAATCAATGTCAAAACCAAATATAAATAAATATAGCAAAAATCAAACTTTAATCGAAATAAAAGAAATATTTTTTATCACAAACTGAAAAAAAAAAGAAGCTAATATTAAAAAACAAAAGTAACGCAAATATGAAACAAAAAAAGAGAAATAATAAATAAAACTAAAATCAACTTTACAAATAAGTAAAAGAAATCAAATCATAATCGAAAGGAAAAAAAATCCAAAAAAAGTTCTTATTTAAAGCCAAGTTGTAAATTGTCTTACAAAAAGAGCAAAAGCAAAATGAAAAAAACTTTCATAATTAAGAAAGAAAAAATTCTAATACACAAAAGAAAATCAATATTGTAAGAGCAGCTTGATGGTGTTACCACAACGGCTGCCCAACACTCTCAAGTGTTACCAGACGTAGGTGCTATCAGAAGTAGTGATAACACTTTTTAAGTGTGACCCAAACACGTCTGACTATTTTAGTTGTGACATTTATTTCATAGGTTATATTATGTTTATGTATAATCTATTGTTGCAAAATGTATATTTGTTGTTAGTATAATGTACAGATAACAGCCAAGAAAAGATTAAGCTACAAAGGTGGAAGATCGTGATTTATGGAGAGTTATGCATAAATGGATATTTATATGTAACTTGTAAATATCCAAGGAAGCACGTGGGAGACTTGTTCAACAACTGAGATTGAAGACAAACAAGAGAGTACAACTCAGGAGAGCTCATAGTTAGAAAGAGCTAATGCTAGGACTTGGGCACTAAGCAAAGTCGGTTGCTACAATCAAGGAAATTGACCAAGTATTTAGCTCAACAAGCTCAACCACTTCTCCACTCCATCCAATCCAAATTCAAGGCTGTTAACAAGAGTAGTCTCCAAGTATTTGAAGGCTATAAATAGCAAGGGTGTAGAAGAGAGCAAGATGTCGAGCATCACACACACACTTGCACAAGAAAGAGATCAATTACTCCTCGGCTCTTTGTGTTCTTCCGTTCACAAATTATTCCACCTTCAATGTCTTGGGACTTAATTGTGTCGTGGAGGATTTAACTTCGTGATTGATCTTAGTTCCTAGTTCTTACATTGATATATAGATAGGGAACAACTTCGGCTTTGTAATCAAATTATATTTTGAATATAAAGTCTTCGCCTAAGGGAATCCTTAAGTTATATATTTATATAACTTGAGAAAAATTATTTCATGTGTTTATTCTTTACTTCCGCTGCAAAATATTTTGTTTTACAAACTATTGCTTTTTTTTACGTACAAACTGTTTTTATTCTATGTTGTGTGTGTTACCGGAAGTGTTATCAGTTGTGCTATCAACCTTTTTGATAACACTTGCTAACTGGCCATAGACAATTTCAATTGGTATCAGAGCAGGCCACTTGACGTACTAAGTGCTTGATCCAGTTGTCATGGCTTATGATCCAGCTAATCCTAACCAAAAGATACTTCCTGTGCTCGATGGTTCGAATTATGCATATTGGAAGATTCGCCTTCGCTCTCATATCAAATCAATTGATCTTAGGGCATGGCGATCTGTTGTCAATGGGTATTCTCTTCCTATGTTACTCCGGGATGAGGATGGTGAGGTTCAAGTCAAAACTGAATTCTAGTGGACTAACGAAGAGAATAGTCTAGCTAGTTTCAATGAAAAGACACTTAATGCCATTTATGAGTGGATTGACATTCATATTTTTAAACTTATTCAAAGCACTCCCACGGCTAAGGAAGCATGGAATATTTTGCAAAGGTTTTGTGAAGGTGATGGTAGTGTGCGTGAAACTAAGCTTAGAAGGCTTATTAGCAAGTTTGAAAGATTAAGAATGGGTGAAGATGAGAATATTTCATCTTATTTTGAAAAGTTGTTTGATCTTGCAAATGAATGTCAAGTTTTAGGTGAACCTTTCACAAATAAGCAACTTGTTTCAAAAGCCATTAGAACCCTTCCTGAGCGTTTAAATATAAAAATTTCATCTATTGAAGAGGCTCACAATCTTTCTACTATGGATTTCAATACTTTAATGAGTATTTTAAAAACTTTTGAGTTAAATCTTGTTGAACAAAGTGAAGCCACTAAGGGCAAGAATGTAGCTTTGAAAATTCATTCCTCAGATTTTCAAAAAATTGAGGATGGAGAGGTTTTTGAAGAATTGGATGAAAATGCTAGTGTTGCTTTACTTGCTAAGAAATATAACTCTATGGTTAGAAAGTTTAACAAAGAGAATGCGCAGGTAAAAGCAAAGGATAAACAAACCAAAGTGTATGATTCAATGCCAAAAAGGTCATTTCCATCTTCCCAAAAGTCCAATCCAATAAGAAGGGCATCTTCTGATCAGTCTAGGTCTGATCCTAAGTACATTGATTCAATTCAATGTCATGCCTGTTCTGGATGGGGACACTATACAAACGAGTGTGCAAACACTTTAAGGAAGATGGGAAAAAACTTGTGGGTGTCCCTGAGTGATAATGAAGATGAGGGAACAACCCAAGATGAAGAACCAGATATGACAACAATGTTGGTCACTATATGTGACACGGATACTGGAAGTGCTACCACAAGTGTTAACGAATCTCTGGTAACACCTGAGATTACACTCAGCAGGTATAACCACTTCAGTTTTTCTAATGCTATTTGCTTCATGGGTTCAACTGACCTTGATACAGGAAATTCTCAAGAGGATGAGCTAAACAAGGATGAGCTTATAGATGGGTTGAAGAATCTCTACGAAGAACTTCTTGTCGAATGGAAAAAGGAGAACAAGAAGGTGACATTCTTAACCAAGGAAATTCATGAGCTGAAGGAAAGCTTGACTAAGCTGGAGGTCCAACTCACCAAGAAGGATGCTATGTTGGATAAAGTCAAGGCCAAATTGTCTCTTGCCGAGACCACATTCAAGAAACTCAACACAGGATCGTCCAAACTGGATGAGATCCTCAATTTGAGTAACCCTCTCAAGGCAGGTATTGGTTTTCAAGAATCTTTAAATAGTATTGTTTCTACTTTGAATATTGATGAATGTGAAACATGTTTTGTTAAAGAACGTGGTTCTGATAAAAATGTTGGCATCTCTGACTCTTCTGACACTGCTAAAGTATGCAAATATTGTCACACTATTGGACATTTAAAAAATAAGTGTCAAGCTGTTTTAAAGAAAAAATCCAGTTCTACAGTGTTACCAGAAGTGTTATCCTCTACTTCAGACAGCACTTCAGATAACACTGTCTGTCAGAAAGTCAAAAGTTCAAAGAAGAAATCATGGAAACCCAAAGCTAATCTGAAATGTGATGTAGTTTATACTGCTTTGAAAACAAATATAGTAGGATCATGGTATTTTGACAGTGGTTGTTCACGTCATATGACAGGAACAAAGTCGTTTTTAAATGACTATGAATCTATACATGGAGGGAGTGTTACGTATGGTGGTGGTAGTAAGAGTACAATCATTGGGAAAGGGACACTTAATGTGTCTGGTTTCCCCACCTTAATAAATGTCTTGCATGTTGATGGTCTAGTTGCTAACTTGATTAGCATTAGTCAACTTTGTGATGACAATTTAGAGGTGAAGTTCAACAAAAACAATTGTGAGGTCTTTGATGATTCTAATAAATGTGTTATGTCTGGAACTAGATCTAGTGACAATTGTTATCTTGTTGAAGATAAAATAATATGCCATTCGGCTAAGGTTGATGTTACATATTTATGGCATAAAAAATTAGGGCATGTTCATATAACTTGAGAAAAATTATTTCTTGTGTTTATTCTTTACTTCCGCTGCAAAATATTTTGTTTTACAAACTATTGCTTTGTTTTACAAACTGTTTTTATTCTCTGTTGTGTGTGTTACCGGAAGTGTTATCAGTTGTGTTATCAACCTTTTTTATAATACTTGCTAACTGGCCATAGACAATTTCAAATATCAATATAAAAACATACGAAAAAATAAAAAACGAAAATTAAAATTCTAATAATTAAAAAGTGAAAGAAACATTCACAAACATAAAAGAAATAGAAAAAAGCAAGAAATAAAATCAAAATTAAGACGAAAATTTATAAAATAAAATTTAAAATTAAAATTAAAATCTAAATCTAAATCTAAATTAAAATCAAAATAATAAACACAAACATAAATATAAAAAACAAATCCTAATCAAAATAAGCCAAAAAAGATTATAAAAAAGTCACTCACAAATCCGAAAAAAAAGAGTTTGTGAATACTTATACTAGCATTTTACAATAGCATTCCCTAGAATCTTGACATATTTTCTTTCTACATGAATTCGTCTCTACAAAAGTGATGGAGAGCAAAAAACAAACATTTTTCAAAAGAAAATTAGTGTTTATATTTTAATGAAGAAAATGGATGAGTCTTCAACTATTGATCTTTTATGAATAGTCTAAAAGTTTTTATTAATTATTGTATTAGTTAGTATTACAACCTTTAAACTTCAACTTGTTTCATATTCCCGTTGATTATAACAAAATAAAATTATATTCTTCTATATGTTTAGTAATAGATAGAGCCGTCAATTCGGGAATACGGAACGGGACGGGACGA
The DNA here is from genome assembly GCA_022495995.1 of Adenophora triphylla var. japonica. NCBI lineage: Eukaryota > Viridiplantae > Streptophyta > Magnoliopsida > Asterales > Campanulaceae > Adenophora > Adenophora triphylla. The sequence goes on along the minus strand of JAFEMH010001935.1, from coordinate 146,939 downwards.
AATTATGTTGTCCCACGACGGGAACGGAACGAGACGGGACGGGACAAAACGAGACGGGACTAAAATATTCCGTCCCATCCCATCCCATTTGCGGGACGCGGATCCCGCGGAACAAGGCGAGACCCGTTAACTAGGAGGGATTAAACGTTGACTAGGCGCCAAGGCCATGATCACGATCGACCAAGGCCACGACACAAGTTATCTAGATCATACTCGTCTTTAAGTCAATCTTTAAGTCAATGAAATGTCGTACTTAATTTACTATTAAGCTTTTCATTACTATACATTTCCATCAATATTCTCAATAAATTACATGGCCCCTTTGTATCATCATCTACGTAGCTCTGGTGAACTTGAAACACTGAATGAAGTACTTGTTGATATGGTACTTACTGCATCCGTTCGACTTTCCAGGAAGGTAGTATAGTTAGAAATTAATATACTCCCTCCGTCCCAGTAAATGCTTCATCCTTTTGGCCCGGCACGCAAATTAAGAAAATAGGTGGAAAGAAAAAATATTGTGAGTGTAATTTGAAAATAAGAGAGAATTAGTGGAGGAAATAGTAAATTTGAAAAGTGTTGTGAGTGTAATAGTGAATTAGGAGAGAGAATGAGTGAAGAAAATAGTAAAGATTTTTTGCCAAAAAAGGAAAGATGAAACTTCTAACAGACGCCCTTTTAGGTAATTAGTGAAGCTTTTATTGGGACGAAGGGAGTATTCAGCTTAGATATATAGGTTAGAAGGTATATTACAACATTCATTGTTAGTTAGATTTGGTGCCACCTTACTGCAGCACAAATTGGCAGTGACTATGCACCTATGTGAAGAATTTGCAGTAGAATCAGTAACATTGAAGCTCATATATCAAGAATTCCTGAAACCAGGTCAAGAACCATTGAAGTATTCTGTCACTGATTATTTTGACTTGATCAATTTTTGATTTTGACTTGATCAAGAATTCCTTTCTTTTGTAACTATTTTTTCTTATATGATGCATGCCTATTAGGGCCGTCAATACGGGATAACGAGACGAATTGTCCTGCGACGGGAACGGGACGAGATGGGATGGGATAAAACGGGAAAGGACTAAAATATTCCGTCCCATCCCGTCCCATTTGTATGGCGGGACGGGACGTCCCGACGGGACCATCCCAACTTGACTGCTCTAGTAATAGATAGCAAGATTAAATTACTTTGGTGTGTCTTTTGAATTTCCATATGCATGTTACTGATGAACATAATTGTGGAACTAATGCAATAATTCTTTATGTTCTTAACGGTTTAAGTATACTAAACGATGAAGATATGAACAACCTTCCGTTCATGAATTTATAAAGTCTCTCTTCATGATATGTAGTTAATGTCGAATTTAATTGTGAGACTTATCTAGTGTCAACCTCTAGTATATACTCCCTCCGTCCCATTATTTACTTCACCATTTTGGCTCCGGAACGCAAATTAAGAAAATGGGTGGGAAGAAAAAATGTTGTGAGTGTAATTTGAAAATAGGAGAGAGAAATTTGAAAATAGGAGAGAGAATGAGTGGAGGGAATAATAAATTATAATGGTGTTGTGAGTATTAAAATAATGTAGGAGAGAGAATGAGTGGAGGGAATAGTAAAGATTTTTTGCCAAAAAAGGAAAGGTGAAGCTTTAAATGGGACACCCAAAATGGCAAAAGGTGAAGTTATTAATGGGACGGAGGGAGTATATGATTTCTATCTAGATTATATACTTCTTCTTTTCATATGTAATGATTATCAAATGAAAATCACCATATTTCTTCTTGGTAATATGTACACGTTCAAATACTTAAAGTTAATACCTATTACTTTTAACTAATGACCTTTACATAGTATTAACACATTAGAACTACTAGACTTCTTTAAATTAACTATTACTAATCACCTTAATATAGTACCCATTCACGTACCTTTTAAGGACTATGAATATTATTAGCTATTATGGCGAATAGGAATCATCACATAGAAATCAAAGGGTGGATGAGTTGGTAACTTGAGAATGCAAGAATCATCTTTTGAGACATACGTGGCAACACCTAATAGAATTTGGCCTACTTTAATATACTATAGTAAAGATTTCAATCTATACTATTAGGAATATAATATAGTATCATTATATTATATTCAAAGTATATATTGTGATATTTTAAATTAGAAAACACAATCCTTGTATTAGATTAGAAAACACAATTTTTGTATTAGATTAGAAACCTGCTCCTTCTAGAAATTAGAAACCTTCTCCTTCTAGGAGGTTAATCATTGTAATTCTATAAATATGTATCTCTAGCATCATAATCAATTGAGTCATTCAATTCAATTCAATTCCTCTCTTTCCTGTTTTAATTGACTTCGTCTAACCCTCATTATTCTAATATGGTATCAGAGCATTAAGATTCATAGAAGAACTTCTCCGCCACCTTGCTTCCGCCACCAATTACCAAAATCCCCACCACCCTCGGCTCAAAAACCCTTTTGATCGAAATCCTAAAACTTTTTGTAATTCAACCCCCTCGGCTCAAAAACCATTTTGACTGAACCCCCAAATATTTTTTTGGTATTCAACCCCCCTCGGCTCAAAAACCTTTTTGACCGAAACCTCAATTTTTTTACAAAAATCCTTTGACCGACACGTGAGGGGTGAAACCCCTACTTGTACAATGTGACTCCACGTGCTCGTCTCATGCGTGAGGTGTGAAACCTCTACTTGTACTAGGTGACTCCACGTGCTCGTCTCACACGTGAGGGGTAAAACCCCTACTTGTACAAGGTGACTCCATGTGCATAACCCCTACTTCAGAAACGATGTACATGTTCGGAAACACATCTTCAACTCGTCATCAAATCCGGTTCATCTCATCACTCTTCAAGATTGGACTTATCCAAAGACCGTCCATCTTGCGGGAGCATATTAGGAATATAATATAATATCATTATATTATATTCAAAGTATATATTGTTATATACTAGATTAGAAAACACAATTCTTGTATTAGATTAGGAAACACAATCTTTGTATTAGATTAAAAACCTTCTCCTTCAAGGAATTAGAAACATTCTCCTTCTAGGAGATTAATCATTGTAATCCTATAAATATGTATCTCTAGCATCATAATCAATTGAGTCATTCAATTCAATTCCTCTCTTCCCTGTTTTGATTGACTTCGTCTAACTCTCCCTTTATTCTAATAAATACAACAACTAATACAATTCATCAAATTCCAATGCAAGTATAATTTAAATTTAAATGATTTTAAAAAACAGGTGGAAGTAGAATTGTAGATGTACCATTTTATATAACACACTAGTAAAAGCCCGTGTCCGAGGACACGGGGAAACTTAAAAAAAAAAAAAAAAAAGCCCTTTGTCCGAGGATACGGGATTTTTTTTAAAAAAAAATTAAAAAAATTAAAAAAAAATAAATTTTTTTAAAGAGGGGGCAAAATGGAAAAGGGACAAAAAGTGGAGGCAAAATGGTTAAATGAACACTTGAAATTGTTCATTGAACAATGCCAAAACCGTCCTTCCTTATATTATAGATTATGCATTGGCGTAATTGTTATAATAATCATTAATAACATTATCATGACATCATTCCTAATAAATACATAAACGTTGAATTATCAGCGTTATACAATATAATATAAAAAAGGGTATAGTTGATATGATTTCAAATTAAAATGGTTCCAAACGGAATCTAAACTAGATTGTATGAGTTTGTATGAGTTTCGTGTCTAACTAGTTTGAAAATAATAAGCACCAAAATACATTTAAATTGTCAGTGCTTTTTTATTTTATTTACCCTTTACCTGCTCAAGATCTGAGATTCATGTTTTAGCTTTTGACAGGAGAATGTAAGGTTGCAAGAAATTGTCAGTTCACCATAGTGTATACTCCGTTCCACGATAATTTGTAAAAAGACACTTTTTGAACATCTCACAATAATTTGCACTTTTTCAAAAAGGAAATGAGACCTACTTGTATCTATTCACAACCATTACCCACTTACTCCACTTTCTCTCTCCTACCCAACCATCTACACTCACAACACATCATCTTTTTCATCTTTGTTGGGTCCTATATTTTCAATCAAACTTGTTTACAACTTGCACCTAGCATCTTGGTACTAACAACTTGAGTTCTTCTATTGCATCTTGATCATTTGCAGGTTGAACTATTGTTACGTTAACCCTAATTTTCAGGGAACGTGTCAAATTAATAGGAGACCAATTCAACGACGTTTTCTTCATCAAAATAACCAGCAACGGATCACTTTCATCTCCATCAACGAAGTGGCGAATAAATCTCAACTTACCTCCGAGATTCTAGGCTTGCTATTTTCTTTGTAATTAGCCGTTGTAAAGAGGTATAAAAGGGATAGAACACTGATAATTCACACACATTCACTCTAGCTTAAGCTCCCTTTGCATACGCTCTTAGCTCTGTAATCATCTCAATCTTTAGTAAACTTTTGGTCAAGGAAGGTACCAAAATCTCCCGGGGTTTTATGCCGGCGAACAAGTTGTTCAAGGGCTTTCCCTAGTCAACAAATACCTCGTGTTCATTTCTATTCAACCCGATAATCATTGTAACCTGATTCATATCACTTTAGTCATTTTTCTTATCATCAAAAATATTTGTTGAAATTTGACCAAAACAATTTGGCGCCGTCTGTGGGAAACTTTGATTATTTGCGTAGAAATGACTAATCCATCGTCCGGCAGTCAAGGTGAGAGGAATCGGCCGCTTCCTGTTTCCGGCGTCCAAGGCAATCCATCTTTGAATGCGGAAGCTGTCAATTTGGAGATAATGTCCAACATGGCCGATATGTTGAAGAAAGTGAATGACCGGTTGGATGCTCAGGAGCATACAAACACCATGATATTCAATGCCATTGATGCCATGCGTAAAGGGAAGCAAGCTGAAACTCAAGTATCCACCCCATTCTCACCTTTGTATCCTAGATCTCTGTTTGGTGTGCACAGACCTAGTCATTTTGGAGATATCCCTATGTCCGGCACCTTGCCAGCAGAAAGCACAATCGTGACGTCCATTCCAATCGAGCAACCAAGATTCAGCCTTCCAGCTAGCCAAACTGTGTTGTCATCTTGCTACACCTATGCTACACCCTCGATGGGGCAAACAGGGAGTTTCTTTAATGCTTTTGATACCTCTGCACCTCAGTTTAATAATACTCCTCTTTTCGCAGAGAACCAACTTGTTAAGGAAATGCAGACCATTAAAGAGTTGCTTCGAAGTGTGCCTGGAGTCAACTTGCCGTATCACCAAGTTTCTCCAACTTGCTATAACGAATCTCGTTTTGTTCCAGCAATAGCTAGTATGGAGATCCCAAAGAAGTTTTCAGTCCCTCATATGAAGAAGTATGATGGAAGCACCGACCCAGCAGAACATGTGTTGATGTATCAGGAATCAATGGATATTATAAGTATCCCCCCTATTTTTAGAGAAGCATGTTTTTGCAGGGGTTTTGGCTCAACTTTGTCAGGACCAGCCTTAAAATGGCTAACAGGACTTCCTCTAAACTCTATTTCTTCTTATGCTCAACTTGTCAATATGTTTATTAATCAATTTTCATGCAATAGGGTATTTGACAAGTTGACTAGTGACCTTTATAGAATTGTGCAACAGCCTAACGAAAGTCTTAAAGAATATTTGCACAAGTTTAACAAGGAGGCAGTTACTATACCCAACTTGGACGTATCCACAGCTACGGAAGCATTTCGTATAGGCTTGAAGAAGAGATCTCTATTTTATAATGAGTTGGTGATGACTCCTGCGAAACAACTTGAAGAAATTAAAACCAGAGTCTTGCCTTTCATCAGATTGGAGGATGACAGCCTGGCAGTGGGGAAGTCGACTGGGAGGACCCCTACTCCTCTATTCGAGCCCTCTGACAGAAAATCGGATTCCTATCATTATAAGTCTAACAGGGGCAAACCCCCTGTTAAATCTGAATCTTCTAAAGTTCATTTTGTAGATGATGATCAAGATGGGGATGATAATGATTATCCTAAAATTTCTGAATACTGCTTTTCTGTGGACATTGCAGGAATCCTTTGCGCCATGGGAAATCTTGGAGATAAAGCAAGATGGCCCAAGAAGAGTGATCAGCCAACAACTTGGAAGGACAAGTCCAAGTGGTGCACATTTCATGAGGATTTTGGGCATATCACTGAGAATTGTTTTGCCTTGAGGAAGGAGATTGCTCATTTATTATCCAAGGGTCTTCTTAAGGATTTGTTGGGTAAGAAGAGGGTCTGAAGTGAGTCTAAAGAACCTGATTCAGGGGAGCAGTCCAGACCCGAGAAAGTTGCACCTCCTCCAGCCACCAAGGTAGTAAATGTTATTTCAGGTGGATCCCATATTTGTGGAACAACTTACTCTGCAGCCAAGCGTCATGCCAAGAGTTCTAAGGAGGATCAGTCAGAACTACCCTCAAGATGTCGCGATTTCACCGATGGTCAAGTTATCTCCTTTGAAGATGAGGATAAAGCCAACATGTTGGACCCCCATCATGATGGTTTAGTTGTTCAGATGCAGATTGCTAATTGTATGGTCAAGAGAATTTTGATTGATGGCGGCAGCTCAGTCAACATAATCTTCACTCATGCTCTTGAAGATATGGGCATTCCTTTGTCTGAAGTTGTGAAGAATTCATCCGTACTGGTAGGGTTTAGTGGTGAGATAAAGCAAACAGTCGGGGAAATCAAGTTGCCTATATATTTGGAGGGTATGAATTCTATGGAAAGGTTCTGTGTGATTGAATGCTCTTCCTCGTACAACGTCATTTTGGGAAGACCTTGGATCCACAACATGAAGGCCGTGCCGTCAACTTATCACCAGTGTGTCAAATTTCCAACACCTTGGGGCGTGGCCAAGTTGAAGGGAAATCAGCAGGCTTCTAAAGAGTGCTACAAGGTTAATATGAAAGCAAGTTCAGTTCCTCATCAAGCGTAGCAATTAAAGAAAAAGGCCCAGGATGTTCTTGAAGCTGTGGAGCAGGAAACAAAAAGTATTTCTGTTGATGAATCAAATCCTGAGGCCCAAGTGCAAGTTGGTTCAGATCTTCCATCCGAATTTGAGGAGGAGCTGATTGAGTTCTTGAAGAGTCAGAAATGTTGTTTTGCATGGAAGCATGAGGATATGACAGGAATAAGCAAGGACATCATTACTCACAAGTTGAACATTGATCCAACCATCCGTCCTGTCCACCAGAAAAGAAGAAAGTTTGCCCAGGAGCGGAACCAGATCATAAAGGATGAAGTTGAGAGGCTTTTGAAGTCCAAGATGATCAGAGAAGTTCAATATCCAAGGTGGTTAGCCAATGTTGTGGTGGTAGAGAAGAGGAACGACAAGTGGCGAGTATGCGTGGACTTCACAGACTTGAACAAGGCTTGCCCGAAGGATCCATTCCCTCTCCCTCATATTGATTCTCTAGTTGACGAGACAGCTGGCCATGACATCTTAACATTCATGGATGCATCCTCAGGTTTTTAGCAAATTCAAATGGAGCCCTCAGATCAAGAGGATACATCATTCATGACTCCGGAAGGTATATATTGTTATATTGCTATGCCATTTGGTCTTAAAAATGCAGGGGCAACTTATCAGAGGCTCGTGAACAAGATGTTTAAAGATCAACTTGGCAAGACAATGGAAGTCTACATAGATGATATGGTAGTCAAGTCCAAGCATATTGAAGATCATGTGGAGCATCTTGCTGAGGCGTTCAACATCTTGAAAGCTTTCAACATGAAGCTTAACCCAGCCAAGTGCAGTTTTGGTGTTAAAGCAGGAAAATTCTTGGGTTATATGGTGACCAAGAGAGGAATTGAAGCCAGTCCCGAGCAGATCAAAGCCATTCTCAACTTGGAATCTCCCAAGAACATCAAAGATGTCCAAAGGTTAACAGGTAGAGTAGCTGCACTAAATAGATTTATATCTAAATCATCTGATAAGTGCAGGTTATTCTACGAAGTATTAAGGAAGAATAAACTCTTCCAATGGACTGACCAACATGAAGCAGCTTTCAAACAACTTAAAGAATACTTAATGATGTCACCTCTACTTGCTAAACCAGAACGAGGTGAGCACCTTTATTTATATTTAGCTGTATCTGAGAATGCAGTTAGTGCAGTACTGGTGAAAGAAATCCATGGTGAACAGCATCCTGTATATTATATCAGTAAATCTTTACAAGATGCTGAAACGAGGTATTGTCATCTTGAAAAATTAATCTTAGCCTTAACTACTGCTGCTACAAAACTACGTCATTATTTTGAAACACATTCTATAACTGTTAGAACTAACTATCCTATGAAAAATGTGTTGAGAACTCCAGAAATGTCAGGCAGATTGGCCAAGTGGTCAGTCAAGTTGAGCACCTACGACATATCATATGAGCCAAGAACAGCCATCAAATCTCAGGCTCTAGCTGATTTTATAGCAAACTTTAGCCCAAGTTTGCAGCCCGAGGTGGAACTGGAAGTACAGCAACTTGAAGGTAAAACTATTCCTAGATTTTGGACACTGTTCACAGATGGAGCTTCAAATTTCAAAGAAATTGGCTTGGGAATAGTTCTAAAATCCCCTCAAGGTGATATCATACCTCAAGATGTATCTTGTGAATTCAATGCAATGAATAATGAAGTTGAGTATGAAGCTTTAATCATGGGTTTAACTACAACTTTAAGTCTAAACATTACTCATATAAATGTATATGTTGATTCTCAATTACTTGCTAACCATTTCAATGGCAGTTATATGGCGAAGCATTCCAAGATGACTCTATATCTCCAACATGTCAAAGCTTTAGCCTCGAAATTTTTGTCATTCTCTTTGGAACAGGTCCCTAGAGAAGAGAATACATAAGCGGACGCATTGGCCAACTTGGGTTCAACTTGCAAATCAATGTTGCATACTAATATTCCCATTATTTATGTTAAGTTCCCGGCAATAGACCAAGTTGAGGAAACTCAAGTGGTTACTCAACCTAATGGGACACAAGATGCAAGACCATCTTGGACCCAACCCATAATCGAGTTCCTTCAACTTGGGACTATTCCGCCAGATATTAAGAATGCTAGATCTTTTAAGATTCGTACTTCAACTTTCGTTTTAATAGATAATGTCTTGTTCAAGAAATCTTTTGTAGGGCACTATTTGAGATGCATCGATAATGAGCAAGTTGAACTGGTGCTAAAAGAAATTCATGAAGGAATATGTGGAAATCATTCTGGTGGAAAAGCATTGGCGTCGAAGGCCCTCAAGACTGGTTATTACTGGCCAACCATGCGTCAAGATGCCATGAGCTATGTACAAAAGTGTGATGCCTGCCAAAGACACAAAGAACATCTTGAATCAACCTGCAGAACCTCTACACTCTATTGTCTCATCTTGGCCTTTCATGCAATGGGGCATGGATATTGTGGGCAAGCTGCCTAAGGCCCCTGGTGGCAAAGTGTTCATGTTGGCAATGACTGATTATTTCTCAAAATGGATTGAGGCAGAGGCCTATGTGCAAGTAAGAGACAAGGAGGTAATTTCATTTTTAAAGAAAAATATTATAAGCAGGTTTGGCGTGCCTTCAGAAATCATATGCGACAATGGGTCTCAATTCATAAGTAAGAAGACTAGAGATTTTTGTGCTCGCTGGGGCATCAAGCTGATCATGTCTACGCCTGTCCACCCTCAAGCCAATGGTCAAGCTGAGTCAAGCAACAAGTTGATCGTCAACAACTTGAAGAAGCGCCTAGATCAAAAGAAGGGAAAGTGGGCTGAAGAGTTACCACTTGTACTTTGGGCAGATAGGACCACTGCAAAAGGGGCCACAGGTAGAACTCCATATTCTTTGGTATATGGGGCAGAAGCTGTAATTCCAGTCGAGGTGACAATCCCAACAGCAAGATATGGCTTCTTAACTCAAGATGAAAATAACCTCTTGTTAACCCAAGATTTAGATACAATTGATGAGATCAGGGATTTAGCCAAGATAAGGATGGCAGCTTATCAGCAACGGATTGCTAGATCATACAATTAGAATGTCAGGATAAGAAGATTCCAGGTTGGTGATTTAGTTTTGAGAAAAGTATTTCAAAATACAAGAGAACTGAATGCAGGTAAACTAGCTCCCAAGTGGGAAGGACCATATCTCATCGATGCTGAAGCTGGCAAAGGTGCATATTAGTTATCAACCCCAAGTGGAGACAGGATCCCTAGGAGTTGGAATGCCATTCATTTGAAGCTCTATTTTATGTAAGTCCAGTTATTAACAACTAGACTTCTCAGGTATGATCTATTTTTGTGTCAAATTCATTCACATGTTTCAAATTATCAAGTTTTATTGAGAATCCTTACTAACTTAAGCATCGGAGGGGTGTTAGCTATGCTAACACCCAACCCTAACCTGAATTTGTTTTGCAAGGTATACAACTCGAACAAACGGAGTAGGCTCAACATGTTAACACGCCAGTACGGCTCCGACATGTTGAGACCTAAAGTTGGAGCAGGTCTAAGCATGTTAACACGCCAGTACGGCTCCAATATGTTTAGACCTAGGATGAAGAAGTTCAACATGTTGACATGCCAGTACGGCTCAAACATGTTGAAACTCTAAGCTGGAGAGGGATGGAACATGTTGACACGCCAGGACGGCTGATACTTGTTCTATCTCTTCAAACGGTTACCTCTGATCAAAGGTACAATTTACATGTGGTTAAAAGATTTTCATCTTTTCTAACGAATTAAGGTTTTGACACCTTCGCCTGAGCGCACGATTTCACACTTATTCAAGTTGTGACTACTGGTTGTAACATTATCATGTTACCTTCTGTTTATAACATCAACATGTTATCTAATGAACAAGCAAGTATTTCTGAAAAGCTTAAAATACTTCTATTAAATCTTAAACTGTCCCCAAAAGATTTTGCAACTAAAGGACAAGTTGGATAAGCCAACAAATCCCTAAAAACCAACCGAAAGCTTGGAGTACTAGACCAACCTAGTACCCCCAAATAAAATTGTTTGGGCTCTTATGAGCCATTACATACCGAAATAAACTTGTCTTGGGGACAGACTCCCCATTTGTTGCCCACCAGCGATGGTACGGCAAATAAGCAAAAAAGAAATTGTTTTTGTTTTCTCCTCCTTCCAAATTACTTAAAAACTTTCAAAATCATTTAAACATTTTGGCCTGCTGCCGCTGGTGTTGTGCTTGTTTCCTTCTCTTGATCCTTTTCTCCAGCTTGAGTAACCACTGCGGTACTCAAAATGTTGTTAGCATCCTCAACCAGTTGGTTAATAGTTTCAGGGGCCAGTGAGTCTACCTCTTCTCCATCTGCAGGTTCACCAATGAAACATTCTAAAGTTCTTTTCTCCTCCTCCACATCCCAAGTTGGAGCTTGTCCGTTCCTGAACTCCTCCATAAGTTGGATCCTTGCCTCCAACACTGTCTTGGTGACATTGAACTTAAAATCTTCTTTTGATGCATCAAGCTCCTTCACATGTGCTTCATTTTCTTTCACCTTCTCAGCATAAACAGCTGCCAACTCCTTCTTCAAAGTCCCGTTAGCTTTCTTCAGTTTTTCCACCTCATCAGCATACATCTTGGTTTCTTTCTTTCTTTCTTCAGCTTCGTGGCTACATTTAGCCGCTTTGATCTTCAAAATATCGACTTGATCCATAATAGGAACCATAATCTCTGAAACCTGTGAAAAAGAAGTGTTAATTCCCTATGAATTCTTTGAAATAAGGTTCAAAATCTCCTTATTTTACCTTGTCGATAAACTCTGTCATCGCAAAGGGATATAGTATTAAAACAACTTGAAAGGACTAGAATAAATTGGAGATAGGAAAAAACTTTAAGAGGTTTGTCAAACCTATGGACATCTTGATTGAATCTGGTAGAGTTTCTTCGGGGTTAAGTTCTTCTTCTGGATTTACAGAAAACAACACTGGGAATGCTTTGAAAGACCTTATTAATGGATCCAACTCATAGATTTTCTTCACATTCTCCTCTGTCTCATCTTTATGAGAAAAAAGCACGCTCAGCTTAGCAACTACACCAAAGGAAATTCAAGTGGTTAGCTATTAAGTTGTTAAGAAACATTAATAGAGTAAGAAAAATTATCTGCACTACCTTGAGACCTTCACTTGGAAATTACACCCTCCACTTGATCCAGGGTGTCTCTCCTTGCAAAGAAATTTTTTTTCTCCACTCTCTATCAGCAGGGTCACTGTTCTCTTTCAAAAAAGGGGCTCCACCAGTCTTAACCCTAAAACCAAATCTCCCATGGCTAAATCCCCTTATTTCAGTTGTATAGGCGAATTCTTCTAAACCAACTTTCAACCCAGTCTCCTCATTTAACCTAACTAGGATTTGTAAGCACCTCCAGCCTTGAGGCATGATTTGGACATAGTTGAATTTTGAGGAAGCAAAAAACCTAGTGATTAAGTCTGGGAAGGGAAATTTTAGGCCAATAACAAAAGGATATTCAGGAAAGCACATCCAATCGGGAGAATAGCATTCAGAAGTCAAGTCGGGGTGGGTGAAAAAGATGGTTTCATATAGCATTGCGTGGTTTTTCTTAATAATTTCTAGGTTGGCTTTAGGAATCAAACATTTTTCTTTGTCCGGTTCTTTCAACATGTTTTGAGTTAAGAAATCCTCGGGCAAACCTTCGTCGCTTTCGATTATACTCACCTTCTTTTTTCCCATTTTACAAACTTGAAGAAAAATTACCAGCAAGAAATTGAAAAGGGACGGAAGACTCACCGGAAATTTTTACTTGATTTTTCTCTCCGACCTTCTTCTCTGATTATTCCTCTAGAAACCTCCGTAAAAGTTACTCTTTTGATTTTGTGAAAGGGGGAGTTGGAAAAGGATTGTATTTATTTAAGGAAGAGATTGAAAGCGGTTGGAACTCTCAAAAACATCATGACTTCGCCTTGAAACCGTCTCATCAAAACTTTTTCATTTAAAACCGCCGTACCTTATACTCATTTTTGGCAAACTTTTCAAATTTTTTGTCTCTTTATATATTCTTTATTTTAAAATTTAAAAAGTTTAGGGGCAATTGTTGGGTCCTATATTTTCAATCAAACTTGTTTACAACTTGCACCTAGCATCTTGGTACTAACAACTTGAGTTCTTCTATTGCATCTTGATCATTTGCAGGTTGAACTATTGTTACGTTAACCCTACTTTTCAGGGAACGTGTCAAAGTAATAGGAGACCAATTCAACGACATTTTCTTCATCAAAATAACCAGCAACGGATCACTTTCATCTCCATCAACGAAGTGGCGAATAAATCTCAACTTACCTCCGAGATTCTAGGCTTGATATTTTGTTTGTAATTAGCCGTTGTAAAGAGGTATAAAAGGGATAGAACACTGGTAATTCACACACATTCACTCTAGCTTAAGCTCACTTTGCATACGCTCTTAGCTCTGTAATCATCTCAATCTTTAGTAAACTTTGGTCAAGGAAGGTACCAAAATCTCCCGGGGTTTTATGCCGGCGAACAAGTTGTTCAAGGGCTTTCCCTAGTCAACAAATACCTCGTGTTCATTTCTATTCAACCCGATAATCATTGTACCCTGATTCATATCACTTTAGTCATTTTTCTTATCATCAAAAACATTTGTTGAAATTTGACCAAAACAATCTTTTACCTTAATTTTCGTACCAAGCAAAAATATGCGTATTTCTATGAGACGGAGAGAGTATATATAATAGTATTATTTTCTTTTGTATATTTCAACAATTATCAATGCTTTCAAAAATCTAACTTTAAAATATATATTCTTTTCTCAGAATTTTCCCTTCATGTTTAATTTTGATTGATGATGGAAATTTGAAGTCAAAGTGATCATGTTAACGGAACACTCGGGTATCTGTTATTTTTCATTGGGCGGATTCTCTCGGTTAGTCTAGACTCAAGCCTGGTCGTGATAGTGCGAATCCAACAAAATTTGTAAGTAAGGGCAAAAAAAAGGCTTAAATTATATTGAACTAGTACATGTCCGTGTCCAAGGCCACGTGAGATTTTTTTTTTTTTATATATCAAAAAAAAAAAAAGGCCACCCATGTCGTACGACATAGATAGTTATGAGGGCAAAACGGGAAAGGGACAAAACAGTGAGGGCAAAATGAAAATTTTTGCCAATAAAACTATTCACTCTACTGTAGCAAACACCACTGTGATTTATAATATAGATATCATAATGCAATACCTAATTTTAGTTTAAAGGGATAAAATGTTAATAAAATTTATAATACAATATAGGAAATGAATAACTGTATCTTAGCTTCACATAAATAGTGGACAGGATTGATTGTTAATCATCAAATCCAACTGTTCAAGGAGCTCTTACTCCCCCACGATCTCTTCAATCCACCTCAACCCCCAAGCAGTTCAGAGCGCCAAGCCCACTTCATCGTCCTCCCAACCCTTCCCCTCCTCCCCCGCCCCTTCTTAACCCCCGACGTCTCTTCCCCTGCCCCTTCTTAAGCATCTCTCCATCCACTTTGATTACAGCGCCGCCCAACCCTTACTCACGCCTCCACTTCTCATCACTCGCAGCAAAATTTATTCCCTCATAGCAAAGTCCCAAATTCAGGTATGAATTTCTGTTAATTCAATCCAATTACTCTGTTTTTGATTTTCGATTGTTCCAATTCAGATCTTAATGGGCAAAATGGTCTGAGAAATTAAGATATAGGGTCAGTAATTTTGTAAAACCATACCCACATATGGGATTGCCAGTCTATGAATTGCAATAGCAAAAATCTAGAATTATGAATTCGATTTTGAGTTGACTAATCTTCTACTTCAATTCTTTTTGTTGATTTAATTGTTTTATTTGCTTACAATTAATATACATGAGTGTTTTTTTTTCATGGTGGTATATCTATATGTACAATAATTTATATATCTGGGTAGCTTTTTTTTTCTCTTTTTCTTTTCCTGGTGGTATATCTATACGTACAGTAATTTATATATCCATGTATGATGAATGCATAGGTCCACAGATATGTTAAATAGCAAGATTTGTGGTGATAGTGTACTTGCCTGGTATCTGGTGGCTTCTCTTTGGTGGAGATGACTTATTTTTTACCCCTCCGTCCCAAAATAAATGTTCGATCTCGCATAAATTAAAATAGGGTACTTTTATGGTTTAATTGAAAACTTATAAGGTTTTTTTTAATTAGTAGTATTTTTTTTTTAATCTAAACAACTTTAAACCTTCAAATAATTTGAGTTACAGTTGAGATATTCGAGGCTAATGCTTCTGCTGAAGAGGTGGAGTCTAATTTTTTAGGTTATGGAGTGACTTGGTTTTTTTGAGGTGACAAACCATTATCTTAGTTAAAAAGTTCATTCACATGAAACATATTTGCATATAATAGTAACTAGAAACTAAACTGTAAATGTTCAGCAAAATGAAAGAGCTTTATCTAACATTATAAAGATAAAACCACGTAATTCAGTATATTTGGTTAACCCAAGAGCACCTACACACATCTTTCATCAAGGCCTATAGGCTAGGCGATCTCCAGTCAATCACTCATCTACAGTTATGCAAACTACATTATCAGATTACAAGATTGCATACCAGAGCTCTTGAAATGCTAACAAAAGCTAAAAGAATGATCGGTTTCAGGAAGGAGTTAGTGAAAGGGAAGGTATCAAAAAAGCCAACAAAGAAGGAAACTGAATTCATAAAATCAAGTGGAAGAAAGGGGAAGGAAAGAGAGCTGGTGGGAAAAGAAATTTGTAGTGAAGATCTTCCAGTGTTTGAGGAGGAAACATTTTTGTTGTCATGGTCCTGAATGGTTCAGAATATTACAAAGATTTAAATCCTTGGACCGTTGGAGATGGGCTTACTTCGATAAATAGCAGTGTTCTAAAAGACCCCACCTGAGGGCGCCTAGGCCCCGCCTAGACGCTAGGCCCCTCTCCAACGCCTAGTTCTAAGCCCCGCCTAGGTCCCGACTAATCCCGACTAATCTCGACTAGTCCCCGCCTAGGCGCTAGGCCCGGCTCCGCCGCCTAGCATCCGCCTAGTGCTTTTTAGAACCTTGATAAATAGAAGCAGTATCTAATGGGACGAAAATTTGGGATTCTGGGGACTGGATTAATATTTAAGTCACTGGGATTGATCGGCAAAAATAGCAACGGGAAATAATTGATAATCTGGTGGAACGACAGAAACAAAGAAGAAACGAGAAAGCAAGCAGAGGATAGTATAAGTGCATCACTTTGATCCATAATTTTGAATGATGATTATAGTTATTATGGACATTGGGGGTCTGGGGTGAAAATGAAAGTAATTTTTCAAGTCGAGGTCAAAGATTCAGATTTTAAGAAATGAGTGGTGGTGTGGGGGGTTTGGAGGATTATGAACAGGATTTTGACAAATGAGATGAGGTCTCATGGTATGCAAGTTTTATTGCAGATTTTTTTTTTTTTAAGCGAAAAGCTTGGATGATAGAAGTGCGAGTTCTAATATGGGGGTGGGGATGATTTGGGAGTGGTGAGATGATCTGTTAAGAAGATTTGATTTATTTGATGAGGAATGTGAACTAGATCGCATCAGGTTCTCTTCTATGTTATGGCATATCTCATGCTTTTATATTTTGCTCGATCATTGCAGTTGAAGAAGTATTCGAACAGATTTAAAGTTTTATTGTTAACAAATATCGAAAGTTGTTTCTATATTATATCTCTAAATAATTTATAATTTATGATTGTTTGACTTCGAATAATTGAAGTATGTTTTTAGTTTCAGTGTCTCTTTTGAGAATGCCCTTAGTCATTTTCGTTTATTTTTCAAGTTTTTAAACTGTCATAGATTTCTACGTAAAGGGTAACCAAGGATGTAAGACATAATTGATGTACATTGATAGTCAGGCATAAGACAACTCATGAAGAAGCTGTTTTATTCTACTTATATTTTTACACTGCTTACCTTTTTGTACTGATCCGTGTCATTGGCATGGGCTTTTGAGTACTAGTGTAATATTATTATACAAAGCAAAAATATTTTTAAGGTAAACCCAATATTTTTAAGTTATTCTACCAAAATTTAATACACAGGAGTATATATTTTCAGGCGGTGGCGAAGCCACATGGAGCTTATTGGGTATCGACTATCGATCCCTTGATTTTGAAGCTGCGTCATTTTTATCATCTTTAAATTTTAAAAATTTATCAGTTTTATCATTTAAAACAGAAAATTTCGCATTTTAAACCCTTTAATTTATGAAAAAATATTAATATATAATAATTTTGACATTCTGTCGTCATAATTCTGGCTTCACCACTGGTTACAGGGTATAAACTCACTGCATTTGGATAATTTAGACCAAAATAAATCAAATCAAATCAAACTGGAATTGTTTTATCCGTTCCACATTTGTATACGCGGTAGAGAGTGAAAGGAAAGGAAGAAAATGAGTTTGACGAAGTGATATGAAGACGTGGAGTAATAAAGGCGAACAATAAACAAACATGGAGTCTCCGTCTCGGCTGCCAACTGTCCAACTTGGCGTACGTACAGATTGTTAGGGGACGGGACCTATATGCAATAAATGAGTTGCAATTTAGTCTTTAGATAAGACTACCCATAATGGTTTCATCCCATTTTCTCATTTTATTTAATATTTTTTACACTTTTTATCATTCACTTAATATTTTATTTATCCATTTCATTTACCCCCACTTCAATGGTTAACTTAAATTAAATTTCAACTCTCTCCAACTCATCATTCTATACCCCACTACTTTTATTTTATTTTATTTATATTCTTTATTTTTATGATTAGTAAAATAATAATTAATAAAATTATTATTATTTATAATTAAAAAAATATTTGTGGGGGAAAAATGATAAATTTTGGTGAAAAAAAAATTAATTTACTAAGTGATAATTCAGCTCAAATTGAAAACTAAGTGTTTTTTTTTTTTTGTCCAAATCAAATGAAACTTATATCAATTTGTAGGGAAAAAAATGATGAATTTTGGTGAAAAAAAAAATTAAAAAATAATTAATTTACTAGCTGATAATTCAGATCAAATTGAAAACTAAGTGTTTTTTTTTTTTTGGTCAAAATCAAATGAAACTTATATCAATTTGTAGGGAAAAAAATGATAATTTTTGGTGAAAAAATAAATAAATTAATTTACTAGGTGATAATTCAGCTCAAATTAAAAACTAAGTGTTTTTTTTTTGTATCCAAATCAAATGAAACTTATATCAATTTGTAGGGGAAAAAATGATGAATTTTGGTGAAAAAAAAATTAAAAAAAAATAATTTACTAGGTGATAATTTAGCTCAAATTGAAAACTAAGTGTTTTTTTTTGTATCCAAATCAAATGAAACTTATATCAATTTGTAGGGGAAAAAAATGATGAATTTTGGTGAAAAAAAATTAAAAAAAATTAATTTACTAGGTGATAATTAAGCTCAAAGATTTGGGATAAAAAAAAAAATTCAAAAATCAAATTGGAAGCTTACACGTGGCGGATTAAAAAAAAAAAAAAGTAATACATTCAGCTGAATAAAATATTTCATCCGACCAATTCAATCAGCCCGATTTCACCTAGCCATTGGAGTTCTTCAACTGGAATGAAATGGATTTCATCCCTCCATTGTAAGTAGTCTAAGGTTAGACAAGATTTATTTAGGGTCCAAATTCTCAACGCCCCCACCCTTCTTTAAGTGCTTCCTTTCCTCCGTTCGCTCCGACTACCCACCCATCGTGATGCCACATTTTAACGCTAGTAAATAATTAAATAAGTGTTGCATTTTGTTTTTAAAATAATAAAATAATAATAATAATAATAATAATAATAATAATAATAATAATAATAATAATAATAATAATAATAATAATAATAATAATAAATCAGTGTTAATATATACAGGCAATCTCGCCCCCCCCCCTCAATCTCGTTTGTTCATTTTCATCTCAATGATATACTTTCCCTGTTCCAAAATGTTTGTCTTATTTGATTTTTTTTTATTGAACTTTAATCACAAATATATGACAATTTAATTATGTTCATGAAATTTTAAAAATTTCTATTGATTCACCATTAATAATATTATCAACAACAACTTTTAGAATTTCATGAACATGATTAATCTCTCATAAATTTGTGGTCAAAGTTCAACAAAAATGTCAAATGGGACAAACATTTTGGAACGAAGGGAGTGTATATATATATAGAGATATATATATTGCAGAGACAGTGGCGGATCTAGAAATTTTAACAAGTGGTCAAATTTGAAGTAACGAAAAATATTGAAAATCACACTATTGAAAACCTAAAACTTTAATACATATATAAAGTAGCCTATTTTTTATGGTTATAATTCAATAGCAACAATAATAAGAGCATTTATATAAAGTTAATATTTTTTATTACCTCAACTGCGACAAATACACTACTAGAAAATGGTTGTTTACCGACGGACTCGCTCCGTCGGTTTTACCGACGTACTAACAACGAACACTACTACATTTCTGACCTAATGTAACGCCAATTTTCGTTGCATTAGGGCCCAAAAACCGTTACATTAGGCCTAATGTAACGCCAAATGGCCGTTGCATTCTCTTGCGTTGCATTAGGTCTAATGCAACGACATAGTAAGCTAATGTAACGCCAGAGCTTTGGCGTTGCATCAGGTAAATACCTGATGCAACGCCAATTTTAAAACTATATGAACACCTAATGCAACGCCAAAAAGAACCTAATGCAACGCCAATTTAAAAAGTGGTTGAATACCTAATGTAACGCCAAAAATTAAATGAGTCCCTAAAATTTATTACATAATTTCACAATTTTATTAATTTTTTTAATTTTCTTTTTTCTATATTTTTTATTTTTGATATATATATATATATATAATTTTTTGTAAATATTTTTAAATCAAATTCCCTTAAGTTCTATTATTCTCAAATCAGTCCCTTAAATTTTATTTTTCTTAATCAATCATTAGGTTTTATTTTTCTCAAATCGATCCATTAGATTTTATTTTCCTCAAATTAGTCCCTTAAGTTTTACTTTCCTCAAATCGAGTCCTTGATATATTCTTAGAGTCACACTTTAGTCCCCTAAACTTCTCTTACACCACAACCACCACCTGCCACCATCAACCACCACCTTCAATTTCAATGGTTGCAAAAAGAATAAGAAATATATACACATTCATTAGCAATTATAAACAAAGACACAAATTCGGATCTGGGCAAAAACAAATTGATTTGGACAAAACAAATTCGAGATACGTAAAAGCAAGCAATTGAAGCCTTTTCTCGGCCTTGAGTATGGATTCTAAGAGACAAAGGCGTCCAAATGTTAGGTTAGGGAAATTGGAGATGTCTCTGCTTTGCTTTCTCGTGTGGCGTTTCTCGACACCGATAAAGATTTTCATTGGGAAAAAGGATTGGATTATGGTTTCATTACACCCGAAGAGTCGGAATACAATTACGTTTCGGGTTTTGTCTAGAGCGAGCATCCGAGTTTGATGTTTCCAATCCTTGGTTTTCGATTGATATGCTACTGAACGAGAGAGAATACAAATCCAAACTCTATGAATTTTGTTTCTGATTATGATATGTTGGATGAAATCAGTAAACCTGAGGTAACTGTAGCCCAGAAACGTGTTCTTGCTAACAAAGGAATGAGAAGTAAAAGAAGCAAACGTACTACTTTTGGCGGTTATTGGAATTCAGGAAGGAGTTGGACGGAAATGAGTAAGGGCCGGAATTAGAGAAGAAGACGGAAATGAGTAAGGGCCGGTTGGGTTTTGCCGAAATGGTGGAGAGGAAGAGGAAGGCGGCCATGGATTCGGTGGACCGAGAAGAAGACGTTTGTGGGTAGGCGTGGGTTGTGGAGATCTGGTTGTTTGACTGAGAAGAAGAAGGAGAGAAATGAGAGAGAGAGAAACTTTTGTTTATTTTGATAAAATAAAAATAAAGAGAGAGAAATGAGGAGAGAAAGAGGGATTTATTGGTTTGTTTTGATTAATTGTGGACCGTTGGATTGAATGTGTGAATGGTTGAATTTGGTTTAGCTCATGATCCGCGTGATTATATGAGAACCAATAAAATAATGACACATGGCATTGTTTGATTGGGTCTCAAATAATCACGCGGATCATGAGCTAAACCAAATCCAACCATTCACACATTCAATCCAACGGTCCACAACTCTAATAATACATAATATCAAAAAAGTAAATATTTTTATATTATATACTTTTATTTCTTTAAAAATTATTAGTAATAATACTTAATAATAATACTAATAATGATGCTATTATTAATAATACTTAATAATAATACTAATAATTTAAACTATAAAATAATATTATGCCTAATATCAATAATATTTATTAATGAATTATTAATATTAATTAATTAATATTAATAATAGTACTAATAATTAATTATGCCTAATAAATTTTTTAAAAAATTTCTTTACCAAAAAAAGTATAAAATATTTATCTCAATTCAAAAATAAATTTAAAAATAAATAATACTTAATAATAATATTAATAATAACTAGTAATAATACATAATATGAAAAAAGTAAATATTTTTATATTATATACTTTTATTGTTAATTATTCAATTAAATAATTGAATATATTAATAATTATTATTATATAATTAATAATAATAATGTTATTAATTAATAATAATACTCATTAATTTAATAATTTAAACTTCTAAGAAATATTAATATACCTAAGTAATAATTGATAGAAATATTTAGTTAATTTCTAACTTATTTTATATAATTTTTTTAAAAAAACTTCCTTACCAAAAAATGTCTAAAATATTTATCTCAATTCAAAAAAAAATTAAAAA
This sequence comes from Adenophora triphylla var. japonica, assembly GCA_022495995.1. Lineage (NCBI taxonomy): Eukaryota > Viridiplantae > Streptophyta > Magnoliopsida > Asterales > Campanulaceae > Adenophora > Adenophora triphylla. The sequence continues at coordinate 125,011 of JAFEMH010001935.1, read as the reverse complement.
AAAAAATTATACTTTTAAAATATTAATAATACTTATAGGGTATAAGGTATAGGGTATTGCCCTATGCCCTATACCTTATACCCTATACCCTATATCCTATAGGGTATACCCTATACCCTATACCTTATAGGGTATACCCTATACCCTATAGGGTATACCCTATACCATATGCCCTATGCCCTATACCTTATACCCTATACCCTATACCCTATAGGGTATACCCTATACCATATGCCCTATGCCCTATACCTTATACCCTATACCCTATACCCTATAGGATATACCCTATACCCTATAGGGTATACCCTATACCATATGCCCTATGCCCTATGCCCTATACCTTATACCCTATACCCTATAGGGTATAGGGTATACCCTATAGGTATAGGGTATACCCTATACCCTATAGGGTATACCCTATACCCTATAGTGTATAGGGCATAGGGTATAAGGTATAGGTATACCCTATACCCTATAGGGTATAGGGTATAGGGTATACTTATCTACTATATATATGCCTATACATATGCCATATACCTTATACCCTATACCCTATATCCTATAGGGTATACCCTATATCCTATAGGGTATACTCTATACCCTATACCCTATAGGGTATACCCTATACCCTATAGGGTATACCCTATATCATATGCCCTATACCCTATAGGATATAGGTTATAGGGTATAGTGTATAGGGCATAGGGTATAGTGTATAGGATATAGGGTATATGATATAGTGTATAGTGTATAGGGTATATGGTATAGTGTATAGGGTATAGGGTATAGGGTATAGGATATAGGGTATATGGTATATGGTATAGGGTATAGGGTATAGGGTATAGTGTATAGGATATAGGGTATAATGTATAGGGTATAAGGTATAGGATATATGTTATAGGGTATAGTGTATAGGGCATAGGGTATAGGGTATAGTGTATAGGGTATATGGTATATGATATAGGTTATAGAGTATAGTGTAGGGTATAGGGTATATGGTATATAGTATAGGTTATAGAATTTTGGCGTTGCATTAGTAATTTAGGCGTTACATTAGGATTTTGGCGTTGCATTAGACTCGTTACATTAGCTCTGGCGTTGCATTAGATGCGTTACATTAGCTCTGGCGTTGCATTAGATGCGTTACATTAGCTCTGGCGTTGCATTAGCCGTTACATTAGCTCTGGCGTTGCATTAGATGCGTTACATTAGCTCTGGCGTTACATTAGATGCGTTACATTAGCTCGTGGCGTTACATTAGATGCGTTAGATGCGTTGCATTAGGTCAGAAATGTAGTAGTGGAATAACGACGAATTTTTAATTTATACTTGCCGAAAATTTCTTTTTTGAATTTACATTTTATTATGTCGGTAAATGTGAATAATTCGTCGGTATTACCGACATAATTGGTCCCTTGATAATACCGACGGAAATAGTCCGTCGGTAATTTGATATATAAATTAAACCTTAGCCGCCTACTCTCCCATTAGTTTCGCTTAAACATAAGAAAACCTCTCTGCCGTCGGTTCCCGTTGAGAGACTCCTTCGCTGTCCCAAGTCGATCTCTTACTTCAATTTCCCTGATACATTTCTCTTTCTCACTTTAATTTATTTATCAATTGTTTTTGAATTTGTAATTTTATCATTACCGATTTTCCGATGACACACATGGACTTGCGGCCGAGGAAAAGGCAGGGTTTGGGTTAGGATGATGTTCCCCAAAGCTGCTAAGGTATTATATCTGATCTTGTTTTATGTTGTCCTTTTGATTTCATGTGATTTTCTAGATTTGTTTTACTAGATCCTCTGTTATATTATATAGTCGTCCGGGCAGGTAACGAAATAATACTTGATTATTGGATTGATCGGTTAATTTAAGCGCATCATGACCTCAATGAAATAGAGATAGTGATATAAGACAACTATCATTAAAGGGGATCACCCCCTTTTGATGATATTTGTTTGATGGAGTTGGATTAATCTTAAACCTAGTTTATGAGGTTTAAGGTGATATTTATGTGTTCTGTTTTCTTGCGAACTAAGTTAGTTCTGCAGATTGTTTTTTAACCTAATTTATATGGATAGAATGTGACCATTCCTTAATAATTCAAGGTATTTGCCTTCTCTTGCTTAACTCTTTTGTGAAATTTAGTATAAATTCGCGAAAAAGACTGTTATTGGTAGATAAATTTTAACAGTATTTGGTCGCCTTTCTTTCATTTAACCGTTCTCTAAAAAGCAAATTACTCTCATTCTATTTGAGTCTGTCTTAATTTTATAATTATTTGGAGAATTTGTTTAATACCCGTTACTAATTTAGCTTCAACGTGATATTGGAAATTTTGCCTGCTAACTACAGTGGTTCTAACAAATTGACTGGAAATTTGCAACACAACTCTATAATTTGATTGCACATGGCCCTTTTTCCACCTGAAGTCTAGTAGGTAGCCAGAAGGGTAAAGGGTTTGAAGCAAAGGTCAACTTATTTTTGTTATCTCAAATCTCAAGTGTGCATTTAAGTTAGTTTGAGTCTTGCTTTGGAATTCCTTGTAAACATTGCTGTTGTGGTAAGGCCTGCCTGTATTAATCCTGATTTTTAGTATCTTTTATTGATATATTCGTCAGTTGTTGGTACCTTTGCTTCTCCCTCCAGAGTTTACTCATCAATGGCACTTCCTACTATTATAAACTTCAGGTAGATTATGCATGTACACCTGAGGAGGTACAACAACATTTCCAGTCCTGTGGAACAGTAAACTGGGTGACGATTTTTACAGACAAGTTTGGTCAACCCAAAGGCTTTCCCTGTGTGGAATTTGTTGAGCTTGATGCAATTCAGAATGCCCTCCTATTGAATGAGTCAGAGTTGCATGGTCGTCAACTGAAGGTTCAATAAGATGTTTTGATTCATTTGAAGCTTTGACAAATTCGATTTTATATTTTATTTTTCTTTATGTTGGTGGATTGTGGTGTTTATGTCGTGCAGATTGCTGCTAAGAGAACCAATGTTCCTGGCTTGAAACAATTTCGAGTAGGGGTGTGCGTGGGCCCAAAGCCCGGTATGAGCCCATTTAGTTGCGGGCTTCAATTTTAAGAGCCCAACATAGCGGGCATTTAGCGGGCTCAAATTAACGGGCTTTTGCGGGATTTAAGCGGGCATTTAGCGGGCTCGGGCTTGACGGGCCCAAATTTAAAATTACAAATTTCAACTTCAAGATCAAAAGATTTTCATAAAATTAACAATTTAACATTACAAAGCAGTTCCAAATTTAAAATTACAAATTTCACTGTTAGAAAAATCCATCAGAACAATTTCAATTGATTGTTTAATACTTGCAGGTTGTCATGATAAAGAAAAACTTTGAGAAAAATATTAAAGAGCTCTAAACTAAAAAACACTACATAACTGTTTTGGTCAAATTTCGACAAGTGATTGTAAATAACCAAATATTTCAAGAAAAGAATTGGGTGAAATGGAATAAAAATTTGTGTGTGTAATCAAAATGAAAATGACAAAGGATTTTGACGAGGAAAGCCCTTGAACAACTCGTTCGCCGGTATAAAACATCGGGAGGTTTTGGAAGACCTACCTTGACCGAATTCTTACTATGATCAGTGAGTTACAAGCTCGGAAGTATGGAGAGAGATTACAAGAGTGTGAGTGTGTGAGAATACCTGTGTTTTTCATAATCTCCATACCTCTATTTATAATAAAGGTAAAATAAAAAGATAATAATCAAATCCCTAAAAACTCGGCATGATGGAGTTGCTGAGGAGAAGATTTTGGGCATGACTGTTGATGGTGGTTGGTGAAGAGTCGTGGTTGAACTGGTATGCGCAAATGGCTCCTAAAAAATAGCAACTGCAAAACTGCTCCCAAGTTGGTCCGGCTTCAAGATGTTGATGAAGACGTCGAGCCAAGATGTCGGTCCAAGATGTGAACTCAACATGTAAAGTCAACTTGTAAAAAGTCAACTTGTAAAAAGTCAACTTGTGGAGGTCAAGTTGTGGAGGTCAAGTTGTGGAGGTCAAGATGCAGAGACTAAGATGCTGAGACCAAGATGCAAGGCGTCTTGACATATGGACCTGCTTAAGATGTCGATCATATACATACATTGAAAAATTCCATCCCCAACAATTGCCCCCAAAATTTCTTGAATCGGAGAAAACTTGGAGAGTCAAGGAATTTTAAAACTGCTACTCCCCTTATTGACATTAAGGAAGCGGTTGATTACGCCAAAGAGTTGTCGAACGCCTTGAATGATGCTTCTAAGTCCTTGATGGAAACCAGGATGGTAACAACTTGGAAAAATACCAAGATAAAGCTTTAAGAAACATTAGTTTAGATGTTTGAAAATTGGTATATTAGATGAGGGTTGGTCCTCAAAATTTTTATATTTGATTTGGCATGTCTTTGTTTGATATGTTTACTTTGGATCGTGTGAGTCATGTTTGTGTTGACATGACTTACTTTTGTGTGTTGAACTTGATTTTCGGTGAAGATGTTAATCTTCATTCCTTATTTGATTGGAAGATGACTTCATCTTTTTCGGGTGTTTATATAGGTAACATGATAATGTTACAACCAATAGTCACAACTTGAACAAGTGTGAAATTGTGTGCCCAGGCGAAGGTGTCAAAACCTTAATTCGTTTGAAAAGATGAAAATCTTTTAACCATATGTAAATTGTACCTTTGATCAGAGGTAACCGTTTGAAGAGATAGAACAAGTATCAGCCGTCCTGGCGTGTCAACAAGTTCTATCCCTCTCCAGCTAGAGTTTCAACATGTATCAGCCGTACTGGCGTGTCAACATGTTGAAATTCTTCTTCCTAGGTCCAAACATGTTGGAGCCGTACTGGCGTGTTAACATGCTTAGACCTACTCCAATTTTAGGTCCCAACAAGTATCGCATGCGGCGTGTCAACATGTTGAGCCTACTCCGTTTGTTCAAGTTGTATACCTTGCAAAACAAATTCATGTTAGGGTTGGGTGTTAGCTTAGCTAACACCCCTCCGATGCTTAAGTCAGTAAGGATTTTTAGCATAACAAAAGAATTGACAAACATAAATAAATGACTTGACAAAATTTAAAACATATCTGTTTTTGGAGTTTGCTTTTATGAAAAAAATGACAACTTACATGGAATACAACTTGAGGTACTATTTTGCTAACATCTTGACATGTTGAAGATAGGTGGTCATCTTTTCTTATTTTGTCAGCCTCATTGTGGTTATTTTAGGACTATGAGCTTATCTTCTTCCCGATCGATGAATTTAATGCCTCTCGTCGACATCTTCGAGTCTCTTGCATGGAGTCATGACCAATTCATCATAATAAGGTGATCCCTTCTTCAAGCCCAATTTGAATGCCTCGGTGGCTGTGGACATGTTCAAGTTGGGGATAGTCACTGCCTCTTTGTTGAACCTGTTCAAATAGTCTTTCAAGCTTTCGTCAGGTTGTTGTACCACCCTGTAGAGGTCACTAGTTAGTTTCTCAAAAGCTCTATTACATGAAAATTGATTCACAAACATATTGACTAATTGAGAATAAGATGATATAGAGTTTAGAGATAGGCCGGTTAGCCATTTCAAAGCTGGTCCAGACAAGGTGGAACCAAAGCCCCTACAAAGACAGGCTTCTTTGAAGATAGAAGGAATGCCGATGATGTCCATTAATTCTTGGTATAGCAACACATGCTCTAATCGGATCCGTGCACCCATCGTACTTCTTCGTAGCCCAGGGCCGCGCCAAAATCTCTTCGGGATCTCCATGTTGGCTATTGCCGGAACAAAGCGAGACTCATTATAACAAGTTGGAGAAGCTTGATGATAAGGCAAGGTAACTCCAGGGCACATTCCTAATCATCTCTTTGATCTGCGCAACTCTCTAGCAACTTGACTTTACTGCAAAAGTGTTAGCATAAAATTGGGAAGCAGAATGATCAAATGCATTATAAAAACTCCCTGTTTGTCCTGAAGACGGAGTGGCATAAGTCTAGCAAGACGTTGGCACAGGTTGGCTGAATGGGAAGGTGTGACCATGTTGGGCAACTTGACCAGTTGTCACAGTTGTACTATCGATGCAGTACCGCACTTGCCATGGGGATGTCTCCAAGATTGCCCCAGCACCTGCACCAAAAAGAGTTCTAGGAAATAAAGGCGATAATGGAGTTACAACTTGAGGCTCAACTTGATTCCCTTTTCGCAGATTCTCAATTGCATTGAAAATCATAGTATTGGTATCCTGCTGAGCATCCATTCGCTTATTCAGTTCATTCAACATGGTTGCCATATTAGTCACGAAACCAAGATTGATTTCAGATGCGGTCATCTCTCGAGGTGCATCTTGCCGCCCTGCCGCCCCCGCCCTCACCGCAGAGGTTACTGAGGTTACCTGACCGGAAGTTGGATTGACCATTTTGATGTTCTAAACAAATCTAAAAAAACCAAATTTCCCACAGACGGCGCCAAATTGTTTTGGTCAAATTTCGACAAGTGATTGTAAATAACCAAATATTTCAAGAAAAGAATTGGGTGAAATGGAATAAAGATTTGTGTGTGTAATCAAAATGAAAATGACAAAGGATTTTGACGAGGAAAGCCCTTGAACAACTCGTTCGCTGGCATAAAACCTCGGGAGGTTTTGGAAGACCTACCTTGACCGAATTCTTACTATGATCAGTGAGTTACAAGCTCGGAAGTATGGAGAGAGATTACAAGAGTGTGAGTGTGTGAGAATACCTGTGTTTTTCATAATCTCCATACCCTATTTATAATAAAGGTAAAGTAAAAAGATAATAATCAAATCCTTAAAAACTCGACATGATGGAGTTGCTGAGGAGAAGATTTCGGGCATGACTGTTGATGGTGGTTGGTGAAGAGTCGTGGTTGAACTGGTATGCGCAAATGGCTCCTAAAAAATAGTAACTGCAAAACTGCTCCCAAGTTGGTCCGACTTCAAGATGTTGATGAAGACGTCGAGCCAAGATGTCGGTCCAAGATGTGAACTCAACATGTAAAGTCAACTTGTAAAAAGTCAACTTGTAAAAAGTCAACTTTGTGAATGTGTGCCCAAAAATTTTTGTTTATTGGAATTCACGCGGGTTTGAAGACATCCGAGTTATTTGAAAAACGGAGTCGCCACGCCATTTTGATTACCTCAAAACTTTGAAAAAAAGGTTTTATGGGTTCGGAGGTTAAGTTACCCCTTGGGAAGAACGTTTGGCGTGCTCACCCAAAGTGCCTTGCCGGAGCAAGTCTCCGAGATTTCATTAATCGTGTTTGCTTGCGTGCTTTCTTTGTGTGCATGTGTTTGAAAATAAAGGGGGGGAATGTCCCAAGTTGTCTTCCGGACGTACAAACCATTTGTTGGTTGTCGCTCGGGATTTCTTGGAATTTATGTATTTGGGATTATGATCCCGTCCTCATCTTATGACTTATGATCATCGCATTTTAAACCTCGGGACCCTCGGGACTTGCGTGATCGAGAGAATGACTCTCTTTTGGTCAAAGATGAGGTTCTTTAGGAAGGAATGTCCTTAGCCCATCAATCCTACGCTTTAAGACGGTCGAGCTCGTATAGAGGCTTCATACTCATTCTTAAGCGATAATCGGAGATATAGGGTTCAAGGTTATCCTTTTCCTAAAGAAATCATGAACCTTTAATGGAAGGAACGATGCAAAGATGAGAACTTTTACACCGGTCCGTTCCAAGGTTAGGGGAAAAGGGGAAATGCATGAAAAATGACTCTTTAATGAAAAGATGACATTTTGGTTTTAGCAAATGATGCTTTTTGATTGAAAGAAATGATCTTTATGCAAATGATGCATAAAGATAGGATTTTTATGCAAATGATGCATTGATAAAAGGGGTTTTGATGCAAAGGATGCATTTTTATTGAAAAAGATTTGATCTTTATATGCAAATGATGCATAAAGATAACATTTTTATTGGAAAATAGGGATTTTAGGTGCAAAGGATGCACCTTTATGAAAAAGACTACATTTTTATGACAAATGAGGTCTTAATGCATGCAAAGGGGAAGGGGATGATAAAGATGTGATCTTTAAGCTAAATGCCAAGTCCCAAGCAAGATATATGACAATGCAATGAGCAATTTATAAAGCAATTAGGATGCAAGGATAGGGCGTGCGAGGTTACCAATCGTTTCCTTCGCTTCTCGGGACGGAGCTAGGAGGAGAGGTTCTTCTTGGATCTTCAAGGAGGAGGGAGATGGCTTCTTGAGCTTCTTCTTCTTCTTCTTGAGCCTTCCAGGGTTTTCTTCACGTATTATGAGTGTATTGTGTATTTTTCTTCTTGTTGTGTGTGTTGAAATGGGTAGAGGAGGGCTCTATTTATAGGCGTCTGGATAAGGCTAATGAAGCCGTGCGGCTGCAGCCCTTTGCAAATGAGGCCGTACGGGCTTATCCATTATGACTCAGCATTCTAGAACCATGCAAGGTGGCATTATTCTAGAAGCTTCTCCCTAATTAAGAAAAACGTGTTTTCTTAATTAGGAAGGCTCCCTACAGCCCTTATTTTAATTTGGGACTGCTCTAGGACATTTCCGGAACACTAGGAAGGTCCGGGGAATTACCGGGAAACTTACCGAAATGTCGGGAAAATTAACCGGAAGGCATGAGCCAGATTTGGGTACTTACAGAAGCCCCTCGGCAACGTCACTTGCAAGGCGAGTGGGGTTGTCGATAGAAAAGGATCCGATCTGGCGAATGCCGAGACGGATTGGATGACCAAGGTGGTCGAGTGGCTGAACCTTTTGGAAGGCTACCTACGTATCCCGGAGGAATCAAGCCAGGCCGTAGTTCGGGATTAGGATCCGCTGGGGGAGGAAGAAGAGAAACTGGTCTCTTGCCGGGAAAAAGAAGAGAAAATGACCTAGGAGGTCAAGCAATTGATCCTACTGGGGACATGCTAGGAGTGACCCAGGTGGTCGAATATTTGAACTTTTATGAGGGGGCGCTTTATCACTGAGGAGTGACAAAGAAACAGGGTGACCAAAGTGGTCGAATGGCTGGACCTTTTATAAAAGGCTACCTACGTATCCCGGAGGAATCAAGCCTTGATCGTAGTTCAAGCATCACTAGAAAGTTAGGAACGATGTCTAGGATCCTTGAGATTTTGACAATTCGGAGGTCACCCGAGGAAGCTAGAGCTTACGCACTATCTCTCATGACGGGGATGAGGTAACTAAACTGAGTTTACGTCACTATTCGCGGATAGTGGTAGCACAAGTTGAAATGACTTGGGCATACGTCACTATTCGCGGATAGAGGTAGCACAAGTTTGGGCATACTTCACTATTCGCGGATAGAGGTAGCACAAGTTGGAATGACTGGGCATACGTCACTATTCGCGTGATAGAGGTAGCACAAGTTGAAATGACTTGGGCATACGTCACTATTCGCGGATAGAGGTAGCACAAGTTGAAATGACTTGGGCATACGACACTATTCACGGATAGTGGTAGCACAAGTTGAAATGACTTGGGCATACGTCACTATTCGCGGATAGAGGTAGCACAATTTGAAATGACTTGGGCATACTTCACTATTCGCGGATAGAGGTAGCACAAGTTGGAATGACTTGGGCATACTTCACTATTCGCGGATAGAGGTAGCACAAGTTGGAATGACTTGGGCATACTTCACTATTCGCGGATAGAGGTAGCACAAGTTTAGAGTTCGATTACACTCGGAGGTTGTCACCTAGTGTTATCCCGTTATAACGGAAATTAACTGGAGGCGACCGGAATAAAGCTTGATTGCTAAAGAGATAAGGGATATTTTCGAAAAGATGTTATCTTGGTTAAAAGATAACGGAAATTGCATGCCCAAGTGGAAGGTCCAAGTGCGATTGTAATTTATGTCGTAGCCAATGAAGCCGCCCTAAGCATGAGATGGAGAAAAGAAGCCGTGACGCTAGAAGCCTGCTTTTTCCAGATTATTTAAAATCAGGTTTTGAACGGGCATTGGGCACTTGTTGCCGCCCACTTCAGCCGAGAGAGAGAGAGAGAGAGAGAATTTCGAAATTCTTTCAACCCCTTTTGCTTCCCTTTGATTTGAAATGGATCCGGAGGGCAATCCCATACCGAGGCAAGCAAGGAGAAACATCTCGGCGGCCGCGAGAAGGAGGAGGAAGGAGCTCGTGCGGACGGAGAGGAAGTATGACTTCCTTACGCCTCCATCGGAGCTTTACCCGGGGAGAAGGGAGCACAAATCAACGAACCCGCGATCGGTTGGGGTAAGCATTCTCATTTTGCTCAAATCCGATGATTTTGCTTGAATTTTTGAATGATTTAGGGCTTGACCCGAATTATAGGATTTTGAATGATTTTTTGAATGATTTTGAGATGCATGAACAACCTATGAGGCTAAGAATATGCAATGTGCAATTTTATTTGATGAAAAATATGAGAATGACTCACTTTTTTCTCGCAAAATGAAGTAAGAATGAGAATTTTTCAAAATATGAGACGGAGTTCTTGCCTTGTGCTAGAACTAGGTCAAAATTCTGATTTTCAATGAGAAAACATGATTTTGGAAGATGAAAATGATTCATGCATGCCATTTTTGAAAGAATAATGCTTATGTGGGAAAAAAAATTGTGATTTTGTGCTTTAGGAAAGCAATGACGCGTTTCAAGTGATGAAAGACACGTTTTGATGCAAAAAGATATGCTAGAAAAACTTTTATGAATGCTTTTCTTTTGAAAATATGTGCACTTTTGAAATGATATGCATGCTTTTGAAATGATATGAAGGACTGACGCTTCTTTTTGATGTGCTTGTCTACAGGAGAACAAGTCTAGAGGACCATCGGAGATTGCAGTCAAGCTTTGGCAGAGGATGCCGGATTTCGAGAAGAATGGGGCAAATCCCAAGCAGCTGGTGAGGGCTACCGGCCTGGATGCATTCGTAGAGGCCATTGGTAGGGGTGTCCACATCACCTCTAAGAGCAAGGGCTTGGTCCAGGCCCTTTCGAGTTCCGTGGGACAAAGACACATAGCTTTCACCCGAGCCGGGGAGAGCCGATGCTGACTCCCGCCGATTTCACCGCTATTATCGTCTACGCTCACCGGGAGGCCCGTGACTTGGAGAGACCATATTACCGCTGAGGAGTTTCAGTGCTTTGGTTGGATTTGAGCTGATTCCCAAGGGGCCGGGGATGGAGACGCGGAACGTCGAGGTGGCGCCCGACTTCCATGCGTAATTTTGCTGCTAATGATGTGGATCGCCAAAGCTCGGCTAGAGCATTCATATGGTTGATGCTATCACCACCATTTTTGCTAATTCTGGGACACTAGCTATGACTTGCCTCCTCGACTCTCCGGAGGATGTTGATGGGATAGGGACGGTCTCGGGGAGAGGCCGGATTGGCGGAGCTCTACTTCTCGTTGGACACGCACGGTCGGAACAAAGGCTCAGCTTCCATGGACCGCTTCTCATTTGCCCTCGAGGTAGTCTCCTTTTTTTTTTTTTTCTTTTCCGTCTTGAGACTTTTATAAGAGAGAAAATGACCTTTTGATGTTTTGAACATGCAGCCTGGTTTTGCATGAGGTGATCGGGTTCTTCCTTGGAACCAGCAGAGTGATGTCACCATCTTCCCCGCTATGGTTCGCCGGGAGGGGAGATGCGAGAGATAAATTCACTGGGGAAGACCCGGATTACCTTCGATTACAAAATGGTGAGGCCGGTCATCAACAGTGGATGGGCACGATGGAGTGGACTTCTACCCTGGGGCGTATCCAGAGATCTTGGCCGGGAGAGGCCGTCGAGGTGACGAGGCGAGGAGGTGGCTCACTGGGCCGACATGTGATGTCATTTACTGGGGGACCGCTTCGAGGCAAAGATGGTCATGTTCCCCCACTAGATGCCATTACTCCTCAGATCCTCCAAAGACGGATGCCGCAGCCTGTGGATTGGCCAGGATGAGATAGCGAGGTACTGTGCAGGTGCGTGGCTGCGGAGGAGTATTTTGACATGGACACCCCTATGCCGTGTTTGTGGAGCACGCCCGAGGACGCCACGTGCTAGTGAAGCCGGCGGTCACTGTGTGGATATGGGGAGGATGAGCCTACCGACCCGCCGATCCCTCCCGCGCATCGTCCTACGTGATCCATGGAGTGCCGAGGAGGATGAGGATACTGTCCCCGATGCTAGGGAGCCCCAAGACACTTTGCCGCCCGATAGCACCGTAAGTGTACTCTTAGGGTCTTATTCCCTTTTAGCTTCGTGATTTTCTCGCTTTTTGCAATTTTCCGAGATTTTACGAGATTTTTCTCTTCTTTTTCTCGTGTTCCACTCGCACTTACGATAGGGTGGTCGGGCGGAATAGGCCGGAAGGACATGTGCCGGTCTCTTCTCGAGGAAGCCGGCTCGCGCTTCGAAGGCGGCGGCGGATGCACAGCGAGCCTGGGGCGCAAGAGACGGCACGTCTGGGGGCACGCGTCTACCTCATCGGCCTCGGAGTACTCTTCCAAAGTGCCATGCCTCGGGGCGGGGACCCAACGCCGACATTCCGGGAGCACCTGGCCGAGTACGGGCATGATAATGTCCATTTGTCGACTTGAGCGACTGTGAGGACTGATGAGGGAGGCTAGCATTTACGAGCCGAGCGATGAAGAGGAAGAAGAATCGGGAGGCCTAAGAGGTCTCTAGAATAGATTTGGAACAAAACAAACAATTTACAATTTTTATGCACAACTTGTTTATTTTTTGCTTTATTTGGGCGTCGATGGGGCGAAAACATTGTATTTACATTTTATTTGCTTTTCTAATTCATGCTTTTTCAATTTGCATATTATCTGAGCCTTGGGGCGACTTTTTTGCTTGGAATTGGGGCTGAAACTGGGCCAAAATGATTTATAATGGTGTATGAATGCTTGAATGACTTCTGGATATGTTTTTGTACAGGTTTTGGTTGAAAAAGTGGGGTGAAAACTCCCTTGGGCAGCAACTTTGGTTGCTGCAGAATTTTTTCTGCAGAGGGCTAATGTAGCCGTGCGGCATGGCCTTGAGGGCAAATGAAGCCGTGCGGCTACCGCCCGTCTACGAGCTGGTTATTTTCGAATAAAAGCAAGGCTTGGCCATTTCATTTCATTTTCACTCTAAACCTCGTCCCAATTGTTCCCGTAGCATATTTTGGACCTAAAAGCACCATTCTTTGATCACTTTGCGATGGAGAAGCTCGTCAAATTGCAAAGGGGGAAACGAGACCATTTTATATCCGGTCTTCAATCTTGGGCGAGATATAACTTCCAAAATCACAAGGGGCTGCTTGATTCTTCCTTCAAGATCAAGTCTTTATGGCATTTGAGGGATCTCCCGCCCGATTGGGATCTCGTTGAGAGCCGCAAAGAAAGTTCCTCGGGGACGTCCGAGACATGTTTATTGCTTTTCTTACAACGAAATCGTCCCAACGCACGAAGACTTCGTGAGCCTTGATTGGGGGTCCCGAGATCGAGGCTATATCTATTCCGCTGATCGGAGACGTGCCGGTGACGGTAAAGCTTGCATCTTTTCTCGCAGATTCCTTTGGGAGAGGGCCGAGAGGATGATGGTAGCCCCTGATAGGATTGACCTTTCGATATCCCGGTGCAGTTTGGGTCTCCAGATATGGCTGCGACCATGGTGGCTATGGATGCTTTCATTCTCTGCGTATTCTCTACATTTTGTTCACCGCCGAGTCCGTGGGGATCTGTCATAGTGGCCTCTTGGACATGGTCGAGACCGCAGGCCGGGAAGGATATTGTCCCGCCGGGTTTTGGGAGAGACATTTCATGGGATCGATAGGATGGCTCGGGAGACCGTTTCATGAGGTCAGGGAGTCCGGCTATGTTGACTCTGTAGGCCGAGGAGAGGCTCGGGGCTTTGCCTGGGGCTTTGCCGACTCGAGTGCCCTTGGGTGATTTCTCGGAGAGGTGCACCTAGGCAACAGAACAGGGTAGCCGGGAGCCGATGATGGCTAGGCTATCCACTTCGGACATCCGTTGGTGGATACCACACTTGGAGGTTGCGAGTACCCGGGAGGATATTTCGAGAGTCTTATCTTTGTGAGGGTTCCAGGATTCTCGCCGGTCGTCCTTCTACATACCCCGCTTGGTATCCGTGCGCTTTGGGGCTTTACAGAGCCATTGAGTGATTGGGAGGACATCCGGACCATGGAGGTGGTGTCATTGGACATGAGAGATCCGGCCGGCCTTCTCTTTCTTCTCGAGGGCTTGGACATATACCGCTTTCCCACCCAGGGCTATCTTCGTGGAGCAGTGAAAAGCACCATCTTGACCACCGTCTACTTGGACCGGTACGAGAGGGAGATGGGAGCGACTCAGGTTATCTTGGAGGATAGACGTCGAGCTTTATTGGGAGCCGATCGCGACTCGAGTAGGACTACGAGGGAGACCGAGGCTAAGGCGAGTTGCCATAACCCGATGTGTGACTTGGTCGAGAGATATGGAGGCTCGGTACAAGAGGTTTGTCCGAGGTCGCTCCTTTGACTGAGGCTCAGAGGGAGGAGGTGCGGACTCGTGCTCGTATAGAGAGAGCGCTCATTGACACGGGGTTGGTAGAGGCTCCAGCGAGGATACCAGAGGTCGGGATGAGGGATACCGACATTATTGAGAAGAAAAGGAAGAAGACTCGACGAGGCCGAGGAAAAGGGAAGAAGACTGAAGAAGACTCAGCGAATGACGACTGACAAGTCTTTTCTCAAGATCCTCTTATTGCCATTTGCAAACACATTAGTTTATTTAGGCATTTTATTGTATTTTAGATCTTTTAGCAGGTTAGCAGAGTTAAGAGGTAGACCGTGCTTGAACTCATCAAGAAGTTTTTAACTTGTAATGAACAAGAAATATTATTTTAGAAATTAATCAAGACACATTTCATGGAAATTCAAATGTCTTTATTGATTGGGACCCGTTTTATGAAAACTGAAATACCCTTTATTATTTAGGACGCACTTCATGGAAGCTTGATTGTCCTTTTTATTATTTAGGACACATTTCATGGAAATTTAATCGTCCTTTTTATTATTTAGACCGAACCATATATGGCTGCCTACGTTCCCCTTTTACAAGAAAGGCTAAGGGGCTCAGGTCTTCGTAGTTCATTCTGGTGAACTAATTTTTTATGTGCAGCCCTGTCTTTTGCCTAGACCGCCCTTTTTGGGGTTTTCAGCCTAGCTGGGCATTACTCTTTTTGCACTAAGATTTTTTCTTTTTTTTTTTTTTTTTTTTTTTATATGTGCAACCTGTCTTTTGCCTAGACCGCCCTTTTTGGGGTTTTCACTTAGCCGGGCATTACTCTTTTGCACTTTTTTTTTTTTTTTTTCGGACATAGTATCTTCGGAGTTTATCACCGTTGACCGGGTGGACAAAGGGATTGCCATCCAAGTCCGCAAGCTTCATTGCTCCTCCCGACGCATTTTCTCGCACCACATAAGGGCCGATCCAGACGGGTTCCCATTTTCCTAGGGGTTGTCTACGGTAGGGGCTTTACTTTCAAGACTAAGTCGCCCTCTTTGATATCTCGGCCTTGACCTTTTTATCAAACGCCTCGGCCATTCGCCTCTGGTAGGCTCGGGTGTGTTCCATGGCTTTTAGCCTTCTCTCGTCAAGGTGGCTAACTCATCATGCCGCCGCGCAACCATTCTACTTCATTGACACCGTTTTCCAGGAGGACCCTTAATGACGGGATTTCCAACTCTACTCGGTAACACCGCTTCCATCCCGTAAGTTAGGGCAAAAGGAGTTTCTCCTGCGTGGCCGTTCGACAGACGTTACGTAGCCCTGCAGTGCTAGGTGCGGCTTTTCGGGCCAATCACGACCACGGGTGGCCATCTTCGGATGATCCGCTCGAGTGTCTTATTAGCAGCCTTCCACGGCTCCATTGGTTTGAGGTCCGTACGGGGACGACTTGTGGCGAGTAACTACCGACTCGACTGCTAGCCTATCGCAGCCTTCCTTCGAAGTGTGACCCATTATCGGAAATGATCTCGTTGGGCACCCCATATCCGCACATTATGTTTTCTTTGATGAACTCGGGCCACTTTTCTCGGGAAGTGAGGACCTCAGGACTTGGCCTCTACCCACTTTGTGAAGTAGTCGATGGCTACCAACACGAACTCGTGCCCATTGCTTCTGCCAGGGCTATTTTCCCTATCACGTCAATGCCCCAAGTTGCAAACGGCCAAGGAGTCGTCATGCAAGACGGGTCATGAGGTGGGAGATGGTTGAGGTTGGCAAACCGCCGGCATTTGTCGCAGTTCGGACGTCTTGAACGCACTGCTTCCATGGAGATCCGGTAGTAACCCATTCTCGAGGATCACTTGCATCGTTGCTCTGGCATTCATGTGAGGACCGCAGTGGACCATTGTGGACTTCGGTCATCAACTCTCTGGCTCTTTCTTGAGTGACACATAAGAGGAGTGGTCCCTTGATACCGCTTCTTGTATAGGTTGCCTCCTAGAATGACATAATGAGAAGCCAACCTTTCGTGGCTTGTAAGCTCTTGGCTCACGATACCTTCTTTTGGTCTACCTTCTTCGTCTCCGAAAGCCGACTCTCCGTCCTTGAGGAATTGGTAACTGATTGTACCAAGGTTCCTTTATAGGCTCGGGTCCTGTGTCCATTTCACAACAAAGCCGGGGCTTCTCTTCTACCCACTACGAAGGGTTTTATGGCTTTTCCTCGGGGATCTCTACCAATGAGGCTAGAGTAGCTAGAGCATCTGCGAACTGTTCTTTTCCCTCGGCAAGTAGTGGAAAGTCACTTCTACGAACCGTCCGATCTCAACTCCTCCATATGGGCATGATACCGTTGTAGATTAGTGGTCCACAGTCTTCCACTTGTTGGAGACTTGGTTGATGATCGTGGCCGAGTCTCCGTAAACTTCGAGCTCCTTGACATTTCTTTCTAAGGCGGCCTCCAAACCAAAGAATGCGGGCTTCATACTCGGCGGCATTGTTCGTGGCAGGAAAGTTCAACTTGAGGGCTATGGAGGTATGCTCATCTTTCGGATCGACCAGTAGCATTCCTACACCATTTCCTCTTTTGTTAGCGGCTCCGTCAAAGAATAACTGCCATCTATTTTCGAAAGCTCAGCATTTGCAAAGATCCCTTCATCTCAGGAAATTGGGGTTCGGGCCCTTTGTCTTCATTATCGGGGAAATTCGCCAGGTGATCTCGACAATGCTTGACCCTTGATGGCCTTTCTGGTCACATAGTTGATGTCGTGATTCTGCCAAGAAGAAGGACCACTTCGCTAAACGCATCGAGAGGGAAGGCTTGTCAAAGATGTACTTGATGGGGTCCATTTTCGAGACCAAGTTCACGGGGTGGGCTTGCATATAATGCTTCAACTTGCCGACTACCTGCACTACCCTGCACAAGTCTTTTCACATGCCGAGTAATTGAGCTCACTCCCCTCAGTAACTTCCTACCGACAAAGTAAAATGGCATTTTCTACCCGAGAATCTTTCTTCTCTTGAGCAAGCATAGCCCCAACCGCCGTGTCGTGACGGTGAGATAGAAGCAGTAAGAGGCTTCGTCTATGTGGGGGCATAGTACCGGGGATGTACTAAGTATGCCTTGATCCGGTCAAAGGCATCTTGGCATTCTTCGGTCCATTCTGTGTCCACATTCTTCTTCATGAGCTTGAAGATGGGCTCGCACATAGTGGTCAACCGATTGACGAAACGGCTAATGTAACTCGCAATTTACCCATGAAGCTTTTGACTTACATGCGGGTTTGAGGTGGCCTCATATCCATGATAGCTTTGATCTTTCTGGGGTCAACTTCTATACCTCGCTCCGTGACCATGTACCCGAGCACTTTTCCCTTGTCACTCCGAAGGTGCATTTTGGCGGGGGTTTAGTCTCATGGAATGCCGTCTCGGCCTCTCAAAGAATTTTCGTAGGTCAACAAAGTGCCGCCCACCTTCTCCTTTGGAGTGGATTATCATGTCGTCTACGTAGACCTCAATCTCCTTGTGGATCATGTCATGAAAAAGTGCGGTCGCCGCCCTTTGGTAAGTAGCCCCGGCATTCTTGAGCCCGAATGGCATTACCGTATAACAAGAGGTGGTTCCCCACGGTGTGGTGAAGGTCAGTCTTTCTTGGTCTTCCTCGGCCATCTTGATCCGGGTTGTAGCTCGCAAAACCATCAACGAAGGATTTGACTTCGTAGTTGGCGGTGGAGTCCACCAGATATCTATGTTTGGCGTAGGGTAGTCGTCTTTGGGCTGGCCTTGTTCGGATCTCGGAAATCCACACGACGGCGCACCTTCCCATTGGCCTTGGTTACGGTCACGATGTTGGACAACCATGTCGGGTATTCAATGACTACGATGAACCCTACCCTTGCAGTAACTTCTCAATTTCTTCTTTGACCCAGAGACCATTCCGGCTTGATCTTTCTCGCTCGCTTTACCGGCTTAGCATCTCGGTGCTAGAGGGATTACAGGTGCTCTACTATCGAACCTGTCTAGCCCCGGCAAGCATATCTTTGTATGATCATGCAAACACGCCGACGTATTCTTCCGAGCGGCTCGATCAATCTGTCCCTTTCAACCCCCCGGAAGAAGCTTCCAATCTGTGTCTCTTTAGGTTCCTCAATAGTACCCAAGTTCACACTTATCAAAACCTCCTCGCGGCTTGGGCCCGGTTTTCGACTTTTACGAAACCTCGCTTTAAAGATTTCCTTTAATGTATTGTTCGTTTAGTGTGTTTGCATCTTGTTCAAATGATTCATTATTAAGCGTTGTTAAGTTTTGAGTTAATTTATCATTTGTTAAGTTGGCAATAAGAGGATAATCGAAAGATTTGTCATTTCATTCAAGATAAGGGGAAAGATGACATCGATTACATTTTTCATAATCCTCGGGCGTGAGGCCTTCGGATGACTACGAGGACTGGAATTCGAAGATTCTGACTAACCGAATAGACAACGGGGTGTTTGACACGGCCGGGTTGAGGAGGATGGGGTACCAATCCAAGCTCCGTGATCATTTGTCGGCCGGCTATCGGCCACGAGAATGTCTCCCAATTCTTCAATGGCATTTCTGTCTTAGTCACCAAAGTGCGAGGATCAAAATGACTTTCACCATCGTCTCCGATAACGGCAACTATCTCTATCATCTCGAATCAAGTCGATCAAGTCTCGGGATTTGTGCTTCTTCGTCAAACAACTCTTGCAAACCCCTTGGCTGTCTTCACTTTGGCGGCTTCTATCTGGCGATCTTTGGAAGAGCTAACTCAAAGGCGGAGAAGTCCATTGTCCGGATGCCGACCTTTTGACACTCGGCCGGATTTCCTTTGAAGACGTACTCATTACGAACGGTAGTGGTAGCCCCAGTGGATATCGGCAAATCAAGGAACATTCTTCGAACGGGATTGGGCGGCTTTCCCTAACTTTCTCAAGGTTCTCTAGAAGGGTTTTACGCAAGGAGATCTCGGCGATCACTTTCATCATATTGTGTCCCTCCTTTTATAAAGTAATGGGTCGAGAGACGATCGTAAGGATGGAGCCGGACCCCTTCACCTTTCTTGCCTTTAGCTTTTCCGGCATCCAGAGTTCGGTTTGTACCCCAAGCCATATCGGTAGTCTGCTCCTTCACATCAATGATGGTGTTACGACCTTGAAGTCTTCTACCCAATCCAAGTCCGGAAGATAGCTCATTTTTCGCATCATCCTCATGGCGGGAGGGATTTTATCGGAAGTAGTGGTGAGGTCGGTGCAACACACTTGTGCCTTGGAAGAAGCTACGGAGAATCCGGTCAATGCTAACCCTTCATCATCATGCTTGATCTCCAATATCGGGATGTCCCGGTCTTTGGTTCCTTCTCTTGTGACACTGTCCCCATAAATGGTGGTGATAGTTCCATCACTCGACTGAAATTTGGCCTTAGCGATGCAAAGTAGAGGCTACCCCGTTTATCCGGTGGATCCAAGGCCGTCCCAGCAAGGCGGTAAATGAAATCGGAATGTCAATAACTTGAAAATCAACATCCATGACCTTTTTCCGAACCACATCTTGAGAGTGGCGATCCCCAAGCCGATCGTGCGGTGGAGTCGTAGGCCTTAATAGTACGACTAGAAGGCTTTAAGTACGTTGGCTTCAAATCCAATAAATCCATCATCTTAGGCTGGCAAGACATTCATTGCACCCCCGTCGACTAGTACTCGTGGCAATCGACGCTCTTCTAAGCGGATTTGTGATGTAAAGAGGTTCGTTGTGACTAGCCCCATACTTTGGCGAGGTCAATTCAAAGTGAAGGTAATGATGTTTCCGTAGTGGATATTTCCAATCATTTGGACGACCTCATACGGGGTGACATCTATGGGCACCATGGTCTTGGCCAAACTTTCTTCTAGTTTCAACTTATGAGGGTATGAGGAGGTTAACGGGGACCATAAGGAGATATTGGCTTGGGTACACTTCAAGCGAGTTAGGGTTTGGATCCTCCTTATCGTAGTCGGGCTTTTACGCCACGGCTTATAAGGTCTTTTATCTCGTCTTTGGTCCGAGACGGCATTCCTATTGTCACCCTTAGGCTGCTCAATACTCATCTGTCCAGACCGAGTCATCACATAGACATTGGATTTTCCTTGGTCATTATTCCTCTTGGAGGATTCTGTCAATTCTTTCAAAGTTAGAGGCGGATTCTTGCGGCGTATGGCCAATTCTGGCGATTGATCGATTGACGGTCTTTGTCGGAAGCATAGGCGGCTTCCCGAATACGGTCCCAGGTTACCGGCTTTTGACCTTTTCACATTCTCCGTTTAAAGCTTTCACAGTCTCATTCAAACTTTTCAAAGTCGGCATGCAACAAGAATTATCACTTAGGAGTTTGGAGCTTGGCAAATGGCTTTCTCATCCGAACCTAGCAACTTCTTTAACAGAGTAGGATCACATTCCTCATCCTTTGTCAAGCATGTCTTTTCTTTCCTGAGGGTCAACCTTTTGACGGCATTTTGGACATTGGCTAAACACTTTCGAAATGGGAAATTCCATCATCAATAAGGATTCTGCGGGGTCAAATCTCATGGCGGGTTCCTTTTCCTTGCGTCGAGAGATATTTTCCGGGCTTTTTGGCTTACGGGCTAACCACTCCTCTATTGTCCCTTCGGCACTTTGTGTCTTCATCGGTGTCACTACGGTAGCTCTCGTGGGAACTTTCGTCTTGGCTCTTATGACCAATGAGGGCAAAGCGAGTCGGGATACTTGACGCCATATGAGGGGTATCTCAGACTTTTCCCCGGGCTTAGGGATTACCAGGAAGACATCATTATCATCGTAGGACATAAAGGGGACCGAGGTCGCCTCTAAACTCAGTGACTCTTTCCAAGGCATCCATACATTCTTCTTCGAGACCAAGTTTCGGGAGTGACTACTAACACCGTGATAGAGTCTACCCTTCCCGATGAGAGTTTGGCTTCGGCGACGCTTACATGTTCTAGATCGGTGGGAGGAGCCCACTTCCCTCTTTTGGCTAAAGCTTCGATCAAGTCTCTCCATTCACCTACCAAGTCCTTGTACGGAGTATTGAACTCTAGGATATAGGACTCATACACTACCTCATCATTCTCAGGAGCCTTTGCATAGGCTGCGAGACACACTTTGAAGTGATTTCATCCTGTTCAGTGCAGTGGCTTTCGCCTCATCTTGCCCTTCGGGTTTCACTTCCGTTGGCTCCAAGTCCATTCCTTCTACCGAACCGTCATCATCACTTGTAAATCCACCCATTCCTATTCTCATTCCCGATCGACTCTTCGCTGTAGCTATCCGAGAGGTAGGCAAATTCACGGCGTTGACAAAATTGGAAAGGTCAAACTGCATCGGGATTCCAAGATAGTGGGAAATTTGGCTCAGGGTGAAAGGAGGAAAAGGGTCCCGTGGGGGGATTCAGAGGAAGCGAGGGTGTCGGGACCCTAACAGCTTGGGGTATTGGAGGAGGCCGAGAAAGGACAGTCTTTGGCAATGGGTCATATGAAGATGGGGAGGGCATTGGTTATAGGCTAGCTCTTCTTCCTGGCCATGCAGTTACCCAAACCAAGGCCTTGCTCTGTCAAATCGGTCATTACTCGACTCTGAACCGAGGAAACCGAGGATTCTCGCGAACCTGTCGAGGATTCTGCGCTAACAAGTCGGCGACCGGTGTTCTCACCCACTTCTTTCTCGGCTGCGGGAAAGGGATAGGAAAGGTTTAGACTCGGGGTAGGTGTTTAGGTGTGAAGGCTCGGGCAATATGCAAATTAGAATCTTCAAGTTTACTTAAAACAGTGTGTCTTTTATTAATATCTATTTGGTTGGAAAAGGGGTTACGCCCTTCTTTTTCACAACTACTCTAGATCTGGATCGGTGGGTTCCGTCACTACGTCTATAAGCCCCTCGTATTCCACCCGTATTTCGACCTCCCGGGGTGGGCGGCCCGGGCGAGGGTCCTATAGGGCACGCGGATCCCACCGACCGAGAGTAAAGAACGCTCCTATCGGGTCTAGCGGGTCATAGGACCTTTCAACGCACGAGCGATGCGGATTATAGTCAAGGCAATACCGGGAAAGTCTCGTCTCTGCGCCTTGACGGATCTTCGACGAGTTTCGCTTGAGCGAATGACGGTTTTGACTTTCGGTAATGTCAGAGAATATAATAGGCATGGGTCGGGCGGCAAAAGCCGGATGACACAAGGTCACATTGAACTTCGTTGCATACGCGGTGCGCGAGTCGGAATCGAAGTCAATGCCGGTCAAGATCTTGCCAATTTTTCCTTGTCGGAATTTTGGCGAGCTTCGCTTGAGCGAAAGATCTTTTATTTTGGCAAAGACTTGGTCTTGACTCTTACGCATTCCGTGAGGGTCAAAGTCAATAGTCAATGTCGGAGTCAAGATCCCACCGATTTTTCTCCTTGTCGGAATTTCGGAGAATTTCGCTTGAGCGAAAATCTTGGCTTCCGTTATGAGCTAAGGCTTGACCTTTACGTGGGTATGCAAGCTGGGCTATATGACACGGACTAGACCAAAAACCAACCAAAAGTCACGGATTTTTGAAACGTGTGACACGGATTTGTGCATTGGTCGACACCGGCTGCCATGGGGAGGTTGGGATGATTCCGTGCGCGCCGGGAGCATCGTAAGGCCGTCCGTGATCGCACTGGAACCACCCTCGGGTTTGAAGGACGTGCGTGCAAAAGTGTACAGGATATATCAGGTGCGCGTAGTGTGCGGTCTCCTAAAAATGTTCCTTTTTGAGTTAAAACAGAGATTTTCAGAAATGTGTTTTAAAGGAATGATTTTCGGGACGGGGAAAATGCAACACATAAGCACGTAAATTTTCTGGGAAGCCCCATCGATCATGGAGCTGAGTAGCCCCAAGCCGCTAGGACTTGCCAGATTAACCATGATTTTTCCTGGTGGAATTGCCACTGAGGTCGTATGGTCAGAATCCTATGAGGATTAGCCGTACGACTGCATGGATCAATTTTCCAGGTTCCACTCCTTTTGCTATTTTTCGGGTTATTTTCCCGTTTCAAAGTATGCACAGATTCCAAGATGCAAATGATGCAATGCATGGTAAAAGAAAGCAAACATGATTAATGAAATTGGCGATGGGAGTCTAACCCGCTCAAAGGGAAAAGCTTTTTGTATTTTTTTTTTTTCAAAATTTTTTTCGAAAAGGGATACTGGTACGTGGGATTGTTAAACCACCTTGTTATCCCAAGCCCCGGGTTAGGGAGCGATACAGGAAGGGTAAGTGGGGTCCACCTATATACCAAGTATCGACTTTTGTTTTGAAAATAAAGCTTTTCTCCTTTGGGATGATCCCCAGCAGAGTCGCCAAACTGTGAATGTGTGCCCCAAAATTTTGATTTATTGGAATTCACGCGAGTTTGAAGACATCCGAGTTATTTGAAAAAACGGAGTCGCCACGCCATTTTGATTACCTCAAAACTTTGAAAAAAAGGTTTTATGGGTTCGGAGGTTAAGTTACCCCTTGGGAAGAACGTTTGGCGTTCACCCAAAGTGCCTTGCCGGAGCAAGTCTCCCTAGATTTCATTAATCGTGTTTGCTTGCGTGCTTTCTTTGTGTGCATGTGTTTGAAAATAAGGGGGGGGAATGTCCCAAGTTGTCTTCCGGACGTACAAACCATTTGTTGGTTGTCGCTCGGGATTCCTTGGAATTTATGTATTTGGGATTATGATCCCGTCCTCATCTTATGACTTATGATCATCGCATTTTAAACCTCGGGACCCTCGGGACTTGCGTGATCGAGAGAATGACTCTCTTTTGGGTCAAAGATGAGGTTCTTTAGGAAGGAATGTCCTTAGCCCATCAATCCTACGCTTTAAGACGGTCGAGCTCGTATAGAGGCTTCATACTCATTCTTAAGCGATAATTGGAGATATAGGGTTCAAGGTTATCCTTTTCCTAAAGAAATCATGAACCTTTAATGGAAGGAACGATGCAAAGATGAGAACTTTTACACCGGTCCGTTCCAAGGTTAGGGGAAAAGGGGAAATGCATGATAAAAATGACTCTTTAATGAAAAGATGACATTTTGGTTATAGCAAATGATGCTTTTTTGATTGAAAGAAATGATCTTTATGCAAATGATGCATAAAGATAGCATTTTTATGCAAATGATGCATTAGAAAAGGGGGTTTTGATGCAAAGGATGCATTTTTATTGAAAAAGATTTGATCTTTATATGCAAATGATGCATAAAGATAACATTTTTATTGGAAAATAGGGATTTTAGGTGCAAAGGATGCACCTTTATGAAAAAGACTACATTTTTATGACAAATGAGGTCTTAATGCATGCAAAAGGGGGAAGGGGGTGATAAAGATATGATCTTTATGAATAAATGCCAAGTCCCAAGCAAGATATATGAATGCAATGAGCAAGTATATCAATTAAAATGCAAGGTTAGGGCGTGCGAGGTTACCAATCGTTTCCTTCGCTTCTTCGGACGGAGCTAGGAGGAGAGGTTCTTCTTGGGTCTTCAAGGAGGAGGGAGATGGATTCTTGAGCTTCTTCTTCGCCTTCTTGAGCCTTCAAGGGTTTTCTTCACGTCTGGACTGCTATGGAGTGTGTGTGTTTGATTGTTTGTGTTGTTGTTGGGTTGAAATGGGTAGAGGAGGGCTCTATTTATAGGCAGTCTGGATAAGGCTAATGAAGCCGTGCGGCTGCAGGCCCTTCGCAAATGAGGCCGTGCGGTCTTATCCATTATGACTCAGCATTCTAGAACCATGCAAGGTGGCATTATTCTAGAAGCTTCTCCCTAATTAAGAAAAACGTGTTTTCTTAATTATGAAGGCTCCATACAGCCCTAATTTTAATTTGGGACTGCTCTGGGACATTTCCGGAACACTAGGAAGGTCCAGGGAATTACCGGGAAATTTACCGAAATGTCGGGAAAATTAACCGGAAGGCATGAGCCAGATTTGGGTACTTACAGTTACGTATGAGGCTGGTCCTGAGCGCTGATCCTGAGGAGGTGTTAAGTTAAAAACCATATGAACTCATCGATGGTTGAGAAGCACTTCCTTACAGGAGAGCTTGGTCGGGATGGAATAGCAGTGATCCCTTCTGAGTGAAATAATGACATGATCCTTGGGAATCTGGCTGATACTGACTTTGCAAACCAATTTGATTAAAAGAGTCAAAAATCTCGGGGATCGATTGTCTATCCGGAATCTGAATTTGGACCACTTGAGGTCCCGGGGAAAGAATCCTGTCTCGCTCATCTTCATCTATCCTTTTCATCACACTTCCAATTCCATTCTCAACATTACTGGCACTGACGATTTCTTCGTACGACCCATCTTCGTGACGGATTATCGTGATCCCTCGGACACGCATCGCTTCTAAAAATCTAGCATGCGTCTCTTCTTCTCGGGCTTTAACAACTTGGGCTAGCAATTGGGCCTTACATTCACAAACCATGGCAGCCTCAAGAGCAGCTCGCAACTATGTTACTGACAAATCACTCATGTCCAACTGGCCCGGAGTGAGAGGAATCCTAGACTGAACGGACGGCATATCTTTCGCACCAGACATCTCGAACAGTAGAACAGATGGGAGTTTCGGAGGAACTGCAAATATTTCGGAGATGCGGACTAACTAATCACCCCTTGTAACAGAGCACGCACCCCACTTATCACTGCTATAAAGGGTAGATACGGGTTTATAAGGTAGTGAAGGGAGAGAAAAGGATCTTGAGGGTGTATGGGAGAGTGAAAGGAACAAGGGACAGACTCGTACAAACAATTTTATTTATCTTCAAGTATAAATTGGTGTCTTAATCCTAAATACGATTGGGAAAGGAAAAGCCTTTATTTGTACAAACTACACCTTGGGGAAACCTAGGGACGCAACATTCAAATCACACCAAATGCCTTGCATTAAAATCTATAATAGGTAATGATACCTAACCAAATCCTAACACCATATGGGACGGAGAGGTTGTCCAAATTTCTAGAGAAATTTGGGCAGCATAACGGGTGTTCTTGAAGAAATTCAAAAAAATATGGCATGACCTCTCATCGGTGCACGTTGACAATGCGGCATGATCTCTCGTTAGAACACGCCACGGGAGTGACATGTCCCCACGTGAAACCATGTTGCGTTGGCAACATGCCCACAAGATGTGAGGTTTCGGGGAAGGTATAAGGACCTATGGTAAGTTTCAAAAACAATTCATTTTAGTGTGATAAAAATGTTGTATCAAAACCAACCGTGGGTAAGGTTTAAGTGTGGCACCACCTATAACGCACTAGGGGGATAGGTTTGATATTAGGCGCTCAAACGTAGGTGACATTCATCACCGTCCGCGATGCCGTCAATCGCACCCGAGGGCTCTAAATCTATGTGGTAGTAGTGTGCGGATGACTATATTCTTTTATTTACGAAAATGAAATTTTATTATTTTATTTTATTTGCTTTTGAAAAGAAGAAAAAGAGAAAACACACACACTCTCACATGAAAAGGGGAACAACAATCAACTGAGCCACTTTCAATTCAAGGGACTGCCCTCAAACCATCTTCTGTTCAGTGACCATTCCTGTCGCGTGACACAGGACAACATGGGACAGAGATGTCGCACGACCAGGATGATCACTGAATCAGAACCCTGCAAAGGTCAAATCAGTCCCTGCCCTATCCATGGCAAGGGACAAGCACAATAACCAAAACACAATAGAATGGCCACAAAATATATACAAGGCTCACAAGTCTCCAAATACAACAAAATGCATGCACTATAAAAGATTATCTAAGATGCACACAAAGATGGACAGGTTGGATGTTCAATTGAATGAAAGCTTGACCCACTAACTTTTGAAAAACAGGTTTCCAAAGTGTATTCCCCAGCGGAGTCGCCACTGAATGCGCGTTCCTCCCAAAAAGAAAAGGAGTTTTCGGATAAAAATAGAGAGTCGCCACGCCATGCTTAAGAGGTGCATTTTGAAAAACCTTTGAAAGAGAACGGGTTCGGGGGTCAGATTACGTGTTGGGAAGAACCGAGAGTTCACCCAACACGCCTCGTTCGTGGACGAGTCTTTCAAATCAAACATCCAAGCAATCCATAAGTGTGTGCAATCATAGATAATGAACAAGTGTAGTAAACATGAATTTTATTGATTTGGAAAGAGACTTACAACTTGTGAACCAATTATTCAGGGAGGCCACATCCCTTATACAACAGATCAATACAGATTACGAGGGGAAATGGTATCTACAAATGGTCATAGAGTGTCGCGTGACACAAGATGTGCCTGGTCAGATGTGTCGTGTGACACAGGATCTAACAAGTCACAGTGTGTCGCGTGACACACAGTGTCCATCTGCAGATACCTATAGATTTGAACTCAACAACACCAATAGCCAACACAGACGCAATTGATCAATCAGATTAGCTTCGAAATATAGAATTAACAACAATTTAACCCCAGAAGTGTGGATATGGAGAGATCCACACTACCTTGGGATCTAAACAACAATTTCAACAACTATTCAACAATGAACACCCAATTATTCAGATCATCCAAGTTAAACAAAGAGATTGCGATTGGGATTCAATAATCTAGACAGATAGAGTCTGATTATTGAATACTAGGGAGGTAAGACAATGAAATTATCCAATTATCAAGGTAGGAGAGAGAGAAGAGGGGGTTGAGGGTGTACCCTTGTTGCTTCCACGAATTCTGTATCAAGTTAGATACAGAACCCTTCAATATCAGCTTCTGGTCCTGGAAAGCTTGGGAGAATCAGTGGAAGGTGGATCTAAGAGGTGATGGAGGGAGTGGGTTGATTTGGAGGGAATTGGAGGTAGGTTAGGGATAGGAGAGAGAGAAGTGTGTGTTGGTTGTGTGTGTTACGTTGCAATTTCTGCAGAGTTACATTAGGTCAAATTTTGGTTCCATTTCTAAGAGGGGAAGGGTCTTATTTATAGGCTGCAGTTAGTGGTCATCTTGTGTCGCACGACTTTACGTAACCACTTTCCATGCCTCGATGTGTCGCGTGACACAAGGTGACACCAACTGCTTTTGGCGCCAAAACCAGTTTCTGGAATATTCAGGCATAAATACCTAAAATGTCCAAAAAGGTTTATTCCCTGGGAGTCCTTTAACATGAGCAAAGTACCAAATTGTACTTCCTTCGCGGGAAACTTATGAAATGTTTCCGAAAGTCTCGAAACGGACCGGGAATTTACCAAAATGCTCCTTAATGCAATTTTATTACGTTAAAATGCACCTAAAAGGGTCGCGAATTGGATTGGCATACTTACACCTTCCTCCTTCAGTTGGCCTTTTAACTTGGGAATGTAAATGATCCGTCCCATCCTCCCAGGATCATTGGGATTCCAGTTTTGTTGACTTCATGATCGGCTTGGAAGAGAATAACTTCATCGTCTTCGTCGTCGCTTTCACAAAGGGCTTGCTTCTCTCGGGGAGATAAGTGCTTATATTCCTCATGCTGCTGGGCTAGGTATTCCTTGTGTTTTTCCATTCCATCTCTTAAGTCATTTGGACCGTTAACCGCCCTCCCTTGCCAGAGGGGGTTTGTTGAGAAGTGATGGTAATCCAGGAAGTTGCTGTAGGCAAAACCTTTGAGGTCGAATTGGTTTAGAGTAGCCTCTAGTTGTCTGTCCGAAACTGCTTGTGATGCTTTAAGGGCCTGATCCCTGTGAGTCTTCTGAGCTTTGTTTTCATCCCGGAGGTGATTTTCTTGTGCAGCTAGTTCTAGGAGGGCTTTTCTTGAGAGATTTAAGCAGTCTATGTACGTACGCGCTGTCTGACTGGTGTCTAGAACTGTCATTACATCCAAATCTTCGAATGGCAGAAACACGTGGATTATATTGACGAAGGAAGTCCTTCTTGGACATTCCATGCGGCCTTCTTTGATCTCGGTCATCAAGAAGTCTGCCCATATATGTTTGATCAAACTGATAGGCATATTGAATTCTGCGATGCTGATGGTCTCGTGATCTCATTCGAGAGCCAAATCTATCAGTGCTAGTAGCTTGCAGACGGGATTTCTGGATCCGTGGCCGTGATATCTGGGAATAGGGTTGAATTTGAGCATGTTGATGCTGAGGTGATCGTTCCTTTCTTCGGAAGCTTAATCTGTCTCGCTGGGAGCACTTTTGTAGATGTTCTCAGGGTGGCTGCTGGAGGCGTTCCCGTGGCTGATCTGATTTGTAGCAAGGTGAGGAGCTTCGTCTCCTTTGTCGATGCCTTCGGCCTTGGCGGCGCTCTTGGCTGTGAGTT
Source organism: Adenophora triphylla var. japonica (assembly GCA_022495995.1). Classification (NCBI taxonomy): domain Eukaryota; kingdom Viridiplantae; phylum Streptophyta; class Magnoliopsida; order Asterales; family Campanulaceae; genus Adenophora; species Adenophora triphylla. Next base: position 95,219 of record JAFEMH010001935.1, on the reverse strand, counting down.
TAACTGATGGCACGGGCCGGTTGCCACTGGGGCTGATAACTGGAAATGATGATTAGCCTTGAGCTCTCTTGGCAAGGACCTCATTTACAATGATTAGGCAATCGTCGAGGGTAACTTTTGCATCACATAATCTGACAATAAGGACTGGATTCTTGGTCTCGTTGGGATATTTGGAGAAGATGATGTTGACGGAGTCGTCATCAGTTACATGATTAGAAGGATTCTTTGTCATGTCCACCATTTGCTTCCATTCGTTGAATAACTGTCTGTAATGGACATTAAGTTTGACGATTTCAATGGTATTTGAGCCTTCATCATAGGTGACCTCGTCAAAACTGGTGTCATCCCTGAAACTGAGCATGTGTATGTAAGGATCTTCCTGCGGATCTGCCGCGTCTTCTACTCCGGAGAGTTCTGATTCGTTGCCGCCTGACAGTTCAACCCAGATCAAAGGACATCTTGTGCCCTATTGTGAAGCTGGTACTGCTAGAAAGACTTCATGTCCTCTGCTTGAACAGAGGGGCTCGGTGGGAAATTCCGTGTGTAAAATATCCCAGACAACTGCCATGCATTCTTCACGAGTGTGTCGGTGTCTGTTGACCTTTATTGTGAAGATTTCTTCGTCTTTGTGGCCAGAGAGTTTGCTCGAAGGATGTTGGCGAACTTTCGATCAGAGATGGGGGGTTTGTGTCCCTGTATCATTGTGGTGTCCAAGGTTTCTTTCCATTTTGGATCCAAGTCTTGAAAATGGCAATTGAACTTGATGAATCTGACCGCTTCAGGCTCCTCCTGCTCGAGGGCATTGACGCAGTTTGCACCTCCGGACTCTGAGGGATTCTGATGAGATTTGCCCCGGTTGTCCTTTTGTCAGTTTGCAGGAGGTAGCCTCGGTGCACGGCTGCGGGCACGCTTATTTGGCATTTCGGCTTCATTGCCTATGAGGAAATCGTCTCCGCTGATGACCTCGAGATCTCCTTGGTAGTTTATGAACTTGACACACTGATGGAGAGTAGAGGTTATGGCCTTCATGTGGTGTAGTCATGGGCGTCCCAGCATAGCTGTAAATTCGGACGGAATGTCCATCACGTGGAACTTTACTGGCATCGTTTGGGTTTCGAACCAAAGCTCCAGAGTCACCGTTCCCAGGATGGGATGAGACGTGCTGTCGTATGCTTTGATAGTTCGGGCAGATGGGGTCATATGGCCTTCATTGATGCATAAGGCTCACATCATGATGAGGGGAAGGACTTTGACTGTTGATCCATTGTCTACCAGGACCCCAGGAAGGGAGATAGTGTTGAGCTAAACAGTGATGTGTAGAGCTTCGTTGTGTCCTGTAACCCCTTTTGGTAGGTCTTCATCACAGAAGGTGAGCATGCTGCCGTATAGTCTGGAATCGTAGATCTGATCTCTTTCTGGAGAGGGAGAGTCATCGAGCCATCCATTTCCTGTCTTCCTCTTGAGAGGCAAAGGTTTTGGTGGTGCCTCAGGATTTCATTGAGGTTGTTTGTGGCGGTGGCCACCCTTAGTCAGCACGTTGATTGAGTGCGAGTGCCAAGTTGGCTTTGACTTTCCTTTGCTGGCCCATGCTCTGAAGTTGGGCAAGTTGAACCTTGGTTGATCATGCGAGGGATTAGGCTTCTGGCTGGCAGCAAGGTTGCCGAGATTTGAGATCTTCTTGTGTCCTGAAGCCTGAGCTTTGGTGTCACCAGGATATTTCAGCTTTCCCACCCCTGTCCATTCTGAAGCTGTGATGCTTGAAGGAAGGGAAGACTTGCTGGAGTAGAGCACATAGTAGTCAAAATTTCCCGGATGGCTCTTCGAGTGTACCCACGATGGTCTCTCCGGCTTCGTAACTTTCTTTCAATTTCTGCTGAGAAGACTGCTTCTTCTTCTTTCTGGGAGAAATGCCCCTGATCATGTCCTGGAACTCATTTTCAAGGCATTCAGAGCAGTCACATACAACGTACCAGATGTGGACGTCTGATGAGGATTTGGCTGGAAGAGGCGGAGGAACTGGCTCTGCTGCAATCTTCTTTGGCACCCACTCGATGGAGTTTACACTATTGTTCTTCGGAAAAGGGTTTTCGATTGTATTAGGTCCGCGGGGACGCTTCGACTTTCCTTCTTCTATCAGATTCTGGATCTCATACCGTAACCCCAGGCAGTTGTCAGTTGTGTGCCCATAGCATTGGTGGAAGGTGCAGTACTTGCTTTTGTCCGCATTGGCTGCAGGATTCTTCGGTTTGTAGTTTTCAACAGGCTTGAGGAGGCCTTATTTGACTAGTCCTTCCAGCATTTTACTCAGAGACATATTCAGCTTGTCGAAGCATATGGAGGGTTGCTTCTTGGGGGAGTCGTTGCTTTGCAGGGCTGGGTTTCTATTGCTTGACTGCTGTCCCAATGTATGTAGTTGACAGAAGTATCTTTCCCTTTGCCGGGGGCCGGTGCAGGATTGAATGCAGTTATTGATCTATATCTGTAAGACGAAACTGTAGCCAGCTTTTCTTTGAGGTCCTTCTCGAACTGTGAGCCCACATTGACCATGGCTCGGAGATCCGGGAAGAAGTGATGGCTGATGAGTGTTCTGATGGACGACCTCAAGCAGGACTTGAAGATCTACATTTGTTCGTCTTTGGAGAGTGGCTCCATGATTTCGGAGAGTTTCCAACTCCACCTTTTGTAGAATTCTCCAACACTTTCGTCTGCTTTCTGCTCGGTGGTGATTAAGTCTTCACGAATGGTCTCCCATTCTAGGTTGGATCGGTACCGCTCCAGGAAGATGTTGCTGATCTGATCCCAGGTATGGCGATCTGCGGGCTTGACCCTTAGGAACCACCGTAATGCTGAACTCTTGAGAGTGTGCTAGAAATGGTTGGCCATTTGCTAGAGGGTTGCTCCTTTTACTCTCATGCCGAGAACGTAAGTGTCAACATGTGTCTGTGGGTATTCCATCCCGTCGAATCTATCCATTTCTGTCATTCTGAACTTGGAAGGGAGAGGTGTGACCATTCCCGGATCTACATATCTGAGCATTTCTTTCTTTGAGCTGCCCATGCTGGCTTTCAGATCCTTCATTTGTTCGACCATCCAGGCTAGGGTTGGGTCCAGTGGTGGACTTTGAGGCTCGGTGCCTGGTGCTGCTATTAGAGAAGCAGTAATTGAAGGGGGGAGGCTTGATATATTTGGATATATGGGGGCCTTTTCTAGGTTGTATCGGGGTTTCATCCTGATGTGTTGAGGTTTGTGTATTGGCAACGGGTTGAACCCGGGAGGATACTGAAGGATATTGAGATTTGTTTGAGATGGCCCAGTGTTGCGCTGGTTGTATTGAGTGATGGGGGTAGAACCGGCTTGGCCGTATAGGATGGGGGTCCTTGAGAGGTGGCAATATGAAGCTTTGGTCGGCTGTTTCCTTGATTTGAAGGATTCCCATAGTTTGACGGGGGAGGAACCTGGTTGAAGGTTTGAGGAGCTGATCGAGGAGGATCGTCGTTCTCGATTAGAACGAAAGTACCGTCTGGTTGGGTGATAGCTGCTATACCCCGTTCATTCAGAAGTTGTACCACGAAATTCTGTTGATCCTCTTTCTGTTTCTTGTGAACCTCACAGGCCCGGATGGCTTCTTCTAGTGTCATATCTGTTACCGGTGGTGGGGTTTCGTTCTCGTCACGATTTCTCGATGAGTCTGACATGTCGGAGAGTCTGACTGAAGGAATTGAGGGAACCGAAGAACTGTCTGATGTGGCCGTAACTGTAATTCTGGTAAGGCGCTGACCCGGAATTCTGAACCACTCTCTGTTCGCTGCAGGGAACGAAAGGTAGGGCTTAGGTTTCGGAATGGGTATTTGGTTCAGGGTTTTTGGGATTGTGCAACGTGCAGTTGCCGCTTAATGTTTACTTAAAATGCGTTTTCTCAGAGTCCTAATAGGTTGGAAAAGATTGCTCTTCTTTTTTGCAACTAACCTAGGGCTTGAATCAGTGGATCCCGACACTACGTTTATAAGCCCCTCGTTTTTCACCTATAAATCGTCTTCCCGGGACGGACGATCCCGAGTGAGGGTCCTATAAGGCAAGCGAGTTCCACTGACAAAGGAAAAAGTGAACTTAAGGCTAGCTGGTCATGTAAACTTTCAACGTATGTGACATGCGGGTCACGGTCGAAGTCAAAATCCTTAAGTTAAGGCAGAAATCGTGCCGAAATTTCGGCATGACCTCTCTTGACTCGCTTGCGCGAGGGGCCTTAGCTTTTGGTGTTGGCCAAGTTGTGGCTGGCATGGTTCATATGTTGAGGGTTTGATGACACGGCGTCACATTGAACCTTCGGGTATGTTTTTAATGCGGCTCTGCGTCAAAGTCAAGGCTGAAAAGCTAAGACTTTGGGTCGAGAACGACCTTTGATCTCAACTTTTAAGTTTGACTTGTGAGGGAGATCGGCGTAAAAGCATACACTTAGGCTTTATGACACGAACTAATCCAAAAACCAACCAAGGTCTTGGACGAAGTGTGACACAAAGTGTGCATGGATTACACGGTCTAGGATGGGTTGTTTAGGATGACCCCGTGCGCGCTCAAAGGGCGTAGGAAGGCCAATCAAGCTGTATGTGAACAGTCACCTCGGGTTGAGGGTTGTAGTGTGCAGTGTACCGAGGCAGCAAGTGCGCGTAGCGTGCGGTGTACCGAGGCAGCAGTGCAAGTAGTGTGCGGTCACTAAATTTTTTTTCTGAGTAAAATAGAGATTTTTAGAATGAGTCTTAAAGAATTTATGCGCAGTTCAGAATATAGAAAGAAAATCAATTATGAACGGAATATGCACGAACATGTTATGATTTTGAAAGAGATGAAAATGCAACATCTTTTTTTTTCGAAAAGAAAAGGTAGCAGTAGGAAGTACGGAGAAAACACACACGCACACAAAAACGAGGAAGGATAAACGAAAGTTTGACTCACAGATTGTTTTTAAAACGAAGGAGTTTTGAAAAACATGTTAATTCCCTAGTAGAGTCGCCAATTGAAATTACCCGGAACGCGGCGAGCGGCTTTCGCACTTGGGACCTCGCCGGAAGGAGAGAAGTCGCCACGCCGTTTTGTATTATGAGCCTAAACTTTGAGAAAGGCTGGTTTGAAAAATGAGGTCATTTTGATTGGTAGCCAAAACTTAGGAAACGGCTTTGAAAAAGAGGTCATTTTGATTGGTAGCCATAACTTGGGAAAAAGCTTTGAAAAGGAGGTCGTTTTGATTGGTAGCCAAAACATAGGAAAAGGCTTTAAAAAGGAGGTCGTTTTGATTGGTAGCCAAAAATTGGGAAAAGGCTTTGAAAAGGAGGTCGTTTTGATTGGTAGCCAAAACTTGGGAAAAGGCTTTTTTAACATAGATTGTTAGGTTCGGAGGTCACGTTACGTTTCGGGAAGAGTATATTGAGATCACCCGAAATGGCTTGTATGACGAGTTTTTCTACCTTTCTCAAAAAGTGTGTGTGTGTGTGTGTGTGCTCGTGTTGCTTTTGAAAATGAGCTTGAATGACATGCTTTAATCTCGGTTTGAATGACAAACGTTAATTTTGGTAAAAAGAGCGTTTGAATGACAAACGTCAGTTTTGAATTTGAAAAGGAGTTCGAATGACGAACTGGAATCTTTAATTTCAATGACAAACATTGATTTTAGGAAAAGAGCGTTTGAGTGACAAACGTCGATTTTGAGTCGAAAACGAGCGTTTGATTGACAAACGTCGATTTTGAGTTTGAAATGAGCGTTTGAATGACAAACGTCGATTTTGAGTCGGAAATGAGCGTTTGAATGACAAACGTCAATTTTGAGGTGTTTTGAAAAGAAGTTCGAATGACGAACTTTCGGTTTTGAACCGGACATTACGATGTTACCAATTTTTATGAAAATGGTGGTAAATGAGATGCGATCAACGAGTCATTTTGTGACTCGGACATTTGTAAGTAAATAATATCAACAAACCAAACGGCTTGGACTTGTAAATGACAGTATCGAAATGTGGTATCAACGGATCAAACGATCCGCACGGTAAAAATGCGACCGACGAGCCAAACGACTCGGATTTGTAAATGTGCGTAAAGTAAATAGAAATATCAACGGATCAAATGATCCGGACTTGTAAATGACAGTCACGAACTAAACGGTTCGGACGGTAAAAGTGCGAATCAACGGATCGAACGATTCAGACGGTAAATGACAGAAAAGTAAAAAAGGGGACATGAACGCCGTTTTAACCCGAAATTACTTCTCTTACGGGAGAGAAGATGATTAGGGACTAAAAAGTATCAAGTCCCGTAGACGGCGTTACGTCTACATTTTGAGAACTTCAATCGGATCGAAAGTAGCGTATGACGCGTAAATCGAGACAAAACGGAGTTTAGAGAGTGAGAGTGTTACCAATGCTAGGTATTAACTCTTTGGCTCAGGAGGACGTATACGAGATACGATTTGGTGTTTGGAAGGAGTTTCGGAAGTGTTTGGCTCGTGTTTGGTCGATTAACGTTGTTTTTAAGCAAATCGAGGCATTTTCGGGGCTCGGGAGGGTGTTTAGTTGGTTGGAACCGTGAGGTTTTGATAAGAGTAATATTTTTTTGACCTTTTTTATTGAAGGGGAGGGGCTGTATTTATAGGGGATGAATATGAAGAACAGGTCATCCGGCCTAACTTCAGTTTGAGGGACTTTTGAGGTATTTTGGAAATTGCTAGGGCTGGCTGAGGATTCTGATTTTTCAGGAAGAACAGGCCGGACGGCCTAACACTCAGTTTCAGAGGTATTTTGGACTTTTTATCCTTGAATTTGATTGATGGAGATGGGGGAGGCTGTGCATGTGTGCCACGTGTCTAGCTTAGTCGCTAAGACTTGGCTTTTGCTCCGTTAATCCCGGTTTTGACTGTTTTCTAAATAATTGTCCGAGAAAATGTCCGAAACAGTCCCGGAAAGTCCCAAAAAATGCGTATTTCGAGGAAAGTGGTACTTTTACGTGTGATAATGTGTATTGAGTACCCTTTGAAATTTGGATGCACGTGGCAGTCCTGGGAAGTCTCGTTGACTCGAAAAGGGGGAGTTAACGAATTCTGGTTAACTTGGAAAGGGCCAGTTAACGGATTCCGATTAACTTTTAACGGATTGTAATGATCCGGATTTGGGTACTTACAGATATGTGTTATCATTGTTGTGTTTTTTTTTGGTGGATATTTGTCAAGTATCGTTATTGGCGTACCTTTGATGTGTTTACCTGCAGGATGAGGTGCCTTCGTCTGGGAAGGCGAAAAGGATGATGTCGCGGGGGTCCCTTGAGGCCGTGCTTGAGGTATGGAAGAGCATACCTGATATCTCTCTGGATGGGAGACCTAGCCCTCAGAGGCTAGTTATTGCTTCTGGGCTGAATGTGTTCGTGGAGAACCTGGCCGGGCTGGCGGAGACTCAGAAGAAAACAGGCATTTTTCTGGCCTTGTCTGAGTATTGGTGGGACAGTACGCACACCTTCCACTTCAGCTGGGGGAAGATGACGGTGACTCCCATGGATTTTGCAGCCATCATCGAGCTGTCCTTCAAGGGGAAGTCGGTGAAATGGTGGGACCGGATGTCCGATGAGCTCTTGACCGAGCTGCTTGGCTTTGCGCCTTGGCCTCGTAAGGGCTTGGGCATGTTGTATCACAAGGTGGAGGAACGGATCATGACCAACATCGGGGAGTGTCACCGGGATACTGGGATAGTGTCGACGGAGCAGCTAGCGTGCTCATTTCTGTGGTTTGCCCTTTCCGAGACTTTGTTCTCGAACCATGCCTCCACTGCTCTTTTCCCTCTACTTGAGAGTCTGGTGGACTTGGAGAGGGTTTGTGATATTGCTTGGGGCGAGGCAAGCTTGGCCGAGCTCTACTTTGCCTTGGACAAGTTCAGCCGGGGCATGGTCAACTCCCTAGGGTGCTTTGACTTCGCGCTGGAGGTATGAGTTTACATGCTTTTGTAGTTTAGCACTTCATCATTTCTCCTTTTTTTTCTTTTTCTTTTTTTCTGAGAATTATCTGCTTTTTGTGGCAGGTGTGGTGCTACGAGATCTTCTGGTACCAGTCGTGGGACTGGAAGGATGAGGCCTTGTTTGGGTATCCCGCCATATTGTGCTGGGCTCGCTCTTTGAGGAAGAGGAGGACGAGCTGGGGGAAGATCACTGTCACATACTTGGATGTGCAGCGATTTTTGGAGAGGGACAGCCCGGATGGGTGCCAGTTGTACCCTTGGACTCGGTATGGCGAGGATGAGCTGGAGGGCGCTCTTGGGATGATGCGGCAAATGAAGCTTCTGCGGGGCCTTTCTTGCGACTCCATGTATTTGGGGGAGAGGGTTTTCTGGCAGCATGGCGCTGGTATTCCTCCTATTGCTCCGAGGGATCTGCCCTTCCGCATGATGAGTCCTGCTGATATAGACATGCTAGAGTTCGAGAGGTACCGGGCCGGTGTGGGCACCGAAGAGTTCGTCCTGGAGGACGAGGAGTATGCAGTCTTCGTCAGGCGGAAGTTGAGGACGCCGCAGGTGTTGGCGAGGGAGAGGCGGACTGGCTCGTCGCGTCCTCCGGATGTCCCAGTGCCTGGGCCAGACTTCACTTATGTCCATGGGGATTCGAGGAGGAGGGTGTCGGTGCCCATCCCTGAGCAGGCTCCTGCCGCCTATCGGGTTGACCCAGATGCTGTGGTGAGCTTGTTTACTCTTTTCCTTCTTGGAATCTTTTCCTGTATTTTTTCTCTTTTGTTGAGTCTTTTTTTTTGTATCTCTTTTGATGAGCGTTTCCTTTCTTGTTTGTTGCCCAGGTCTCTGGGCGGACCTTAGACGTGCTCACCCACCGGTATGTGGGGCTGAGGGCTTTTACGAAGAAGCTTCTAAGGAAGATTTCATGCGGGTCTTCGCGGAGTGTGGCGGCTTTCGAGCCAAGGCCTTCGAGGAGTTTTGTGGATACTCCTTCTTCTCGGGTCGAGACGGACCCACAGCCTGAGGTGCCGGTTCGGGAGTGGCATAGCTTCAATGCAGGGACTTCTTCAGAGGTTTAGAGGCCGCAAATCTTTCACCAGTTCTTCCCTCTGTCGAGTGCGCAGGGTGAGGGTTCGTCCTCACTTCCCTTCTTCAATCATTTTGCTGGGCTCGACCCTTCGGACTACCTCGAGTACTCGATCGAGGAGGGGGTCGAGGTTTCTAACGATGAGGAGGTGGCTACCGGGTTTGCCGAGATGCAGAGGTTCCCATCTGGCGAGGTTGATGACGAGGATTCGGAGTAGGACTCCTTTTGTTTTCCCCTTTTGTATTGTATTCGTAGAGCGGCATAAATTTGTATGTGTAATAAAATACTTGCATTTGATGGACAAAGCATTTTATTTGTGATGTAATGATTTATTTGTAATTCCGGGGAACTGGCTTAGGAATTGTTTCTAGCTTATTTTATTTTTGTGCATGTCGTATGAGCTGGGGATGCATTTGTGTTTAGTGTATGGGGCTGGAAACAGCTTCGGCAGGGATTTTTGAGCAGTCGGGTGCAAAATCCTTCCGTACGGACACTTCATGCATGCAAAGTGGTCCGTACGACCACTTATTGCTTTTGGAGAGGAGATAAGATTTACTAAAAACTTGGATTTCCCTTATCTCCCCATTCTCAAATTGCAGCCATATCGACCCTTCTTCCCCATTTTCTAAAAAAAAACCTCCATTTTTGCCATGGATTCGTCTTTCGTTCCGAGAATTTCCCCAAGGCTTTCGAAGGAGAGGCAAGCGCATTTCCTTGAGCTGCTCAAGATGTGGATGAGGCACCACATGAGGCACAATAAGCGGGCTTTTGAGGTGAGATTTCAACTTCGCTCCGTTTGGCCCCTTAAGGAATTAGTTCCTGATTGGGAGATATTGCGGGCGGCCGCAAGGTTCTGGGATTTTAGGAGGCATGTGTATAGCTTCTCCTACAACGAGGTTACGCCTAACTTTGAAGATTTTTGGGCTTCGCTTGGAGGACCGGAGGTGGAGGCCATCTCGCTTACTTTGGTTGGGGTGCGACCTTGAGCGTGAAGCTCGCATACTTTCTTCGGGCTTCGTTGGATGAAGCGCAAGGTATGACGTTTGATTCTGGTCATATTGATATTTCTGCACTGCTGTGAATGTGGCCCCAAGTTTCCTCTTTCTTTTTTTTTTTACGAAAAAGGGATCGCCGTTCACCTCAGTTTGAAGACACCGATTTTATGAAAAACGGAGTCGCCACGCTATTTTTATTTCCTCAAAACTTTGAAGAAAAGGAAAAGGGTTCGGAGGTTAAGTCACTCCTTGGGAAGAACGTTTGGCGTTCACCCAAGGAGCCTTACAAAAGCAAGTCTTCCTAGGTCCAAAATTTGTGCTTGTTTGTGTACTTGTGTGCATGTGTGATTTGAAGAGAGAAAAATGTGCCAAGTTTGTTATCCGAACGTAAGAACAAATTTAAAAGGTTTTAGTTCGAGATACCTTGGACTTTGGTGTTTTCGGGATTTTGATCCCGTGCTCACTTTGGACTTATGATCATCATTACGGGACTTATCTACCCTCCCGTTAGATTAATCAACCATCATAGGCATAGGAGCCTTGGTATGTCTTAACCTAACTTTCCATGGGGATTTTAGTCACATGTGATCAAAAAAGGGTTGTCTTTAAGTCCAAGAATGAGACTCTTTAGAAAAGGATGAATCTTTGTCCATCGATCCTACATCTTGAGATAATGATGATTCGTAGGGACATTTTATGTTTGTCTCAAGTTATTATCGGAGATTTCGGGACTAAGACTCATTGATTTCTAAAGGGACAAGGATTGTGGCATTTTTATAGTGGGATTGATGTAAAGATGGAGTCTTTACACCAATTCTCACCATGGAATGCATCAAGAACCACGGGACTAGGGGAATGGGATGTAAAGATTGTATCTTTATACTCATCCTCTGTCTTTTGTGCCTTAGAAGGCTTTTAGACAATCCTCGGAGAAAGAATCCAACTTTAGGGACATGGGGAAAATAACATTAATGTAAATATTGCTTTTTTAATATGAACAATACAAGGAGTATCATTAAACTAAGGACATAAAGTAAAAAGGGATAATCTTTATGGCTTTTCCTATGTCCTTAATACCTCATAAGGTGGACAATCCTTGGAAAGCTAGATCAATGGGAAGGGGATGACATATAATAGATAAATATTTCATTTTTATACATAAATATAAAGGGGAATCACATCATCATATGGTAGATCATCCCTAGAACAAGCCACTTGTGGAATCTTGTTCATCCTAGGGAGAGGAACTCCAATTGAATCCTTTGTGTAGGGGAGTGGGAAATATGGATCTACATTGATAAAGATCAAAGCTTTATGACAATAATAAAGGTAAACAACAAGTAATTATAGAACAAGAGTATATAGGAGTGTATCAAAGGTAAAGGAAGGAGAGATTACCAATATTGGTTTTTCTCTGTATTCCAAGGGAGTTTTCCTAGACAATATCTATATAGGAATAGATCACGGTAGGATTAGTGTATGAGAGAGGAGGGTTTTGTGTGTTTTTTAGGACTGTAAGTTGAGTTCCTATTTCTGCAGAGTCACAGTGCTCAAAATTGTGTATCAAAATGTATAGAGGATGCCTCTATTTATAGGCTTCTTGTGTGCTTCTAATGAAGCCGCCCGGCGTGATCTTGCGGCTAATGAAGCCGTCCGGCGTCTTCTTCCGTCGCGTCAGCATGTTTCTGGAATCATGCAAGGTGGCAGATTGGAAGCTTCTTTCTGTAAGTACGCCAATCCAATTCGCGACCCTTTTAGGTGCATTTTAATGTGATAAAATTGCATTAAGGGGCATTTTGGTAAATTTCCGGCCTATCCCGAGACTTTCGGAAACAATTCATAAGTTTCCCGCGAAGGAAGTACCTTTTGGTACTTTGCTCATGCTAAAGGACCCCCAGGGAATAAAACCTTTTTGGACTTTTTGGGTATTTTCCCTGAATGTTCCAGAAACTGGTTTTGGCACCAAAAGCGGTTGTGACACCTTGTGTCACGCGACAAGTCGAGGTTTGGAAAGTGGTTATGTAAAGTCGTGCGACACAAGGTGACCACTAACTACAGTCTATAAATAAGACCCTTCCCCTCTTAGAAATGGATCCAGATTTTCACATACTATTACTCTGCAGAAATTACAACGTAACACACACACACCAAACACACACCTCTCTCTCTCTCTCTCCTACCCCTAACCTACCTCTAATTCCCTTCAATTCAACCCACTCCCTCCATCACCTCTTAGATCTACCTTCCACTGATTCTCTCGAGCTTTCCAGGACCATAAGCTGATATTGAAGGGTTTTGTATCTAACTTGATACAGAATTCGTGGAAGCAACAAGGGTAATACCCTCAACCCTCTTTTCCATCTCTCTCTTACCTTTATAATTGGATAATTCCATTGTTTTACTTCCCTTGGATTCAATAATCAGACTCTATCTGTCTAGATTATTGAATCCCAATCGCAATCTCTCTGTTTAACTTGGTTGATCTAAATAATTGGGTGTTCATTGTTGAATAGTTGTTGAAATTGTTGTTTAGATCCCAAGGGAGTGTGGATCTCTCTATATCCACACTCCCGGGGGAATTGTCGTTAATTCTATATTTCGAAGCTAATCTATGTGATCAATTGGATCTGTGATGGCTATTGGTGTTGTTGAGTTCAAATCTGTAGGTATCTGCAGATGGACATTGTGTGTCACGCGACACACTGTGACTGGTTAGATCCTGTGTCACGCGACACATCTGACCATGCACATCCTGTGTCACGCGACACTATATGACCATTTGCAGATACCACTTTCCTTTGTAATATGTAGTAATCTATTGTATAAGGGATGTGGCCTCCCTGAATAATGGGTTCACAAGTTGTAAGTCTCCTTCCAAATCAATAAAATGCATGTTTACTATACTTGTTCATTATCGATGATTGCACACACTTATGGATTACTTGGATGTTTGATTAGAAAGACTCGTCTACGGACGAGGCGTGTTAGGTGAACTCTCGGTTCTTCTCAACACGTAACCTGACCCCTGAACCCGTTCTCTTTTAAAAGGTTTTTCAAAGTGCACCTCTTAAGAATGGCGTGGCAACTCCTTTTTCCCTTTTTCATTCGGGAGAGAGCGCATTCACTTTCCAGCGAGGTCCTGTCCAGAATTCTAATTCCTAATAGGTCCTTCCTTGCTTGGAAAGTGTTGAAAAGTTCCCGAATTGCCCCTAAACATTATGAAAGTTTGGTGAACTGCTAGGAAACTTTAACTGGAAGGCCTGAGCCAGATTAGGGTACTTACAGAAGCCCCTCGGCAACGGTACTTGCGAAGCAAGTGGGGTTATCGATAAAAGTGAGAATCCAATCTGGCGAACTGCCGAGATGGATTGGGATTGGGTGACCAAGGAGGCCGAGTGGCTGAACCTTTGGAATACTACCTACGTATTCTGAAGAGGAATCAAGTCAAATCGTAGTTCCGGATCCACTGGGGAAAGGATGTCATGTGTGACGGATTGGCTGAACCGAAAGTAGGCTACCTACGTATCCCGGGGGAATCAAGCCATGATCATAGTTTGGAATCTGATGGGGAATGGCGAAGAGAAACTGGTCCCTTGCTATAAAGAAAGAGAGGAGGTGACCTAAGAGGTCGAATGGTTGAACCTTTTAATAGGTTCGCGCACCACTGAGGAGATGGTAAAGGAAGGGGGTGACCAATGTGGTTGGATGGCTGGACCTTTTGAAAGGCTACCTACGTATCCCGGAGGAATCAAGCCATGATCGTAGTTCAGGATCATCACTAGACAGTTAGAAACAGATCTAGGATCCTTGGAATTTTGACGGTCAATGGAGGAGTCACCTTAAGAGACTAAAGCTTACGTCACTATCTCTTTCGAACGGAGATAGAGGGAGCTAAAGTTAGAAAACTAAAGCTTACATTGCTATTAAGGAGATAGAGGGAGCTAAAGTTGGAAAAACTAAAGCTTACGTCGCCATCAAGGAGATAGAGGGAGCTAAAGTTGGAAAAACTAAAGCTTACGTCGCTATCAAGGAGATAGAGGGAGCTAAAGTTAAAATTTGACAATTCAAAGGTTGTCGCCTGATGTTATTCCATTCTAACGGAAGTAACGGAAGCTAAAGGTTGCGGCGCTATCTCTTTTTGATGGAGATAGAGGGAGCTAAAGCTTAATTTTAACAATTCGGAGGCTGTCACCTGACGTTATTCCATTCTAACGGAAGTAACGGAAGCTTTAGCTTGCGGTGCTATCTCTTTTTGACGGAGATAGAGGGAGCTAAAGCTGAAATTTTGACAATTCGGAGGTTGTCGCCTGACGTTATTCCAGTATAACGGAAGTAACGGAAGCTAGAGCTTATGGCGCTATCTCTTCTATGAGGACGAAGGTCCCAACATGTTGGGGAACGGCAACAGTTTCGCGACGGCGCATGGTGTCTATGATCTAGGCTTGCTGTTCTTCTTGACGCTTCTTGAGAGTTTCAAAGGCTTGCAGCACCTCCTGCATTGTTTGGAGATTTCTCAGGGGCGGATTACCATTTCCCTCATTGTTATCTGTCGACCCTACCATGGGAGAGTAATGAACTGTTTGGACCGCTGAACCGGAAGGGCTGTCGGACCTTGTGACTTCGATACTGAAAATACGGCACCCGAGTACTCTCAACCACTCTCGATTCGCTGGAGGGGTGCAGGGTAAGGTTTAGACTTGGAAAGGCCTTTTTTGGATAAAAGGGGGAAAGCTCATGCGACATGCAGTTTCCTTTTTTTCTATTTATGTTTTTTTTTGTCGTTTTAATTTACTTAAAACGTGTTTTCTCAGAATCCTAAATTGGTTGGAAAAGATTGCTCTTCTTTTTCGCAACTATTCTAGATCCTGGGTCAGTGAAAACCATCACTGCGGCTATAAGCCCCTCGTTTTGCACCTGTATTTCGACCTCCCAGGGTGGACAACCTCGGGTGAGGGTCCTATGGGGCAAGCGGTTCCTACGGGCCAAAAGAAAAACGAACCTAAGGACCGAGCCTGTTATGTTCGTTTCAATGCGTCTGCCATGTGAATAGTGAGCAGAGCCAGTATCTAAAGTTAAGATCGGGTCAAGACTTCGGCATGACCTCTCTTTAGCTTGCTTGCGCAAGGGATCTATGACGTTAGGTTTTGGCTAGGTCATATTGTCAATGATGATGCATTAAAGGCTTGATGACATGGTATCATGTGGGCATGGACGTATATCCGGTACTGATCATTGTCTGGGTGTAGCTTTGGAAATCAAGATCGGGTCAAGATTTTAGCATGACCTTTCATTTTCTTGCTTGCGTAAAGGATCTAGATTTCTGGGCTTTGACTCAGATAATGGCCGGCATGGGATATGTATCCAAGCTTTATGACACGGACTGGGTCAAAAACCAACCGAGTCTGGACAGAGAGTGACGCAAGCGTTCATGGTTGACACTGGCTAGGATGGGATGTTTGGAATCCCGTGCGCGCTCGAAAGGCATCGAAACACCAATCTAACTGCATCTGAGACCATCCTGGGTTTGAGGTTGTAGTGTGCAGTGAACAGAATAAGAGTACGCGTAGTGTGCAGTCACTAAAATTATTTTTCTGAGGAAAACAAAATGTTTTGAAGAATGAATTTTAAATGTAGGTGCACAGATGTATTATGATGCATTTTTTTTTTGTATTTTATTTTTTGAATAAGCAAAAAAGTAAAGCACATGCATACACACACAACAGTTAAAGAAAGGGGTAAAATGAAAGTTTGACCCTCATCATTGTTTTAAAAATCTGTTTTTTTTTTTTTGTTTAAAAGTTTTTAAAACAAAATATCCCCAGCGGAGTCGCCAGCTGAAATTACCCGATCCGCGGACGCGGACAACATCTCTCGTCTTTGAGGGTGCGTTGTTTTTTTGTAGAGTCGCCACGCCATTTTGATTATGCCCAAAACATTGAGAAAATGCTTTTTTGTTTTTGTTGTGTGATGAGATTTTTAGTTCGGAAATCAGGTTACACCTCGGGAAGAGATAGTTGAGCTCACCTGAGTCGCCTCGTATACACGAGTCTTTCGATATCCCTCTTTCTTTAAAAGTTGTGTGTGTGTGCTTTAAAAAATGCATTTTGAAAATGATGTTTACATTGTATGATATGTATTTAAATATTGAAATTAATTGAAAGAGGTTTAGAAAGAGGCCTTACCAATGTTGGTTCGTGTCTATCTTTCGCGGGGGAGTGTGTTTGATTGAGTGTGAATAGTGTTTTGGGACGGACCGGGATAGACCGGAATTGTCTCGGGGTGGACCGGTGCATGCTGGAAGAGTTTCGGGATGCTTTGGGATGGCTCGGGATGGACCGACAGAGCTTCGGGATGCTTGGGGATGGCTCGGGATGGCTATGTATGTGCGGGCAGAGCTTCGGCTTGCCTCGAGATGGCTAGGTATGTGCGGGCAGAGCTTTGGCGTGCCTCGGGATGGCTAGGTATGTGTGGGCAGAGCTTCGGCATGCCTCGGGATGGCTAGGTGTGTGCGGGCAGAGCTTCGGCGTGCTTCGGGATGTCTCGGGATCTGTAGGCAGTGCTTCGACGTGCTTCATGATGGCTAGGTAAGTGTGGGCAGAGTTTAGGCGTGCCTCGGGATGGCTAGGTATGTGCGGGCAGCGCTTCGGCGTGGCTCGGGATTGCTAGGTATGTGCGGGCATAGCTTCGGCTTGCCTCGGGATGTCTCGAGATGTGCGGGCAAAGCTTCGGCGTGCTTCGGGATGCTTCGGAATGGCTCGGGATGGACTGGCAGGACTTTGGGATGCTTCAGAAGCGCCTCGGGATGGCTCGGCAGGGCTTCGAAGCGCCTCGGGAGGGCTTCGGAGCGCCTCGAGAAGGGCCGGAGGGCCTCGAGAAGGCTCAGACTTGTCCCAGCTTGCTGGGGGGTGGGAGGAGAGAAGGGAGGTGTGAAAAATATGAGAGGGGGAGCCCTCTATTTATAGGCCTAGAAAAAATACAAAGTGGTCCGCATGAATTGTAGTGTTATTACCACTTTTTTGTTTTTCCGAATTTGAGAAAATATTGTGGACTTTAAGAGGATTTTTCATCATTATTTTCACTCTGCAAAGTGGTCCGTGCGGACCATTATGTCAAGTGGCTTTTTTTTTGTAATTCCTGGAAAGTCCTTCTATTCCATTTTATCCGGCCTGAAAGGTTATCCCTTGGTTTGGTTGGTGGTTTTGGACTTTTTGGAGGTTATGGGTCTTCGGGATCACGTTTGCGTGAGTCCTCGGTGTTTCTCGTGTGCTCGGATGGAGAGCGATCCGGATTGGGGTACTTACACCTGCATACCCGTGCTCGAGATAGAACCTCTATGCTACACAATTTTACTCCCTACTAAAGTGTAGGAGTATTTAAATTAGTTTCCTTTTACATTTCCTTTCAATGTGGGATAACCACATTTCCCACTTCCAATCAACATACTTTGAGTCTTAATATCTCATTCATCCCTTAACCTTTTTGGACACATGAATATATGATTTCAATATTTTCATGGAGTAGAACACAAATCTACAATCAATTTGATAAGTTGACAAACAACCCATTTAAAAAATAACTCATTATTTTCTTCGAACACACCCATTTAGCCATTTTCCGACCACCAACCACCGACCACCCTGCCAATCAACTAGGTGCCAGCGCCCCCTAAACCTACCTTTGGCAACCAATTAATACTATTAAAATAAAAAATAAATACCATTGCTTAGGATTGACCTCAAGACCTTTTTCCCCATATTTGTTGTTCTCTACCCTCAAAGCCACACTATTTTATTATTCAGTAAGGCAATGTTATACTTTAAGCACAAAAAAAAGCTAAATCACTTAAATACTCCATTAGTTTGGGGGAAAAGAATTTCCTCATTTTCTTGTGTTTGCTAAGCACCAAAAAATCGAAAAATATTTTACGTAAAACACTACTAGAAAACTGGTCATTAGTGACTTAGATTTCCGTCGCTAAATCACGATTTTCGTCGCTGATTTCAGCCCAGCAACGGAATATATCCGTCGCTGAAAATTTGTAACTTTTCAGCTACGGAATGACTACCGCCATTGTTCAAAAACGGACCAAAGACTTCTGTCGCTGTTCAGCGATCGAATATTTTCGTCGCTGATGTCCGTTGTTGACAACTTCCGTCGCTGTATAGTAACGAACATTCCATTGCTAAATGTTTGTCACTAAGAAGCTACGGAATGACTACCGTCTCTGTACACCAACGGACAAAAACTTTCGTCTCTTAACAACGACGGAATGTTTCGTCGCTGATGTCCGTTATTGACAACTTTCGTAGTTGTATATTAACGAACATTCCGTCGCTGATGTCAATTTAACAATATTTATCTTTTAACTAATATTTTTCACTGCGACGGACATTTTCGTCGCTAAATTGGCATTTTAAATTAAAAAATTATATATATATATATATATATATATATATATACTCCCTCCGTTCCATGTCAATGGACACCAACTTTATGGTTGTGAGAATTAAGGAAAAGTAAGAGAGAGAAAAAGTGAAAGAAAATGTTGTGAGTATGAAGAATTAAATAAGAGAGAGAATGAGTGGGAGGAATAGTTAGGAGAGAGAATGTTGTGAGTGTAAAAGTGAAGTAGGAGAGAGAATGAGTGGAGAGAATAGTGAATATTCTTTTCCATTTTGGGCAGTGTCCATTCACGTGGGACGTCCCAAAAAGAAAATAAGTGTCCATTCACGTGGGACGGAGGGAGTATATATATATATATATCTAAATAAAAGAACTAATATAAAACAACTAAATTAAAAAATAATCTATATTGAAAAATGTCAAAATACATCAATTAAAAATATCAAAATACATCAATTAATAATGTCAAAATACATCAATTACAATCTTTTCAAAATTAATTACAAATCTTTCAAAAGAAAAAAATAATACATATCAACCCTTGTTCTTCCAACACAAACGAATCACCACCTTCCATCACCGCCGCGGTTGCCAATCACCGCAGCCTACCACCATAGCGCGCCACAACAATAGCCATTGTCACTATTCAACATCACAAATATAACAAACACCCAAACACACACATGCACATAATCATAGATTCAACAAATACACACACACACACACAATCACCCACACACACAATCACCCACACACACAATCACCCACACACAAAGATTTAACACACATAAATCTAACTCAGATCTAACAAAGAAAGAGGGAGAGTGTTAAAGAGAGAAATAGAGATGAAGATAAGGTGGTGGCAATGACGGTGGCAGCATATGAACAAGAACACCAAAGGTTGGCCTATTCGATTTATCCATCTCCAAAATTCATCGGCCTCTGTTTGAATCAAGCAACCACCAGGGCAGATTTATAAATCATTTCTCGGACCAGAATGTCTCTTACAGTTCCCCATATATGTCATGTTCATGTATATTCCCAAATCAACTATCCCAGTCAAAGTATTGCAAGTAAATCGAGAATTTGAAAAGGAAAAGTCAAAATTATCATTTCAAAACCCTAACAATTTATTTTTCCAAACCCCAAAAATTACTCCCTCCGTCCAAAATGACCTTCCTACTTCTTCCACGGGTACTACGATTTGAGCACAACTGTAGGCTACTTTAGTTATATAATAAAAATCTAATTTGTAATTGATACCCTATCAACAATTCTATCAATAATAAGTTTTATATTTTCATTAGGATAGTATTGAAAAAAAAAAAGTGATTATCGTAGTATTAACAAAAAAAAAGTTCATAGTATTAAAAAAAAAAGTGAGAAGATCATTTTGGGACGGACGGAGTAGATTATAAAAACTGAGTAATTTGTAAAACCGTCCTGAACAAAAAAATAAATAACTGGAAAATTTTAATTTTTTAATAGAACAAACTAAGAATTCAGTATCAAAAGTGGGATAATTTTATAAATTTGATTTTTTCTTATTTTAAAAATTCCAACTTTGCATGTCATAATGAAAATAGTTTTTTTTCTTGCAGCTAGACAAATCAAAAGTCAAAACGACGACCCACAGAGAGAAAACAGGGGGACTTACAATGGGTTAGGTTTCTCTGTCTTCCACAGCAATCGGTGATTAAGAAGCGGTCGGTTCATTTCCGCCACCGACCGCCTCCGGCCGCCAATTCAACCCACTCCAATCCTGTTCCGATGACAAAACAAACCCTTTCACCGCACTACCACTAGACGTGACCAAAAAATGAACCAGACCGGCTAACCGGCTGGTTTTTAACCGGTCAAAACCGCCATCAAACCGGTCAACGCGGTTAACCGAACTGGTTAAACCATAATCGGATTTTGTAAGGTTCGATTAAGGTTGGGATTTTTTGAAAACCGGTCAACCGCCGGTTAAAACCGACGGTTAACCGTCGGTTAAACCGGAAAATTCAAACGGTCAGGGATATGACCGTTGGACTTGCTGGCGACCGTTGCCTGGCTCCCTCCTTGGCTGGCGTCGGTTTGGGCTTGGGACCGTTGGGCCTCAACGGCTAGCTGCCTATATGACCGTTGGGCCTCAACGGCTTCCTACCAGTTCTAGCCTCCAGGCTTCCAGTGTCTGGCCTGACTGACCTGTCCCCCCCCCCTTTTCCAGTTTTCAAGTAACGGATCCCAACTTAGTTAACCAAAAAAAAACATTTTGACTAATTAAAACTAACTATTAATATCACCTCCCTCCCCCCATTTTATTTTCACATTATTTATCTCTACTTTTTCTCTTCTACTCTCAAATATTCACATATTCTCTTACTCTCATTTAATTTTCAGTTAAATATTGTCCCATTTTCAGTTAGTTTTCTAACGAAATTAGTATTTTTCTTCATTTTCATCCGTTTTAAGCTCCGTTTCGTTTCCAAACTTCATTTTATCTTACACAAATGGCTGAAAATCAAAGAAGAAGCAATTTAGGCAAGTCACATGTTGGTTCTTCCTCCCCCAACGATGATTTTGATCAATAAAATCCAAATATTCAACAAAAATGAGGAAGAAGAACATGTTGAAATTGAAAGTGGTAGTGCTAGGAGGGGTAGGGGCAGCCGAGCTAATAGGGGAGGTGGTCGGGGTCGGGGACAACGACAACCTCCTAGAGAAAGAGAGTCGCAATCTGATACCTTCGCCATTCATTTCACCAAAAGAAAAATTAATGTCGATGATGATTATAATCTTCGAGCATTTTGCAACTATTGTACCGCGTCTTACTCATTCAAAAGAGGCGGAGGGCATGGGACGCTCAACGGGGATACGGTGTCAAAACATCCCGAGAAACATGGCATTTCCACTACGCAAACTCAATTACAATATCAACAACATAGTTCGGGTTCGGGTGCACAAGGTTCGTCTTTCCCTTCCGTCCTTTTTAAATTTGATAAGTGGGTTTATAGGAATGAACTAGCCAAATTAATTTGCGTTAAAGGTCTTTCTTTTAATTTTGCGAATTGTGATTTTTAAGAAAATTTTGCTCGCCTTTCTTTAAATCCTACCGCCACGAGAGTACAACGTACGGATCTCGTACGTGATATTACTAGAGTGGTGAAAAAATATAAAAAAGATTTAATTGGTATTTTATCAAATTTAGAAAATAAAGTTTCAATTTGTGCCGATGGTTGGAGTAATCATTGGCAAAGAAATACTTATTTGGGCGTTACTTGCCATTGGATTGATAATTAATGGACTATCAAAAAAAAAGATTAATTGCTTACCAAGATTTTGAGCCACCGCATTCCGCGAAAAATATTTGTGCAAAATTGCTTGAGATTTTTCTTGAGTATTGTATTTTAAATAAAATATTTACTATTTCATTTGACAACGCAAGTGCTAATACGGCTAGTTTACCCAATTTAATTACCGTTTGTCAACCCTCGCTTGTGGGTAAGATTTTTCATATTAGATGTTTATGTCATATAATTAATTTATGTGTTAGAGATGATTTAGATGCATTAGAGGTTTATGTTAAGTCAATTAGACGATGTATTCAATTTATTTATAAAAAAAATTCTAATAAAAAAAATGGATAAGCTTTTTAAGAAGTAAAAGTATGCCAGACAAATATTTTACTTACGATGTTTCAACTAGGTGAAATTCCACCTACAAAATGTTAACCGATGGTTATGCTTATAAAGATCTCCTAATGCATTTTTTTATGTCAATTGGCTATAATGAGCCTCTATTTGCTTATCAATAGAATGCATGCATTAATTTATGTGAATTGTTAAAGATTTTTAATACCGCTACTTTGACTTTTTCGGAAGTTTATTATCCAACTTTCGTTTTGGTACTAGAGCATTGTGTTGCAATTGTTACTATTTTAGAAAATTTAAGAGAATGCCATATTTTAAAAGAATGCATTGTTTTCATGAGACAAAAGTAGCTTAAATATTTTGACACTATTCCGTCTCTTGCAAAGTTATTAGATCCCCGAGTTAAATTAGATGATTTAGAGTGCATTATAACTTATTATTATTTGAAATTATATCTCGATGGTGATGGTAGTAATGAACTTCCTTCAATTATTGTTCATAACACAAAAAATGATTTGATTAACCTTTTGAATGGGTATAATGCCTTATATGGAAACACTTCTCAAAGCCAACAACATGAAGATGATTCCTCTACTTCTCAACCAAGTTTTACTAGTGGGGATCCATATAATTTTTTTGCAAATTTGTATAGTAAAAAACGTGGTCCTTCTCGAAGTTCATCTTCATCATCATCAAACATTCCCGTGGAGTTAGAAACTTATTTTGCTACAAACTTTGAATTAAATCAAGACCCAAATTCAAATGAATTTGATGTTTTACATTGGGTTAGAGCGGAAAAAAGGCAACAAGACTTGCCTTATGAAGAGGAACTATTGGATCCAAGATATCAATACGATGTCGAGGACTCCACGGAAAGTAGTGATGAATGAATGATGTTTTAGATTTATTTTCATTTTAATTAGATTAGTTTAGACTTTAGATTAGGTTTATTTTTATTTAATTGTAATAGTTAGGTTGAGGTAAAGGATCCTAAATGTCCCCCCTTATTTATAAAAAGGTAAGGTTGGTTGTCCCCCTCTTTGTAATTTTATTTTAATTAATAAAATTTAAGGGTGACGTCCCTTTTTTCTTTTATATACTTTCGTTTCTTTTAAAAAAGTTAAGTTTTATTTCTTTCAAAATTCATAACTTTTTTTATATAACTGAACGGAATAAAAGTGTCGGGCTATGCCCAACGATCCAGCCCAGTTATCTACATATTATTGCCACCACATTCTCAGTGGGCTAGGCCCAATTATTACCAGGCCCATGGCCCAACAGCGTGATCAGTCGACCTAGCTCACTGTCCGACCTCAGACGGTCCCGACCCAGCTTGATCTGACATTACGATCCAGACAATATTTCGGGTACAGCCCGATCCTACCCATCAGTCAGGTTGACCTAGACCCAATAGGCGACCTCAACCTATTACAATACATGACGACCTAAAAAGTCCAGGCGTGAATACAACTCGTTTCATATCGGACTCCCTACAAATCAGGAGTTATTTATGGACAAGATCTCTTATGCGTATCTGATCCGAGATTATAAGGGATTTAATACAATCCTACCACAATTATATCTCTCATCAATAACTATAAATACAAGGCAACGTCAACCGTTCCAAGGTAATTGCAATTTGTTATTCTGAATACATCGTTCATTATAATACTTTAGCTCTCAAATCACCATACTTATTCTCACGCTCGAGGGTCTTCGCCGGAGACCATTCCGGCTAGTCGTGGGTTCTGTTTTCAGGTCAGAAGTCAGGAGATTGATCTTGCAGCTGGATGGAGATTAATTACGGCACGATTCTTGCAGCATCAGTTTGGTTCCATTGCCGAAAATCGTGCTTTTTTGACCCCGAAATTTCTTACAGCCCATTATCATGGTGACTTCGGACGGTAATGTTTCAGAAGCCTCGGATGAACAGAACGAAGGAAACGTCGGTGCTGGAAATCGCAATGCTAACATGCCTCCTCCTCCTCCCCCGCCTCGTCAGCACGGAAGGGCAACACGTTCAAACAGCGTCGCTGATGGTAGAGGTCTGCCTGACAACAAAAGGGAGAAGAGACCTATAGTCGAGCAAGGAGCACATCCCCCTCTAAAGCATCAACAAGCAGGGCGAATGGCTGCAGGCGACAGACCAGGTCCCTAAACCAATCCCCTCAGTAAGAAGGAGATGCTAGTGGAGCTGGCTAGAATGCTATCAAAATTGATAGAGATGGAGGAGGAGCCTGGGCAGAATGACAGAAGGTCGGAAAGGGCAGCCCCCTCCCAGGTTTCTCACAGGTAGCCCGACGGAAGTGCTAGGCAGAATGGGAGTAACAGGCAGAATAATGGGCGACAGATCGTACCACACATTCGCACCCATATATCAGTTCTGCCTGAAGACTTGCGAAGTCATCTCAATACAAACAGGGAGCAGGTGGACGAGTCGGAGTTGAGGCGACAAAGAGAAGCTGAGAGAAATAGGCACAGGTCGCCTGCTAGAACAGAGAGATCGCATTCCTACCGCGAGAGAAATGGGCGCAGGTCGCCAATCAGATCAGCTAGATCGCACTCTCATCGGGATAGGAATGGGTGCAGGTCGCCAGTCAGGGAAGATAGTGTTAGTGTTATGCCCTAGGCCTATGGTTGATAGACTTATGTGTTGACATTATTTATTATTATATGAAAAGATTATCATTTTATTATTATATGTTTTGTATATTTATTTGTAATAATCTCCGTCCCTAATTATTAAGTGATAATTAGTATAAATGTTAATGGATAATCATATGATGATTATATGCATAGAGATGCACATTAAATTTATGGGTACTTGTTAGAGAACAAGTGACTGGACTTGACCCGTATGAATTTATGTCATGGTCAAATGTCATAATTAAATCTCATATGGCCACTGCATTTAGTCCCTAGACCTGAGATTATCGTGACCTTACATATGATGAAAGTCATGTTTGATTTTAGTGAAACGATATCTTAACACGATATCTATAAAGGCTATCTTTGGCATGATCGGAATCATGATGGGAAGGATAATAAGTCAAGATGGAATTTGTCCCTCGAAAGAGAGATGTTTTACTTGGGCCCCTCGATGAGTGATAATGATGAAAGTGTATGGCCATACCCCAATGCGATTGGATTATCATTATACTCAAGAATCGAGAAAGCATTGAACAAAGACAAGTTGACGAGGACCATGACTTGTGTTCAATATAACATCGTGAGACAAAGGGAGAAATGGAAGTGTACCATTAGAAACGTGAACTCTTACGTTATATTATTTGGGTAGACATAATGGCTTGCTAGAGTCCGCTTATGTCTTATGAGAGTTGATATGATCGAGCTCATTGCCAACATAATATAATCCTATTGGGTCACACACAACTAGAATGAATTGATTAAACCAGAGGAAGAATGCTTGAGAAATTCCTCATCAGCCTTGTCTGGTCATGCGACACAACTAGGCCATGTGCTTCGTGTGGTCGTGCGACACAACAGGTCCTGAGGCGGTTTTACCGACTGGTTTCCTAATTTGATTAGGAAACATATACCATACTAATGTAGTATTTATATGAAGGTCTGTCAACCCTAATATTCTAGCCGAAATTCTGAAAAGAAAATCACAACATAATTCTCAATATTCTTCAAGGTTTTTGATCTAGCAATCATCAAGAAATAGTTCTTGGTTTATTCAAAGGTGTGGATACCGAAAGAGGGTCTTCGCTCATTCAATGATCAAGGCCTAGAGTTCGAAGTTTGTATTCAGAATCACATCAATACATCGTTCGATAGCTCAAGAACGAAAAGCATTCAAGGTTGGTTATCTCTATCTCATAGGAATTCAAGTTAATTGTATAGAACGGATTCTAGGCTCTTTGGGTTTTATGTTATTAAATGCTTAATTCCGCTGCGCATGGACCCGTAAAACCCAACAGTGGTATCAGAGCCCCGTTCGTATGATTTAGTTTGAATTAACATGCTAGAAAAGTGATATAAATCGTTTATATGTTCTTTTGCATGTTATGTATGAGATAGATTGATTGTTTTTTAAACAATATGCCTAAATCGTGTTCTATTGATATTGAATTAAATCTGTTAAAAGTTGTTTGCATGATTTAATTGCTCTGTGATTTAGAATTGATTGAATCTGCAATCTGGCAACTAAGTGTCACGCGACATAGTAGGGCTATGTCACGCGACAGAGTATTCCCATGTCACGCGGCAAAGCTTGCTTGTGTCACGCGACAAAGCTTGCCTCTGTCACGCGACAAAACATGCCCAATCTGGGCAGAAACAGTTTGTTGAACAATCCTGCAAATCTGTGAATGTGTTTACAATCTGATATATTTATGTATTAATCTGGATGCTATAAATTTCTGAAAATTAAGTTTATAGGGCTATGCTAGATTAATTCATTGTTTATGCATGCTTAGTTAATTAAAATTTGATTTTATTAATTATTGCGATGCATGAATTATGTGTTCTTACGTGTTAAGAATTTTGTTAGATGTTTAGTTGAAACATTGTATTGTAATTTCCTGTATGTTTAGATTTAAACATTAAAATTTTGATTTTCTGATTGTTCAAGAAAAAAGTCATTTTACGCAAAATTTAAAAGGAAATTGATTGTTTATATAAAGTATTGATTATGTTGCAAATCAGAGCTGATTTCTGATTGTGCATGTCTAGGAGAGTTCTGTCGAAGGAGAGATTTGGTACTTAAGTAGTCCTTGTAGCTCACCTATCTTCCTGGGAACTTACCTGGTGCACAGTTATGACTATCTTTGCTGATGTTCTTATAATCTACTTTAAAGAACCTTCATTTAACTTTAAGTTCTTTATGCTAATACATGATTAAAACACTTGAGACCATTCGGATAGTTTTGGGTGGGCTTGCCATAGCAAGGTACTTTGATTCTATTCGTATGCGAGCAAGATGAGGAAATGGTGGTTCCTATACGTTTAAAGTGAATGAACTTAATTGGGTTATCAAAATGGTTTTGGACCCAAGGCATAAGATGAGATTAAAATATGCTTAGACATATGATATCTTGAACAAATCTCATAAAAGATCTAAGAGTCATATATGTGATATGATTGATCTTTCTACCTAATTAATTTAGTTTTGAGCGGTTTGCCAAAGTAAACTTGAAATTAAATTAAAGTTGGATCTTAGCCCATTAAATGTATATTATGCTTGTTTGCATTGGAAGGTGTATAATTTAGTGGGAGCATTTATTTACATGTAAATGCATTATACTTTTCATATAATATGTTTACTTATATGTGTTCATATTTTATGTATATCTTTTTGTAGAATAAATGGCATCAAACAATAATCATTTGCCACTGCGATCTGTCCTTGAGAAGGAAAAGTTGGAAGAGAATGGTACAAACTATATGGATAGGATCCGTAGCGTGAGAATTGTTCTCAGGCAAGAGGAGAAATTGTACGTTCTTGAGGAACCTATTCCACCTGAACCTGCTGCCAATGCTACTAGGGCAGTGAAGGACCAATATCTGAAGCACAAGCGTGATTCTACTGATGTTGGTTGCCTCATGCTCTCCGCCATGTGTAAGAGCCTTCAAAAGGATCGTGAGCACTTGGGGACAGTTGATCTAAACAATCGACTGATGGAAATGTTCCAAGTTCAAGCAAGGCAAGAAAGGTATAACACAGTTAAGGCCTTGAACTCATGCAAGATGAGTGAAGGACAAGCTGTTGGTCCTCATGCTTTAAAGATGAAGGGCCACATTGAGCATCTTGAAAGGCTCGATTTTCCAATTAGCCAAGAGTTGGCTACTGACATGATATTGAATTCATTGTCCGAAGGTTTTAGTAATTTCATAATGAACTATAACATGGGGGGCATGACTAAGAACCTTTCCGAGTTAGTTCAAATGTTGAACACTGCGGAAACCAATATTGTTAAGAAGAAAACCGATCAAGTGTTGATGGTTAACAAGGGGAAGGGTTTCAAGGGTAAGGGAAAGGCAAAGGTTGCTAATCCTAAGGCAAATGTTGCCAAACCTAAAGAGGGTGCCAAACCCAAAGAGGCTAAGCCCAAGTCCCAAGAGGACGCAGTCTGCTTCCATTGCAATGAGATTGGACATTGGAGGAGAAACTGCACAAAATACAAGAAAGCACTGAAGAAGAGCAAAGGAGTTGCTTCGACTTCAGGTATCTTTGTTATAGATATATTCCTATCTACTTCTAGTTCTTGGGTATTGGATACCGGATGTGGAACTCACATTTGTTTAAATGTGCAGGGTCTAAAGAACAGAAGGATGCTTAAGGATGGTGAAGTAGACCTACGTGTGGGGAATGGAGCAAGAGTTGCTGCATTAGCCGTAGGAACTTATGAAGTTACTTTACCTAGTGGACTAATACTTGTTTTGAACAATTGTTATTACGTTCCAACTTTAAGTAGGAATATTATTTCGATTTCATGTTTGGATAATGAAGGTTTTAATTTTCTTATATGTGATAAGAAGTTTTCTATTTACAAGAGTGATATGCATTATTGTAATGCTATTTCATTCAATGGCCTTTATATCCTTGATGTTGAAAATCATGATAATGATGTCTATAACATTAACAAGAGATCTAAATCCAATGATGTAAACCACACTTACTTATGGCATTGTCGTCTTGGACATATAAATGAGAAACGCATTTCTAAACTCCACAAAGATGGATTTTTAGACTCACATGATTATGAATCATATGAGACATGCGAATCTTGTTTACTTGGCAAGATGACCTAGGACCCATTTACCAAAACTGGTGAAAGGGCGGGTGACTTATTAGGACTCATACATACCGATGTATGTGGGCCTATGAGTAGCGATGCTAGGGGAGGATTTCGGTACTTCATAACATTCACTAATGATTATAGTAGATTTGGATATGTTTATCTAATGAAACATAAAAGTGAATCGTTTGAGATATTTCAAATATTTCAAAATGAGGTGCAAAATCAACTTGGCAAAACTATTAAGGTACTTCGATCCGATCGAGGTGGCGAATATTTGAGCCAAGAATTTGACAGTCATCTTAAGAGTTGTGGAATCGTTTCAGAACTCTCTCCACCCGGAACACCACAATGGAATGGTGTGTCTGAAAGGAGGAATAGAACCTTGTTGGACATGGTTTGTTCTATGATGAGTCAAGTTGAGCTTCCTTTATCCTTTTGGGGACATGCACTGGAAACTGCTGCTTTCACTATAAACAGAGTTCCTACCAAATCGGTTCAAAAGACCCCATATGAGATGTGGCATGGAAGAAAACCTAGTTTGTCTTTCATGAAGATTTGGGGTTGCGATGCATATGTCAAGAAGTTAACTTCTAACAAGCTAGCACCTAAATCTGATAAATGTGTTTTCGTGGGTTATCCTAAGGAAACCAAAGGATACTATTTCTACAACCGAAACGAGAACAAAGTGTTTGTTGCTCGAAATGGTACTTTCTTAGAAAAGGAGTTTCTTCGCAAAGGAACAAGTGGGAGTAAAATAGATCTCGAAGAAATTCGAGAACCCGAAAACAACATTGAACCAATGGTAGAAACTGAACCAAATTCACAAAGAGCTGTGGAACCGGTTCAAGATGCACAAGTCCTTCACCGAAGTGGTAGGTCACGATCCGAACCCGAGAGATATCTCGTTACGAAAAGTGATGAAGTGGAGTTAATCGAAAACGATGAACCTACTTGCTATCAAGAAGCGATGTCCGCTCCTGATTCGAAAAAATGGCAAGAGGCCATGAAATCCGAATTACAATCCATGGCTGATAATCAAGTTTGGAACTTGATTGATCCACCCGAAGGTGTAAAAACCATAGGATGCAAATGGGTCTTCAAGAAGAAGACCGACATGGATGGGAAGGTGCACACCTATAAGGCTAGGCTTGTAGCTAAGGGATATAGGCAGATTCATGGCATCGACTATGATGAAACCTTTTCGCCTGTAGCTATGCTTAAGTCTATTAAAATTTTATTTGCCATAGCCGCATATTATGACTATGAGATATGGCAAATGGATGTCAAGACAACTTTCCTAAATTAGAAGTTACTTGAGGATGTATACATGATACAACCTGAAGGTTTTGTCAGTCCAGAAAATTCTAACAAGGTGTGTAAGTTGCAGAGATCCATTTATGGATTGAAGCAAGATTCTAGGAGTTGGAATCTACGTTTTGATGAAGCAATCAAGGAGTTTGGCTTTATCAAGAACGAAGATGAACCTTGTGTATACAAGAAAATTAGTGGGAGCGTAGCACTATTTTTAGTGTTGTATGTCGACGATATCTTACTCATTGGAAATGACATTCCTGCACTACAGACTGTCAAGTCTTGGTTGGAAAAGTGCTTTTCGATGAAAGATATGGGCGAAGCTGCGTATATCCTTGGTATCAAGATCTATAGAGATAGATCTAAGAGGATGATTGGTTTAAGTCAAAGTACTTACATAGACAAGGTTCTTAGAATATCCTAAATGGAAAATTCTAAAAGAGGAAACTTGCCAATGTTCCATGGTATATCTCTTAGGAAGACTCAAAGTCCTAAGACTAATGTTGAGCGAAAGAAAATGAATGGTATTCCATATGTTTCGGCAATTGGGTCTATCATGTATGCTATGTTATGTACTAGACCCGATGTCTCATGTGCTCTAAGCATGACGAGTAGGTACCAATCGGATCCCGGCGAACCACATTGGATAGCAGTCAAGAATATCCTCAAGTACTTGCGAAGAACTAAGGATGTATTCTTGGTCTTTGGAGGAATGGAAGAAGATCCTGTAGTAAAAGGCTACACAGATGCTAGCTTCCAAACCGACAAAGATGATTTCACATCGCAGACAGGATTTTTGTTTATGCTGAATGGAGGCACTGTGAGTTGGAAAAGTTCCAAGCAAAGTACCGTCGCTGATTCTACAACCGAAACTGAGTACATAGCGGCATCTGATGCAGCTAAGGAAGCCGTTTGGATCAAAAAGTTCATTAGTGATTTGAAAGTCGTTCCAAGTATCAAAGATCCTATTGAACTTTACTGTGACAACACTGGTGCCATTGCACAAGCAAAGAAACCAAGGTCACACCAGAGATCCAAACACATACTTCGACGTTTCCACATTATCCGAGAGATATGTGAAAGGGGAGACGTAAAGATATGCAGAGTAGACACTGATGGCAATGTGGCGGACCCATTAACTAAGGCTCTCCCGCAAGCTAAGCATGATGGTCATATTAGGTCAATGAGTATTCGATACATGGGAGATTGGGCCTAGTGCAAGTGGGAGACAGTTAGTGTTATGCCCTAGGCCTATGGTTGATAGACTTATGTGTTGACATTATTTAGTATTATATGAAAAGTTTATCATTTGATTATTATATGTTTTGTATATTTATTTGTAATAATCTCTGTCCCTAATTATTAAGTGAATAATTAGTATAAATGTTAATGGATAATCATATGATGATTATATGCATTGAGATGCACATTAAATTTATGGGTACTTGTTAGAGAACAAGTGACTGGACTTGACTCGTATGAGATTTATGTCATGGTCAAATGTCATAATTAAATCTCATATGGTCACTGCATTTAGTCCCTAGACATGAGATTATTGTGACCTTACATATGATGAAAGTCATGTTTGATTTTAGTCAAACGATATCTTAACACGATATCTATAAAGGCTATCTTTGGCATGATCGGAATCATGACGGAAAGGATGATAAGTCAAGATGGAATTTGTCCCTCGAAAGAGAGATGTTTTGCTTGGGCCCCTCGATGAGTGATAATGATGAAAGTGTATGGACATACCCCAATGCGATTGGATTATCATTATACTCAAGAATCGGGAAAGCATTGAACAAAGACAAGTTGACGAGGACCATGACTTGTGTTCAATATAACATCGTGAGACAAAGGGAGAAATGGAAGTGTACCATTGAAACGTGAACTCTTACGTTATATTATTTGGGTAGACATAATGGCTTGCTAGAGTCCGCTTATGTCTTATGAGAGTCGATATGATCGAGCTCATTGCCAACATAATATAATCCTATTGGGTCACACACAACTAGAATGAATTGATTAAACCAGAGGAAGAATGATTGAGAAATTCCTCATCAGCCTTGTCTGGTCGTGCGACACAACTAGGCCATGTGCTTCGTGTGGTCGTGCGACACAACAGGTCCTGAGGCGGTTTTACGTGCATCGGTTTCCTAATTTGATTAGGAAACATATACCATACTAATGTAGTATATATATGAAGGTCTGTCAACCCTAATATTCTAGCCGAAATTCTGAAAAGAAAATCACAACATAATTCTCAATATTCTTCAAGGTCTTTGATCTATCAATCATCAAGAAATAGTTCTTGGTTCATTCAAAGGTGTGGATACCGAAAGAGGGTCTTCGCTCGTTCAACGATCAAGGCCTAGAGTTCGAAGTTTGTATTCAGAATCACATCAATGCATCGTTCGATAGCTCAAGAACGGAAAGCGTTCAAGGTTGGTTATCTCTATCTCATAGGAGTTCAAGTTAATTGTATAGAACGGATTCTAGGCTCCTTGGGTTTTATGTTATTAAATGCTTAATTCCGCTGTGCATGGACCCGTAAAACCCAACAGATAGGTGCAGGTCGCCAGTAAATTTAGTAAGGTCGCCTTCCTACAGAGACAGGCGAGGCAGAGAGGTGACTCCCCCTAGAAGCGAAAGGCATAAGGCCAACTCAAGGAGGGAACCTCACCGTGATGAGCGACAAAGATCCAACAACGTCTCCCTTGCAAGGGATGACCATCCGGATGCTAGGGAATGGTTGCAGTGGAAGAAGAGGCTAGAGCAATGGGAGGTCGACAAGAAGGAGGAGGCTGGAAAGGGCAAACGAAATGACTTACTCTTCGTCCCTTGTCCAAGGAAATGCTCGACAGGCGACCTCCTCACAGTTTCAGATTGCCAACTCTTGAAAAGTATTCGGGTGCGACCAACGCCCAGAGCCATATACAGCATCTGGAGGCTACCATGTGTTTCATTTCCAACGAAGATGATATGATGTGCAAGGCACTTACAACACTCTCACAGGGGCAGCCCTGACTTGGTTTAAGGGTTTGGCGCCAGGTTGTATAACCACATGGCATTACATGAGAAAGAAGTTTCTGGATCGCTTCTCGACAGCTCAAGCTCGGAAGTTGACGGTAACCGACTTGAATAATTTGGCGCAAGGAAAAAACGTAAGCTCGATGAGCTATTATACCAAGTTCAAGGAGATGGTCGACCAGATTAAAGAGGACCTGACAGACAGGGAAGTGATAAATTGCTTCAGGCATGGGGTGGCCTCTACTGACTTAGACTATGAGCTAACAGTTCGGAGCATGAAGACCAGACAAGAACTGTCTGAAAAGGCCTACAATGTGGCACTAGCTGAAGAGATGAAGGAAAAGAAGAATGGAAAAGGTTCCAAGTCTGAAGTCGCAGATACTGATAAAAAGGACTCAGCAAAAAACGGTGGTAACAACAAGAATAGGAAGAACAGAACTAGGGCAACTGAGAGAGTGACCGAGACATTTACCCCGTTGACAGTATGTCGCACTGAAATCTTGAACACCGTCGAGCTAGGCCCTCCAGCCCCAATGAACCCAGGAAATAAGTTCAGAAGGGATAACAGCAAATATTGTGAATATCACAAGGATACGGGCCACACTACAGAAATTTGTATGATTCTAAAGCTTATCATTCAGAAGTGGGTTGACGACGGTAAGCTCGACAGATATGTGAAAGCAACTTAGCAGGGTGAAGGTGAGCGAGCTCTTGGAGGTATGCAAGAGCTGAGGCAACCTAGATTGAATTTGGGAGTGATTACTGAGCAAGCTAGCAACACCGCTCTAAAGAATAAGATATTCCAACTCAATAAATCCCCCCACGTGCCGCCTAGAAGCTATATCAGGGATGAGGTTATCAATTTCTATCCAGACAACCTAGCGACTAATGTAGCAGCCAGAGAGCAAGTTCTCGTTATCCTGGGGCTAATTGATAGGTGTACAACGAGCAGACTCTTGATAGACACGGGGGCCTGCAAAGACATTCTATTTTACAAAACGTTCAAAGAAATGGGACTCTCAAAGGAGCAGCTATCACAATATGATGGTCGAATTGAAGGCTTCACCAACCATAGGGTGGATGCAAAGGGGAAGATCGAGCTATATGTTGATATAGGCCAGCATCCATTCAGGGTAACTACTAAGGTAACCTTTATTGTTATTGATGTAAATAGTGATTATGCTGCTATTTTGGGTATTCCTGGCCAGGTCGCACTTGGAATGGTGGCCTCCATCCCCCATCAACGAGTTAAGTTTCCCATGCTAGCTGGAGTAGGATGCGTGCAAAGTACAGCCCGAGCTTACCTTGATCATGTCCTTCGAATGATAAAGAAGAGGGAGCTAGAGGTTGAAACTCCTGAGGGGTACTTGAAGCTATCAAAGTCTGTCACCACAACTTCCTGATAATCTACGATCACATGCGTGGAAGAAGTAACCTATCACTCACATGACGATGTCATGACTGAGCTGACACGTCTTTCTCAAAATACCATGGTCGATTGAGATGCAGTTATGGTCGAACAAGTTTTCATAGGCGAGCTATGCCTACAGATCGACAATAACTCAGGGGCCACCACCAGTGAGATCGCAGCTGAAGTTGATGATATGATTGTTGAAGAAGCTCCACACTTGGGGGCTGAAGAAAAATGGAGGGTTCGCGAGATCATTATCGAGACCCTGCAGTTTAGAGATGGTTCGAAACTTGAAGCTGTTGACAAGCTAGAGGCAGTGATAACAAATCCTTCTTATCCCGAACAAAAAATTTAAATTGGTAAGCAGTTGTCAGCTGAAGAAAGAATAGAAATTGTCGAGCTACTGAAGGAGAGCAGTGATGTTTTTTCTTAGCGAGTAGAAGACATGAAGGGAATAAAGGAGGAGGTCGATGTTCACAGGCTAGAGGTTAATCCGGCCATGAAACACAAAGCACAGAAGCTACGAAGCATTGCTCGTGACAAAGAGGAAGCGATCAAACTTGAGGTACAAAAACTTTTAAGTGCAGGTATCATCAAGGAGGCCTCTCATACCACTTGGCTAGCTAATTTGGTGATGGTGAAGAAATCCAATGGCAAGTGGAGGACGTGTGTCGACTTCACCAACCTAAATCTAGCCTGCCCCAAAGACAGCTATCCTCTGCCTCGGATTGACAAGATCGTAGATTCAATAGCTGGGCACACCAAATTAAGCTTCCTCGACGCTTACTTAGGCTATCATCATATTAGGATGCACGAGGATAATGTAGTGAAGACAGCTTTCCAAGCTGCTGGGGGTATCTATTATTACACTATGCTGCCGTTCAGTTTGAAGAACGCAGGAGCGACCTACCAGAGGATGGTCAACAAGGTCTTCGATTCACAAATTGGCAGAAACATGGAAGCCTACGTCGACGATATGGTCATCAAAACAAAGGTCGGACGTCACGTGGTCGACCTAAAGGAAACGTTCGCCAATCTACGAGCAAACGACATGAAGCTTAACCCGAGTAAGTGTGTGTTTGGTGTGGCAGATGGCAAATTCCTTGGCTTTATGGTTTCTCAGCGAGGTATTAAAGCCAACCCAAAAAAGATCAAGGCTCTGGTCGACATGAAAGAGCCTACAAATATCAAGGAGATGCAGCGACTCAATGGTAGGGTTGCAGCCCTAGGTCGCTTTATAGCTAAGTCGGTGGAAAGATCTCTCCCCTTCTTTAAATCATTGAGGGGGACGAAAAATTTTGAGTGGACGACCGAATGTCATTCGTCGTTCCAGCAGCTAAAGGAGTACCTAGCCTCCCCGCCATTATTAAGCAGCCCGGTTGTAGGGGAAACATTATTCGTCTATTTGTTTGTTGGCGACCAAGCTGTGGCCGCTGTGTTAGTTCGAGAAGAAGGAGGGCTTCAGAAGCCCGTATATTATGTAATCAAGGCCTTGTCTGACATAGAGGGCAGGTACTATAATGCAAAGAAGGTAGCATATGCTTTGGTCGTAGCTTCCAGGAAGTTGCGAGCTTATTTTTTGGCTCACCCGATTATCGTGCTTACTAACGCACCCCTGAGGAAGATCCTGCACAAGCCAGAAAGTTCAGGCCGCTTATTTTTTGGTAGACTTTTTGGTTGAGCTTACGTTCACCAAGGGAGATAGCGAAGTACGAGCTCAGAAGGAGAAAGGAAAAGGAAAGGAGCCAGAGACTCAACCCGCCACAAGTTTGCCCGACGACCGCTGGAAAGTGTACTCTGATGGGTTGGCAACAAAGAATGTTAGTGGGGCTGGAATTATATTGATCGAGCCAGAATCAGGAACCGTTTATGAAGAGGCACTGAGATTCAAGTTTGAAGCTTCCAACAACCAGGCTGAATATGAAGCTTTGGTCACTGCTATTGAGTACGCAAAGTATTTTGGGGCGACCAAGATTGTAGCTTACTGTGACTCTCAACTGATAGTCAACCAAGTCAGAGGAGAGTACGTGGTGCTGAATCCTACTTTGGTCAAATACTGCGATCTGGTGAAGGAGCTGATCAAAGAGTTAGAATTTTGGGAGATACAGAGGGTTGGTCGAGATGACAATGAATTGGCCGACCTACTCTCAAAATTGGCTACATCGGACGAGCAATATGGGGAACCTATCTCTTTTATCGAACATCCATCTTATGAGAGGGTTCAAATTCAATGCCTGGAGAGTACTGGTAGAGATTGGGTCTACACCAAGTGCTGGATCGAGGAGATGCAAGCATACCTAGAACTGGCAAGCTACCTGAAGACGAGAAAGCAGCTCGAGCCATCAATAAAAAGGCTCCGAGGTATGTCATTCAAGGGAACGCGTTGTTCAGAAGGTCCTTCAGTAAACTGTTGTTGAGATGTGTCCACCCCCAAGAGGTAACCCAGCTGATGTACGACGTGCACAGTCGAGTTTGTGTGGACACCCGGGGGCCAGAACTTTGGCCGACAAGTTGATTATGATGGGCTATTACTGGCCGCACATGAGAGCGGACGCTCACGATTTTGTTCAAGGGTGCGACCAGTGCCAAAGATTTGCCAATCTACCTCACCTGCCCATAACTGAGCAAACTCCAGTGATTGCTACTTGGCCTTTTGATATGTGGGGTGTCGATTTGGTTGGACCCTTCCCACCCGCCCGTGGCAATTGCAAGTACGTGATCGTAGCTATTGATTATTTTACAAAGTGGGTCAAGGCCAAGCCACTAGCCAGGATTACTGAGGAAAACGCCATCAACTTCATTCACGACTTCATTTGGTGCCGCGGGATTCCTCGAGCTATAGTATCGGACAACGGGTTACAATTCTCCCAAGCTTTCGAAGACGAAATGAAAAGAGTTGGAGTCAAGAATTGGAAATCTTCAGTCGCCTATCCCCAAGGAAATGGACAAGCTGAAGCAGTGAACAAGTTGGTCCTATCAGCATTAAAAATAGGTTTAGTTGGTCGTAAAAGCAACTGGTTGGACGAACTCCTCCTTGCTCTCTAGGCAGACCACACAACCTTTCAGGGGCCCATGGGGGAAACCCCATTTGCTATTGCATATGGATCAGAAGCCATGGCACCGGCCGAGCTACGATTTCCCATAGCTAGAGTAATTTTCTTCGACCAAGATTTGAACGAGGTCAATAGATTGATCGACTTGGATTTGTTTGACGAAAATCGAGGTACAGCTTATCTAAGGATGGTAAATTACAAGCAGAAAACTAAGAGTTACCATGATAAGAAAGTGAAGATAAGAACGTTCCAAGTAGGCGACCATGTTTTGAGGAGGATCGAGTCAACTGGAAGGAGAACTCAGATGAACAAGTTATCTCCCAACTGGGAAGGTCCCTACATCGTCACTCGAGTTATTAAGGAGGGAACTTACATGATCGCCCATTTGGATGGTGAAGAATTGAATAACCCATGGCATGCTACCCACCTTATCAGATACTATTTCTAGTTCAGCTTCAAAGTTAGTTTCCGTTTTCAAGTTGGAGTTTAGTTCTAGTTCTAGCTCTCCGTTTTCTATGTAATCGTGCTATTACTTCAATAAAATTGCAGTTTTATTCAAATTGTGTTACGTTTATGCATCGATTCTAACGGGCTCAACTTTTAGTCAGCCTCGTTCCTTTAAACGAGTTCGACTCTTAGTCAGCCTCATTCCTTTAAACGGGCTCGACACTTAGTCAGCCTCGTTCCTTTAAACAGACTTGACTCTTAGTCAGCCTCGTTCCTTTAAACAGGCTCGATTCATAATCAGTCTCATTTATTCAACAAGTCCGACTCTTAGTCGACTTTGTTCTATCAGGCTCGATTCATAATCAGTCTGGTTCATTCAACAAGTCCGACTCTTAGTCGACTTCGTTCTAACAGGCTCGATTCATAATCAGTCTCGTTCATTCAACATGTTCGACTCATAGTCAACTTCGTTTTAACAGGCTCGACTCTTAGTCAGCCTGGTTCCTTTAAACAGGCTCGATTTATAATCAGTCTCGTTCATTTAAACAAGTACAACTCTTAGTCGACTTCGTTCTAACAGGCTCAACTTTTAGTCAGCCTCGTTCCTTTAAACAAGCTCGACCCTTGGTCAGCTTCGTTCCTTTAACAAATTCGACTCTTAGTCAAATCTCATTTTTGAAAATCATGCAAGTATAAGGTCGACTTTGTTTTAAAAACTAGTCCGATCAAAAGCTTGAAGCGACTCATTCTTCCTATTAAATCTAGTTCGACATTCAAAACAGATAGCTGGATCAAAGAAAAATAGATTCAAGCAAAAGTCAACTACGATTAAATAAAACTAAGTCCCCCAAAGCGGGTCAGGACTTGAGTAAATAAAAAGTTACGAGTTAGTATGCCTCCCAAAAAACTGGGCCAAGGCACGAACTACCTAAAGCAAAAATAAAATTTATTTTGGGACTTGTTCATAACATAACCATCTAAATAAAATCATGCAGTTGGATCGGTGCCAGTTGGATCACTGGTAGTAGCTAAATCCTTCTCTTGCTGTTGGAAATCGTTGAGTTTGCCAGATTCAATATATCCATGCCTGGGGGTGTCTCCTTCGAAAGCCAGCTCGTCAGGATTCATAAGCTCATGAAGAATAGTATTAAAATTCACTGGTTCAACAGGAGGGACGACCCAGGGCTCAACCTCCATCTCAGAAATCTTCAGCAGCAAGGGCATCTAGATCGTTGTTATTATAGGGAACAAGAGGGTGACCTTTGCGGGCAGCCATATCATAATGATCCTCTGAGGCCCACCTTGCTAACGGTTGAACCGGAATGTCGACCGAGAGATCCACCAAAATGCGTCGAGCCATATGGCGTTGACCAACGTCATAGAAGGTGAAGGCTTGACTCTAAGTGTTTTTGAAACACTCATTACTGTCCTTATACACCTCCATTGTAGCTTTAGCTAGAGCGTCAACCTCCTCCTTCCAGTTGGCTCGAGCTGCAGCATGATCTTCATTTTGCTTAGCCAAAAATTCATCTCGGCTATGAAGCATCTTCTTGGTCGTCGCCAGCTCAATTTTGGTCGCCGCAGGCTCCTTCTCGACCACCCCCAATCTTCTCAAAGCTTCATCCTTGGCCGTCACTGCATCCTCTTTAACCAACTTCTGGGCTTCATAGGCAGCATCCAGGTCTAAATGCTCCTCCTTCAGCTTGGCATGATCACCTTCCATTTTCTTCAGCTCATTGGATTTGCGAGCAAGCATGGTTTTGGCAAGATTCTCTTGCTCCTCACAGGCTTTCCAATAACATGTGGAAAGCTTGACCATGGCAAGAGCCTGCAACAAAGAAACTCAAGGGTCAGATTGACTAAAAGTTGGTCAAGACTGATATATGAAGCAAGAGAGAAGAATAATGATTATGGGGAAATGGGAAGTATTACCTCAGCATGAACCATACCGAACCTGGCCTTACACATATCTACAGTAAAACCCTTATTCGTGAATTTGCTCACCAGCTCTTGGTCGGCAGCCCGCCTCACCACGGCCTTCCCAAATTCTAGCTCGGGATACTCCCTGCACGAGCTATCCACTCCAGTCAGCAAGGGAACATCGCTCAACTTATCTACGCGAGCCTGCACAAGCTCGGGATAAGAAAGTGGGGTGGTGGGGATCTGTTTACTGCTGCCAGCAGCCTCCCCTTTTTTAGTTAAGGGATTGGGTTTGGACCGTTTCTTGGTATTAAGAGGTCGATCGTCTTCATCTTCTTCCTCATCATCTACGTCGACCACAGGTGTTTTACCCCCAGTCGGAGGATCCTCATGCATGGGTTCCAGGTTCAGCTCAGCCGCTCCAGTTCTAGCAGCCTGATCTCTGGGAGATTCACTTGTAGCAGGGTCTTCGACCTCGAGCTCCTCAAGGGGGACCATTCCCAATCCTACCTTGGGCAGCAGCTTATTTCTCTACTCGGTCTCCTTCTCTCTACTAGCTTGAGCGTTAGCTGCTCCATGACCCTTAGTGCTCTTCTTCCGTTGGTTAGTACTCATAATATGAACCATGTTTGCTTGCTGTTCAGGGTTGAGCACTGCAAAAAACCATGAGGAGGAAATTATCAAAGCATGACCTAGCAAGCAAAATACGAGCATGTTAAAATTTCTACATGTATGTACGAGTTAAAAGTTCTACATGTATGTACGAGCTAAAAGTTCTACATGCATATACGAGCTAAAAAGGTTCTACATATATGTACGAGCAAAATATACTACGAGCTAGCAGTTAATTAGAACACTAAAATATATAAGTAAATACTTACCACCAACGTGCTCACCGTTAACCCTACAGTAGTCAGGGGTCTTACAACACGAGCCACACTTATCAGAAAATTTCCCTAGCGCATGGGTTACCCAGTCAGGATATATGGGACCTCTCACAATCAGAGCTAAAGGAGCTACATCATCATCTCCTATCAGCATCCCCGCCTGTATAAAGTTATTTTTGTTGCTCCCCAGCAACTCCCAACTAATTGGCCCTCTAGCAGCGACCAAACGTAATCTATCAGACAGATCCTTGCACCAGTCAGGGTCCCAGTATTCCTCCTCATTTAGCTCCTTTGACTCATTATTGGGGAGAGGAAACTCCAAGCCAGATCAGCTCTCGACCAAAATCATATGAGTATTCCAGCCCGTCACTTTATCAGAGAGATTGACAAACAACTTAGGGGCCTTAGTCCTAGCTGCAATACTATACCCTTGAGTTCTCTTGTCAAAGGCCACCTTGAAGAACTCTTTAAGAACCTTCATACAAGGCTCATATCCTAAGAAACAACACACCATGGCAAAACACACGTATACCCTGCAAGAATTGGCTCCTATCTGCATAGGGACAGCATTCATACACTCCAGAAATTCACAAATAAAGGGGTCCAGTGGGAGTCTCAATCCAACTTCAAATTGGCCATAAAAGAAGGCCACTCTCGTAGGATCCAGTGCCCAATGCTCCCATCCATGTGTTTTCTTCTCTCGAGCAGTGACATGAGTGAGTTGGTAGTTCCCTTTATCTATTTCATAAAAGTTGTAGAGAAGCTCTATCCTGGAGTCAGCACTCTTCTTCCCAGTCTCTGACTTTGGGACCACGTACCCCCCTTCATTGCGACCTGGCACAGCCTTCGAACAGAATGCATCCACGATCCTGCCAGAGGAGGAGCTCGCTGATGCTTAGGTCGAGATATCTGAAGAAGAAGAAACAGGGGAATCAGTCCTACATACAGACTCATACGACCTACCTAAGGGCGACCTAGATTCCCCTGAGAAGCTTTGATTATTTCTAAGGAAGGAAGGTTTTTAGAGTCCCCTAATATAACATAACACTAAGTGATCTAGCAGTTCATGGAAAGGTGGAAGCCAACGATTCTTGGGTCGTCAATCCCTAAATCACCTCATTCGTCTCCTACAGGAATCTCAAGTTTATCAAATTGCAAGCCCCACCTAGTCAGAATGGTTACGCACTCCTCAATGGGTATCTCTTTCCACATTCTACCTAGACATTTGTATACCCTACGATTCACAACACAATAGCCGTACCAAGCTCCTGGTTCACTACTAAAGGTCCTAGCCATGGCAGAATCAAAGGAAAAAATGAAATTAAGCTTAAAAATAGGAAGATGAGAGAGGTACCTTGATTGATTTTGGGGAAGAAGGGTTTACTACAAGAGACGAAGGTTCGGCTAGGTTGAAATCTCCAGTTGCTGCGGTGTTGTTCTTGCTGAAGAAAATCCAATGCTCAAAAAGTGTAAAAATTCGAAAAGGAAAAGGATTTTCCCTTTTATATTTTTCCTTAATTGAAACGGAAAAGTGAAAATTCAAACGGTTCCATCACATTCAATGTGGAGAAGCGGTTTCCAAGGCAGTTTCCAAGCGTCAAAATAGCAATGATTACAGAATTACGGCGCCTCTACAAATCCAGCTATCCGAAATAAACTTCCAGGATTGAGCCACGTCACCATTGGTCGACCAAACAACAACTCGATCATCGACCTACGATCTACTTCAAATTCCATCAAAATTTCTCTAACTTCCTGGTCGAAAAATATCAACTCAGAAAGCTGGAGACCGCTGAACGAAATAAAAGTGTTGGGCTATGCCCAACGATCCAGCCCAGTTATCTACATATTATTGCCACCACATTCTCAGTGGTCTAGGCCCAATTATTACCAGGCCCATGGCCCAACAGCGTGACCAATCAACCTAGCTCACTGTCCGATCTCAGACGCTCCCGGCCTAGCTTGGTCCGACATTACAATCCAGACACTATTTCGGGTATAACCCGGTCCTACCCATCAGTTAGGTCGACCTAGACCCAATAGGCGATCTCGACCTATTACAATACGTGATGACCTACAAAGTCCAGGCGTGAATACAACTCTTTCCATAACGGACTCCCTACAAATCAGGAGTTATTCATGGACAAGATCTCTTATGCGTATCTGATTCGAGATTATAGGAATTTAATACAATCCTATCACAATTATATCTCTCATCAATAACTGTAAATACAAGGCAACGTCAACCGTTCCAAGGTAATTGCTATTTGTTATTATGAATACATCGTTCATTATAATACTTTAGCTCTCAAATCACCATACTTATTCTCACGCCCGAGGGTCTTCGCCAGAGACCATTCCGGCTAGTCATGGGTTCTGTTTTCAGGTTAGAAGTCAGGAGATTGATCTTGTAGCTGGACGGAGATTGATTACGGCACGATTCTTGCAGCATCAATAACTTTTTGCAAAAATTGTATGTAGTAAACAAAAGTCTAAAATAGTCTTATTTATCCAAAAAAAAATTGAAAAAAATTAAAAGTTAACTTTTTTCAAAAAAACTGTTAAATAGTTAAAGTCTTTTCAAAAAACTGTAAAAAATTTAACTTTTTTTGAAAATGCAACAAAAAAAAAAGTTAGGGCGGCCGCACAAAACCTTCTGCCTTTCCTCAGTTTCCTGTCCAAAAAAAAAAGAAAAAGAAAAAGTTAAGTTTTATTTCTTTCAAAATTCATAACTTTTTTATATAACTTTTTGCAAAAAGTGTATGTAGTAAACAAAAATCTAAAATAGTCTTCTTTATCGAAAAAAAATTGAAAAAAAAAAGTTAATTTTTTATAGAACTTAACAGAAACTGTAAAAAAGTTAACTGTTTTTTTTCAAAAAACTGTAAAAATATTAACTTTTTTATTCAAAAACTGTTAGAAAATTAACTTTTTCCTTAATTGTTTTTAAATCTGTTAAAATTTTCTGTTAAAAATCTAATTTGAAAAAAAAACGGTTGAAACCGGTTAACCGATCAAACTGTCAAACCGTAACCGGTTAGGGCGGTTAACCGTTTCGGTTCCGGTTGGTATTTTGGAAGGTTTGGAACCGCCGGTTCAGTAACCGTGAACCGCCGGTTAACCGAACCGGCCACTTATAACCACCACCACCACCCGCCGCTGCAACTGAATCATTTAAAAATAGAATTATTAGAACCGGTCGCATAGCTCCAAATCCACGGATATTACCTGAACCCTAAACCCAATTCAAACTCTTCCCCCCCCCCCAAAATAAGCCATGTATACATAAACCAAAATCAAAATGACCTCTGTTTGAATTAAGCACCCACCAGAGCAAATAAAAAATTCTTCATAGCCCAATTCGTTCTCATAGTCGCCGGTTCACCTTCTCAAATCTCCGCGCATCGCGAGATCCAAATCGACGGAGGAAAGAGTGAGTATCGTGTTGATAGTCGCTGGAAACGGGAGTGAGAGGTGGGGTTTCTACCACTAATGAGAGAGTAAGATGGGTAGAGGGATGAATAAGTAGGGGAGGAAAGAGGAGGGGTGGGGCAGAGGCAATGATCGAGGTGGTGGCGCCGACGCCGTTGACGGAGGAGGCTGGTGGTGGGGTTTACGTTTTTGTGAGATAGAGGGAGAAAGAAGTAGGGTGGAGAGATGGAGGAAATTGGGAGGTGGAGATTAAAATTTAGGGTTTAGGATATTGTTTGGTTGGGTTAATTGTGAGCCATTGATGAGTATTGTAATAAACGATTAGATGAAAGAGAAGAGTTTTTGTGATGATCCATGTGAAC
This sequence comes from Adenophora triphylla var. japonica, assembly GCA_022495995.1. Taxonomy (NCBI): domain Eukaryota; kingdom Viridiplantae; phylum Streptophyta; class Magnoliopsida; order Asterales; family Campanulaceae; genus Adenophora; species Adenophora triphylla. Next base: position 50,506 of record JAFEMH010001935.1, on the reverse strand, counting down.
CTTTAAGTAACCAATGAATAATTGACACCTCATAGTAAATAAACCATGTGAATTGTGAACCATTTGATTCAATTTTGTTATGAATTTAATAGTGAAGATGTTGTTTATTTTATTGATCCATGTGAATACATGAGATCCAATGAAGTAATGCCACCTCTTATGCTTTTTTCGTTTTACATCAAAATTCAATTGGTAATTATATTAATTAGTAATAATACTTATTAACAATAATAGTAATTTAACTTCAAAAGAATACTTTTTCATAATAATAATTAAAAAATACATCTTGAACATACCAAAAGTATCTAACTGGGCCAAGCGAGTAAAGCCCAGTCCTCAAGCAATTATGGCCGCCGCACTCTCAGTAGGCCAGGCCCAATCACCATAAGGCCCAAGGCCCAGCTACAGGGTTCGTCGACCTAAGCTCGTTGTCCGACCTCCAAGGCCCTGACTTAGCTTGGTCCGACTCTACAAATCCCTGTTCCAATTCGGGTACGATCCATGCTCTACCCGTCAGTCAGGTCGACCATTCTTCAAATGGCGACCTCGACCTAATCATCAAGTGTCGACCTAACTGATATAGGTGCACGTGAGTCAAATCTTTCCATAACTACATTCCTACAAATCAGGGACCGTTATAGGCACGTTCACATTACATGTAACTGCCGCTGAAATCTCAGAGCAAACATCGCTCCTCCAAATAAACAACAATCATCACCTATAAATACATCATCACTACCAACGGTGAAAGGTAACTGCAATTTTGTTATTTGAATCATCTTTATTCAATACATTTTTTGCTCTCCATATCATACACTTACTCTCACGCCCAAGGGTCTAAGCCGGAGACACATCCGGCTAGTCGTGGGTTCTGATTTCAGGTCAAGGAGCCAGGTGATCAGTCCTGCCACGTGGAGGAAGATTGTTAAGCACATTTCTTGCGGCATCAGTTTGGTTCCATTGCCGGGAAACGAGTGCATAGCTTGACCTCGAAGTTTTTTCTTTAATCCACAATCATGGTAACCCCAGACGGGCATGTTACAGAGGCTTCACACGAATTCAATGAAGTGAATGTCAACACCAACACCAATGCTACTACTAATGTGAATGCAGAATTGCCCCCTCCTCCTCCTCTTCTTCGTCATCATGCTAGGGCAACACGCTCTAACAGTGTAGCTGATGGCAGAGGATTGCCAGACGCAAGGAGAGAGAAGCGACCCATGGAGGGGCAAGGAATTCCACCTCCTCCCAAATGGCCAACTGGACAGATGAACGCTGGAAATAGGGCAGGTCCCTCATCCAACCCACTAAGCAGGAAAGAAATGCTTATGGAACGAGCTCAGATATTGGCCGAGCTGTTAGCAATGGAGGAGGCTGAGCAAGCTGACAGGAGGTCTGAGAGGGTGGCCCCATCCCAAGTTTCAAATAGGGAGCGTGCTAGGAGTACTAGGCCAAACGAAACTGTGGGACAAAACGTTGATCAAAGGATGGTGGTACGACCTCAATCACCTATTCATGTTCCAAGTGACGACCTAAGGGCTAGTCTCACTAGGAACATGGAACAGGAGGCACAGTCGGACCTGAGGACGCAGCTAGAGGCGAATCGAAGTAGGCGTAGATCACCAGCCAGGACAGAGAGGTCTCAATCCCACAGGGGAAGGAGTGGGCGCAGGTCACCTGTAAGAGAGGGAAGGCACAGGTCGCCACCCAGAGATGATAGGCACAGGTCGCCACCCAGAAACGAAAGGCCCAGGTCGCCAACAAGAGATGAGGGGCGCAGGTCACCAGTCAGGACAGTAAGGTCTCCTTCTCACAAGGATAGGAGAAGCAGGAAAGTAACTCCCCCCAGAAGTGAGGGTCAAAGGTCAAATGCTGTTCCTCCTGCTGGAGAAGACAGACCCGATGCTAGGGAGTGGCTGCTATGGAAAAGGAAGTTTGAACAATGGGAGGCTGAAAAGAAAAATGATACTGGAAAGGTTGAACGAATTGACTTCGCTCTTCGACCCTTATCCAAGGATTTGATTAATAGTCGACCTCCTGCTGGTTTCAGATTGCCCCTCCTAGAGAAGTACTCAGGGGCAACCAATGCAAAAAGCCACGTGGCACACCTAGAAGCCACAATGTGCTTTGTCGCCAATGAGGACGACAATATGTGCAAAGCCCTCATAACCACACTCACGGGGGCAGCCCTAACATGGTTTAATGGTTTGGCAGCTGGTAGCATCTCCACCTGGATGTGTTTGAGGGCAAAATTCCTAGAACGCTTCTCAACTGCTGGAGCTCGGAAAGTGACTATCACCGACCTAAACAACTTGGTGCAAGGGAAAAGTGAAAGCTCCATGAGCTACTACACCAAGTTTAAAGAAATGGTTGACAAGATTGAGGAGGATCTCACTGACAGGGAGGTGATCAATTGCTTCCGAAATGGCATTTCCTCGGCAGACATGGATTATGAGCTGACGGTTCGTACCGTCACCACTCGACATGAGTTGTTCGAGAAGGCTTACAATGTGGCATTAGCCGAGGAGAGGAAAGAAAAGAAGAATGGGAAATGACCCAAGGTCGAGGTCACTGATGATAAGAAGGACTCAGCCAAAAATGGGGGAAACAACAAGAATGGAAAGAACAGGACCAGAGCAACGAAGAAGGTGCCCGAAGTTTTCACTCCCCTAACGGTGAGTCGAACAGAAATAATGAATGCGGTCGAGTTGGCCCCACCTGCCCCAATGAACCCAGGCAACAAGTTTAGAAGGGACAATAGCAAATACTGTGATTACCATAAAGATACGGGTCATCTCACAGAGGATTGCTTAGGCTTAAAGCGTATCATCCAGAGAATGGTCGACCAGGGAAGACTCGACGCATATGTGAAAGGGCCTCAAATCGGTGGAGGCAAACAAACAGCAGGTGGACAACAGGGACCAAGGCAACCCAGACTGAACTTGGGGGTCATCACAGAGCAAGCCAGCAACACAGCCATCAAACATAAAATCTTTCAACTTAACAAAGCCCCACATGTGCCTCCAAGGATAGATGTCAGAGATGAGGTGATCAGCTTCTATCCCCACGAGTTGGCAACTAATATGGCGGCTAGAGAACAAGTTCTCGTCATCCCAGGTCTTATCGACGGATATACGACGAGCAGACTCTTAGTCGATACGGGGGCCTGAAAAGACATTTTGTTCTACAAAACATTCAAGGAGATGGGTCTTTCCAACGAACAGCTCGAAAGATATGATGGCAGGTTGGAAGGCTTCACCAATCATCGAGTCGACGCTAAGGGACAGATTGAGCTAGACATCGACCTAGGCCAGCACCCTTACAGGGTCGTTTCTAAGGTAAAATTTATTGTGATAGATGTGAACAGTGACTATGCTGCTATCCTTGGTATTCCTGGTCAGGTCGTACTTGGAATGGTGGCATCGATCCCCCATCAGCGAGTCAAATTTCCTACCCCTGCTGGAGTCGGTTGTGTACAAGGCACAGCTCGAGCATATCTAGATCATGTCCTACGAGAAAGAAAGAAGAGAGAACTGGAGATTGAAACAGCGGAAGGATACTTAAAGCTGTCCCAGTCAGTCACCAAAACTACTCGACTATCAACGATCACCAATGTGGAGGAGTCGACCTATCACTCAAATGACGAGGTCATGCTTGAGTCGACACGTCACTCCGAAGCCACAGCGGTCGATCAAGATGTAGTTATGGTCGACCAAGTCATCATAGGCAACCTATGCCTCCAGGTCGATAATAACTCGGGGGCCACCACCAATGAGATCGCTGATAAACTTGATGACATGATAGCCTAGGAAGCTACACATTTGGGGGCCGAAGAGAGGCAGAAAGTGAAGGAGATCATCATTGAGACCCTGCAGTTCAGAGATGGTCCAGAGCTAGAGGCTATCGACGAGCTAGAGTCAGTGATCACATATCCCTCTTATCCGGAGCAGAAAATTCAAATAGGAAAGCAGCTATCAGATGAGGAGCGAGCAGAGATCGTTGAGCTGCTGAAAGAAAGTAATGATGTCTTTGCATGGCGAGTTGAAGACATGAGGGGAATCAAGGAAGAAGTCGCTGTTCATAGATTGGAAGTCAACCCGACTATAAAGCCCAAGCCTCAGAGGCTAAGAAGCTTTGCTTGAGACAAAGAGGAAGCCATTAAACATGAGGTACAAAAATTGTTGAGTGCAGGTATAATCAAGGAGGCTACGCATACAACCTGGTTAGCCAACGTAGTCATGGTAAAGAAGTCGAATGGCAAGTGGAGAATGTGCGTCGACTTCACCAATCTCAACCTTGCCTGCCTAAATGATAGCTATCCTCTCCCTAGAATTGACAAGCTCGTCGATTCCATTGCTGGGCACTCCACTCTCAGTTTTCTTGATGCCTACTCAGGTTACCACCAGATCAAGATGCACGAGGATGACATAGTGAAGATAGCCTTCCAAGCAGCAGGTGGTATCTATTGCTACACTATGATGCCGTTTGGATTGAAGAATGCAGGGGTGACCTATCAACGCATGGTCAACAAGGTTTTTGCCTCACAAATTGGCCGAAACATGGAAGCCTACGTAGACGATATGGTCATCAAAACAAAGACCGGACGTCACGTGGTCGACCTAAAGGAAACGTTTGCCAACTTGAGAGCAAACGACATGAAGCTCAACCCTAGCAAGTGTGTCTTTGGAGTAGCAGCTGGCAAGTTCCTTGGATTTATGGTGTCCTAATGAGGTATAGAAGCTAACCCGGAGAAGATCAAGGCTCTAGTCGACATGCAGGAGCCCACCAGTGTCAAGGAGATGCAGCGACTTAACGGGAGAGTGGCAGCTTTAGGTCGCTTTATATCCAAGTCGGTGGAAAGGTCTCTCCCCTTCTTCAAGGATCTTAGGGGGACAAAGAATTTCGAATGGACGACCGAATGTCATTCGTCGTTCCAGCAGCTCAAGGATTATCTCGCTACTCCACCTCTTCTGAGTAGCCCGATCATGGGAGAAACTTTGTTCGTGTACCTGTCTGTGGGAGACAAAGCAGTGGCAGCAGTTTTGATTCGAGAGGAAGAAGGGCTTCAAAAGACAGTTTATTATGTTAGCAAGGCCCTATCAGAAGTGGAGGGCAGATACTACAATGCTGAGAAGGTAGCCTATGCCTTAGTCATAGCCTCAAGGAAACTGCGAGCTTATTTCCTGGCTCATCCCATCGTGGTGCTCACGAATGCACCCTTGAGAAAAATATTGCACAAGCCAGAGAGTTCAGGTCGCTTGCTCAATTGGTCAATTGCCCTTACGAAATTTGACATCGAGTATCGACCTCAAAAAGCGTTGAAGGCTCAAGCTCTAACAGATTTCTTGGTCGAGCTTACGTTCACCAAGGAAGACAGCGAGCAGCGAGCTCAGAAAGAGAAAATTAAAGGGAAAGAGCCAGAGTCCCAAGTCGTTACTAGCCTACCCGACGATTGTTGGAAAGTCTACTCGGATGGGTCAGCAACCAAAAGTGACAGCGGAGCTGGGATAGTCCTAATTGAGCCAGAATCTGGGACAGTATATGAGGAGTCATTGAGATTCAAGTTTGATGCTTCTAACAACCAAGCAGAGTATGAGGCATTGGTTGCAGCCATCGAGTACGCAAAATGCTTTGGAGCGACCAAGATCATGGCATATTGTGACTCACAGTTGATAGTCAACCAGGTTCGAGGAGAATACGAGGTGCTGAACTCTACTCTAGTCAAATACCACGACCTGGTGAAGGAGCTGATAAAGGATTTAGAGTTTTGGGAAATCCAAAAGATTGGTAGAGAGGACAATGAGTTAGCCGACTTACTCTCAAAGTTAGCTACATCTGACGAGCCACATGAAGAGCCCATCTCTTACCTTGAGAGCCCAGCTTATGAAAGGGTCAAAATTCAATGCATAGAAGACCCCTCAAGAAATTGGGTTTATGAGAAGTGCTGGATTGAAGAAATGAAGGCATACCAAGAAAGCGGCGAGCTCCCTGAGGACGAGAAGAAAGCTCGAGCTATTAAAAAGAAAGCCCCAAGATATGTAATCCAAGGAGGCATGCTGTTCAGAAGATCATACACCAGACCTTTGTTGTAGTGTATCCACCCTCAAGAGATCACTCAGTTAATGCATGAGGTTCACAGTGGAATCTGTGGTGGACACCCGGGGGCCAGGACTCTAGCCGACAAATTGATCACTTTGGGTTATTATTGGCCACACATGAGAGCTGACACTCATGACTTCGTTCAGCAATGTGACTAATGTCAAAGGTTCGCCAACCTACCTCACCTGCCTACAACTGAGCAAACCCCAGTAATTGCAGCTTGGCCGTTCGATATGTGGGGCGTCGACTTAATTGGACCCTTCCCTCCCGCCCGAGGAAATTGCAAGTATGTGATCGTTGCAATCGACTACTTCACCAAGTGGGTTAAAGCTAAGCCTCTAGCTCGCATAACAGAGGAAAATGCAATCAAATTCATTCATGACTTCATCTGGTGTAGATTTGGTTTTCCTCAAGCTATAGTATCAGACAACGGTCTACAGTTCTCACGAGCCTTTGAAGCAGAAATGAATCGAGTAGGGATCAAGCATTGGCAATCTTCTGTTGCCTATCCTCAAGGAAATGGGCAAGCTAAAGCAGCGAACAAGCTAGTACTATCCTCACTCAAGACGAGCCTGGTAGGTCGACGTAACAACTGGTTGGACGAACTTCCCCTTGCTCTTTGGGCAGTTCGCACAACCACTCGGGGGCCTACGGGGGAAACCCCATTCGCTCTAGCATACGGGTCAGAGGCCATGGCTCTAGCTGAGTTGAGATTTCCAACTGCTAGAGTAACTTTCTTTGATCAAGAGCAGAATGATATCAACAGATTGATCGACCTGGATTTGATCGATGAGAAGCGAGACACGGCTTACCTTCGAATGGTTAACTACAAGCAGCGGACTAAAAGTTACCACGACAAGAAAGTGAAAGCCAGGTCATTCCAAGTCGGAGATCATGTGTTGAGGAAGATCGAAGCAACGGGGAGAAGGACCCAGCAGAACAAGCTATCTCCTAACTGGGAAGGTCCTTACATAGTTACTCGAGTCGTCAAAGAAGGAACTTACATGATAGCTTACCCCAATGGTGAAGATTTGAAGCATCCATGGCATGCCACTCACCTAATCAAGTACTACTTCTAGTTCAAGTCCTTAGCTCAGTTCACAGTTAAAGCAGTTCCCAATTTGTCATAGTTCTAGTTTTCTATTCGATGTAAGGATGTTTCTACTTCAATAAAAAATCGCAGTTCTACTCGACCAAACAATGTACCCTAACTTCAACAAGCTCGACTCTTAGTCAGCTTCGTTTTAACAAGCTCGATTCTTAATCAGCTTAGTTTCTTTAACGAGTCCGACTCATAGTCGACTTCGTTCAACAAGCTCGACTCTTAGTCAGCTTTGTTTTAACAAGCTCGATTCTTAATCAGCTTAGTTTCTTTAAACGAGTCCGACTCATAGTCGACTTCGTTCAACAAGCTCGACTCTTAGTCAGCTTTATCTGCTCGATCCTTGATCAGCTGAGCCCTACTAACAAGTCCGACCTTAGGTCGACTTCGTTCTTATAAGCTCGATCCTTGGTCAGCTTTGATCTTTTAAAAACAGGTTCGACTTTGAGTCAATCTCGTCTACAAAAACCTTTACAAGGTTGAGGTCGCCTATTCATCATAAATCAGTTCGACCAAAGTCTAAAAGCAACTTTGCTAACCTATCCAATCTAGCTCGACACACACGTACTGAATTCAAAAGCATACAACATATAAAGGAATCAAGTCAGCTATGATTGCAGTTAAATAAGTCTCCCAAAGGCGGTCCAAGACTTGAGCAAAAAAGGAGTTACAAAGTTTCTGCCTCCCAAAAACTTGGCCAAGGCATTTAAATAGTTAACAAGATAAAAGGCAAAAAATTGTTTGGGGCTTGTCCATTACAACATCATTCATACAAAATCAAGAGACTGGCTCGACATCTTCTTGCTCATCAACAGCAGCTCGACCTTCTCCATCATTTCCTTGTTGCTGGGGGTCCAGAGGTTTACCCGACTCAGAATATACCCGCTGCTCAGGCTCGTCATCTTCCTCCATATCTTCTGCATCCTCCATTTCTTGGAGCACAACATCAAAATTCCGAGGAGTTAACTCCGGAGCAACCCAAGGTTCACAGGCTTCCTCCTCATCCTCTTGTGCAATGAAGGCCAAATCGTTCTCGGTATAAGGCACGATCGAGTGGCCACCTCGTGCTGCCATGTCATATTGAGGCTCCCGTGCCCAGCGAGCCAATTGTTCTAAGGAGACATCGGAAGTGGGATCGACCAGAGCTCGACGCGCCATGTGGCGTTTGCCTAGGTCCAAGAAATCTCTCGCCTTTCCAACTACGGCGTTGTAAAATTCGTCCCCCTCCTTGAATTTGTCCACAGCCTTGGTAGCAGCATCCTTAAGGTCTTCTTGCCATTTAATCCGAGTAATACGATGTTCCTCATTCAGCTCGATCAAAAAGTTATCCTTATCCTTGAGCAATTGAGAGACAGTTGCGAGCTCCGTCTTGACCTTCTCATGCTCCAGCCGCTCTACATCTCTCTCCGCCTTCATCTCTCCAAGCTTGGTCTCAGCAGCCTTGAGGTCCTCCAAATCCTTGTCCTTGTCCGCTAGAGCTTTCTTCTTCACGAACTCCTGTGCATCAAAAGAGTTGTCGAGGTCGTTGTATTTTTCCTTTAGCTCGGCTAACTCTTGGGACTTCTTGGAATAATCCTTCAGAGCTTGCCTCTCCCTCTCAATGGAGGCCCTCCAAGAGCATTTGACTTGTTCGACCATGGTGAGATTCTGCATTAAAGGAAATCAGAGAAGAGTTAGCTCGGAAGTTGAATTGACAGGCTAAAAGGAACAAGCGACAAGGCAGAAAGGAAAAATGAAAGTTTACCTCACTGTGCACCATCCCAGAGCGAGCTGAGAATTCCTCAGGGGTAATCCCCTTATCAGCAAAATGAGCAAGGAGGTCGACATCAATGGCCCTCCTAACTACGACCTGGCCCAAGCTCATATCTGGATAACGGCGACTCAAGCTATTGACCCCAGTGAGAGGGGGCACATCACTCAACCTCCTCATTTGATCCTCGAGGGACTCTTGGTTGGGGTGAGAAGAAGCTGGTGGAGGAAGTTGGCTCGAAGAAACTAACTTTCCCTTCTCAGATCGCGACCTTTTCTTCATATTCAAAGGTTGATCATCATCATCTACCTCCATGTCATCATCTTCAACATTCACAACATTCAGAGGGCTGGCCCCTACCATCTCAGCTCCAGAGGTCACAACATTAGCCTCATGAGTTGGGTCAAAACTCAAGATTGGTCTAACTGACCTATTGGACTCGTCACCCCCTTCATTAACGTCCATGGACTGAGTACCACTCTGTAGAGGGTCCTCCAAATCAACCTCTTCCATCGAAATCATCCCAGTATTCTCTTTGGGAAGCAAATTATTCCTTGCAGCAGCTTCTCTCTCCCTGCTTGCCCTAGCATTGGCAGCCCCGTGAGCCCTCTTTGCTTTCTTCTTATCAGAGACTCCAACAATACGCACCATGTTTGCCTCTTGTTCAGGAGTTAAGACTGCACAACATCAAAGCAATTAAAGATTAGCTCAACAGTTCAAGACAGTTCTATGTACGAGCTGACTAGTTCTACATACGAGCAAGCAATTGACGAGTTAAGAGATGCAATTCAAAACAGTTCTGTGTACGAGCTAACTAGCTCTACATACGAGCAGGCAACTGACGAGCTAAGAGTTGTATATGCAGATCAAAATAATTCTATATGCCAACAACAAGTCATATATTCAAGTTCACAGTGGACGAGCTAATGAATAAAGGCGGGTAAACCCTTACCACCCATGTGTTCTCCATTGTCTTTGCAATAGTTGGTTTTCTTCTGACAAAATTGGCAATTCTCCTCTAATCTACCCAAAGAGTGGGTAACCCAATCAGGGTATACCTAGCCCCTCATTACTGGGACAAGAGGCTCCACTACCCCATCTCCAGGCATCATCCCAGCTTGGATATAGTTGTATTTGGTTGTCCCCAATGACTCCCAGCTGATGGGTCCCTTCTCGACCAATACACACAGTTTCTTATACAAAGTTTGATGCCAAGGAGGCTCCCAATAATTCTCCTCACTAATGACATCAGATTCACTATTGGGCAAGGGAAACTCCCATCCCAGCCTACTCTCTACCACAACCACATGAGAATTCCAGCCACTATGCTTATTGAGAAGATTGGCAAATAGTTTTGGAGAATTGGGTTTAGAGGGAGTACTAATTCCCCAATCAGCCTTATCAAGCTTAGCACCAAAAAACTCCTTGAAAACTCTCATACAGGGCTCATGGCCCAGAAATCTACACACCATTGCAAAGGACACCAGTACCCTACAGGTGTTGGCCCCAAGCTGAAGAGGAAGAGCATCCATACACTCAAGAAACTCGTTGATGAAAGGATCCAATGGCAACCTCAACCCAGCCTCAAACTGCCCATAAAAGAAGGCAACCCTAGTGGCATCTGTAGTGAAGGTAGTACGATACTTGGCCATAAAATCTTCCATACTAAGGATGGTCACCCTATAGTCTGTCCTATTTACCCCACAAAAATCATAGATCATGGCATAACGGGACTCAAAAATTTTCTTCCCCCGAAGAGGTCGTTGAGGCACATAACCCCTCTCATTTTTCCCCGGTACAACAGCAGATCCAAATGCATCCACTATACGGGGACTGGAAGAAGTTGAAGCCGTGGCCCCTCCTTGAGCCGCCATATCTGTACAATAAAAAGAGGAAGCAGGGGAGTCAGTCCCATGATCACATTCAGTCAACCTACCTAAGGGCGACCTAGACTCCCCGGGAAAGCCTTTTCGGTTTCTATGGAAAGAGGATTTATTGACATCCCTAACGTAAAACAAAGCTATGTGGTCGAGCAACTCATGAAAGAGATGGAAGGAGACAATGTTTGAGTCATCAACAACTAAATTGACTACATCTTCTCTAATGGGCAGCCCTATTTCAGTAAAACGCAGTCCCCACCTCGTCAGGACAGAGGCACACTCATCTAAAGACATCTCTACCCACTCTCCGTTTACATACTTGTACACACGGTGATTAATGGTTCAATAACCATACCCTGCCCCTGGCTCGCTACTAAATGTTCTAGCCATGGAAATATTGAAGACGCAGTGCAGCAATTGAAACCCTAAGACAAGAAAAGAGAGGAATACCTTGATTGATATCGGAATAAGAGAGCTGTCGCGGAGAACGAAGGTCAAATTTAATCAATGGCTTCCTTGCTATTTTCGTCGGGGATTCTCAGAGCTCAAAGACGGTAAGAATTCAAATCAAAAAAGGATTTTGGTATTTATATTTTCCAAAATTGGAATGGAAAAAGGAAATTCAAAATTAATTTCCTAATTAAACAAGGAAACGGTTTCCGATGTGGACCATCAAGCGTCAAAATAGCAATGATGACAGAAAAACGGCGCTCCATCAAATCTGACCGTTCATCACTGACGATCATGATTGTGCCACATCACTATAGTCGACTAAACTCCAGAAAAAAGTAGCGACCTGTGAGCGAAGCAATTATCATCAAGGATTTCCTTAACTTCCAAGTCGACAAAGTCAACTAGAAAGTTGGGGGCCACTGAACATACCAAAAGTATCTAACTGGGCCAAGCGAGTAAAGCCCAGTCCTCAAGCAATTATGGCCGCCGCACTCTCAGTAGGCCAGGCCCAATCACCATAAGGCCCAAGGCCCAGCGACAGGGTTCGTCGACCTAAGCTCGTTGTCCGACCTCCAAGGCCCCGACTTGGCTTGGTTCGACTCTACAAACCCATGTTCCAATTCGGGTACGATCCATGCTCTACCCGTCAGTCAGGTCGACCATTCTTCAAATGGCGACCTCGACCTAATCATCAAGCGTCGACCTAACTGATATAGGCGCACGTGAGTCAAATCTTTCCATAACTGCATTCCTACAAATCAGGGACCGTTATAGGCACGTTCACATTACAAGTAACTGCCGCTGAAATCTCGGAGCACACATCGCTCCTCCAAATAAACAACAATCATCACCTATAAATACATCATCACTACCAACGGTGAAAGGTAACTGCAATTTTGTTATTTGAATCATCTTTATTCAATACATTTTTTGCTCTCCATATCATACACTTACTCTCACGCCCGAGGGTCTAAGCCGGAGACACATCCGGCTAGTCGTGGGTTCTGATTTTAGGTCAAGGAGCCAGGTGATCAGTCCTACCACGTGGAGAAAGATTGATAAGCACATTTCTTGTGACATCACATCTCAAATAGTTTTATTTATCCAAAAAAAAATTTAAAAAAATTTAAAAAGTATATATCAATAACCACCAGCAACCATATACATATACCCTAAACCTTATAACCTATACCCTAAAACATAACCCATACTTTATACCCTAAATCATATACTCCGTATCATATACACATACCATATAATCTAAATCATAACCCATATACATATACCCTAAACCTTAACATATACCCTAAAACATAACCCATACCCTATATTTTAAACCATAACTTCTTTCATATACTTTCATTTCTTTAAAAATTCTTAACTTTTTTTATATAACTTTTTGTAAAAAAATTCACTACTAGCTAACATCTCAAATAGTTTTATTTATCCAAAAAAAAAAAATTTAAAAATTTAAAAGTAAATGCTATTGTCCATCCCTCTATTTTCTATTATATACTCCCTCCGACCCACCTCACTTGACACTTATTTTCATTTTGGTCCGTCCCAGCTCACTTGACACTTCCCAAAATAGCCTACTTTTTATAATTTTATATTCACTCTACCCCACCACTCATTCTCTCTCTTCATTTTCCACCACTCAATTTATTCAACCAACACTACTATTTACCCCACTCATTCTCTCTCTTCATTTTCTACCACACATTTTTTTTATTTTATTCTTTTTTCTTAGTTCCCGTGCCCACCTCAAGGGTGTCAAGTGAGGTGGGACGGAGGGAGTACATTCATTTCTTTAAAAATTCTTAACTTTTTTTATATAACTTTTTGTAAAAAAATTCACTACTAACTAACATCTCAAATAGTTTTATTTATCCAAAAAAAAAAATTAAAAATATATACTCCCTCCGTCCCACGATAATATGCAAAAAGACCCCTTTTGAACGTCCCACAATAATCTGCACTTTCCTAAAATGAAAATGGGACCCACTTCTCTCTACTAACAACACTTTTCTAATTTACTATTCTCTCCACTCATTCTCTCTCTTATTTTACTTTTACACTCACAACACTTTACCTTTATCATTTTTTACCTTAATTTCCGCACCGGCACAAAAAGTGCATACAATCCTGGGACGGAGGGAGTATATGCTATTGTCCGTCCCTCTTCTATTATATACTTTCATTTCTTTAAAAATTCTTAATTTTTTTATATAACTTTTTGTAAAAAATTTCACTACTAACTAACTTCTCAAATAGTTTTATTTATCAAAAAAAAAAGTAAAAAAAAGTAAAAAATTAAATGCTATTGTCCGTCCCTCTTTTATCTATTATATACTTTCAAAATAAATTTTTGTTTATTTCAAATTTCACTACTAACTAACATCTCAAATAGTTTTATATATATAGGGTTTAGGGTTTAGGGTTTAGTATTAGTGAGTGGTGTATATTACAAGATTTAGGGTATAGAGATATATACTTTAGACTTTAGATATATGATTTAGGGTATGTGGTATAAATATGATTTAAGGTATAGGGGTTAGGGTTTAGAATTTATAGCGTATAGTGGTATATACTTTAGAATTTATGTATATAATATAGGGTTTAGGATATAGGGGTATATACTTTATTATTATTGTTATTCTTATTCTTATAATAATCAATTATTATTATTATTATTATTGTTATTGTTATAATAATCATTTATTATTATTATTATTATAAATGTGTGTTTATTATTAATACCATAAGTAATAATAATAATTAATTAAATCTTTTAATTTTGTACCATTCCTTAGAAAATATCATAATCAAAGACAACGACGAAATTTTGGAATTTCCACAGCTATTCAACGACGGTATTTGTTGACCTAGCGACGGAGGAAGAATATTCGAAAACGATTCGTCTTAGCGACGGAGTATTCTGTCGCTACTCAGCTACAGAAAATTCTGAAGCTGATTAGTGAGGGAGGTTCCGTCGCTATTTAGCTACTGAACAATCCGTCGCCGAACAGCAAAGGAGTGTACCGTAGCTAATCAGCTACGAAAATTTCTGAAGCTAATTAGTGACGGAGGTTCCGCTGCTATTTAGCTACAGAAACACCCGTCGCTGGTCAGCGACGAAAATATCATATCAGCTACGGAAAATATGAATATTAAAAAAATATGCTTTCTTAGCGACGGAAACTTCTGTGTCTGTATAGCGATTGAATGTCCGTTGCTGGTCAGCGACGGTATATCGAATCAGGGACGGAGAAGAAAGGATATTCTTAAAAAGATGCTTTTCAGCGACAAAATTTAGTGGCGAAAATATTTCCGTCGCTAATTAGAAATCAGCGACGCCAGTCCGCGCTAGAATGATTTTTTCGTCGCTGAATAGCGACAGAGTATTCTGTCGCTGTTACCTCCGTCGCTATTCACCCAGTTTCTAGTAGTGAAATATTTTCCCCAATTTTATAAGTAAAATGACTTACGAATTCTTACTTCGTATTTTGTTTTCCGAAAAATATTAAAACCATTACTCACACACCTAAAATTACGTACACCCCCACGTTACCCAACCCCACATCAACCACCCCTACCCAACCCCTTATCCCACGCCCCTCGTAAAAAATTTACTTGTATTAACATTATTTTTTACAATTTTCTACCCCCTTCACCTCATCACCACCAACCCCTGGTCAAATTTATTTTTTTACTCATTTTAGATTTATTTTTAACAACTCCCCCACTTACCCCCACCACCACCCCGAGGTTAAAAAATATTTTTTATTCATTTTAAAATTATATTTTAACAACTCCCCCACTCTTAAGCAATATTTTTACTCATATTAAAATTATTTTTAACAACTCTCACCGCCCCCACCACCCCCACCCTCACCCACCCACACACCACCAACCCCCCTCCCACGGTCAAACTTTTTTTAACTCATAATTAAATTATTTATTTTTTAACAACTCTCCCACTCTCCCCCTACTCTCGGCTACCCACCCAACCTTACACCTACCCCAACACTCTCGGCTACCCACCACGGTTAGAAATGGAATTTAACCTCGGGAGAGGATGGTATGTAGCTGGGGAAAGGCGTCTAAAGTTCCAATGACAATGGGTGGAAATGGAGAAAAACGTTTAACGTTCAAGAAAGTGGTTAGAAATGGGGAAAAGTTTAACGTTCTAACGAAAGAGGTTAGAGACGGAAAAAAACGTTTAACGTTCTAACGAAAGCGGTTAGAAATAGGGAAAAATGTTTAACGTTCTAACGAAAGCGGTTAGAAACGGAGGAAAATGTTTAACGTTCTAACGAAAGCGGTTAGAAACGGAGAAAAACGTTTAACGTTCTAACAAAAGCGGTTAGAAACGGAGAAAAACGTTTAACGTTCTAGCAAAAGTGGTTAGAAACGGAGAAACACGTTTAACATTCTAGCGAAAGTGGTTAGAAACGGAGGAACACATTTAACGTTCTAACGAAAGTGGTTAGAAACGGAGGAAAATGTTTAACGTTCTAATGAAAGCGGTTAGAAACGGAGGAAAATGTTTAACGTTCTAACGAAAGCGGTTAGAAGCGGAGCAAAATGTTTAACGTTCTAACGAAAGCGGTTAGAAACAGAGAAAAACGTTTAACATTCTAACGAACGCAGTTAGAAATGGAGGAATATGTTTAACGTTCTAACGAAAGCGGTTAGAAACGGAGAAAAACGTTTAACGTTCTAATGAAAGTGGTTAGAAACGGAGGAAAACGTTTAACGTTCTAACGAAAGTGGTTAGAAACATAAGAGATGATTGAACTCTTATTAAAAGGGGCGGGCTTACGATGATGGCCGAAATTTAACCTCGGAAGAGGATGGCGAACAATAATTACGAAATTTAACGGAAAATTTAACCTCAGAAGAAGGTTTTTAAGAAATTGTTCAGAATAAATTTAACCTCGGGAGAGGGATGCGAAATTTAACCTCAAGATAGGGACGCAAAATTTAACCTCGGGAGAGGGAACGGGCTTATGATGACGGCCGAAGAAAAGGATTTGGGCTTACGATGATGGCCGAATAAAAGGATTCGGGCTTACGATGATGGCCGAGAAAAGGATTCGGGCTTACGATGACAGCCGAAGAAAAGGATTCGGTCTTACGATGACGACCTAGAAAAGGATTCGGGCTTACAATGACGGCTGAAGAAAAGGATTCGGGCTAACGATGATGGCCGAGAAAAGAATTCGGGCTTACGATGACGGCTGAAGAAAAGGGGCCGAAGAAAGGATTCGGGCTTACGATGACGGCCGAAGAAAAGGATTCAGGCTTACGATGACGGCCGAAAAAAGGATTCGGGCTTACGATGATGGCCGAAGAAAAGGATTCGGGCTTATGATGACAGCTGAAGAAAAGGATTCAGGCTTACGATAATGGCCGAAGAAAAGGATTCGGGCTTACGATGATGTCCGAGAAAAGGAATCGGGCTTACGATGACGACCGAGAAAAGGATTCGGGCTTACAATGATGGCCGAGAAAAGGATTCGGGCTTACGATGATGGACGATGCTTTAAAGTCACAATGGAATTGCACTGAAATTTAACCTCGGAAGAGGGATTAAATTTAACCTCGGGAGAGGATGGTTAATTGGAGTATGTTCAATTTTTCCTTGTCTTGGATTTTACAAATGTGGTAAAATAAAGAAGAATGAGGGAGATGATGCTTGGTTGTTATTTTGGCGTTTTATTGCACTTTGAAACATGTCATCTCTTGTGATCAATCTTGTTGGAAGAAACTCCGAATGGGACGGAAATTTTTTGGAATGATGTGGAAAAAACTCCGAATTGGGACGGAATTTTTTTGGAATGATGTGGAAAAAACTACGAATTGGGACGGATTTTTTTTACTTTTGTCATTTTAACAAAACAAGATAAGCAAGTAATTGAAATGAAATAAATAATGACGAAAACAAACAGAATAACAGATTTGAACAAATAATGACCCAACAGACCATGTCGGGATTTCATTTGTTCAATTGGCAACCTGGCTTTCATTCCATAGGTTAGTGTGAAAGGAGTTTCCCCGGTGGCGGTTCTGACTGATGTTCGGTATCCCCAAAGTGCCATATGCAACTTTTCGGGCCAATCCCATCCTCGTACGGACATCTTTTGGGTTTTGTTTGTTGCCTCTACTACGCCGTTAGTCTGTGGTCTATAGGGAGTAGACTTGTGGCGAGTGACTATAAAATCTGTTAGCAGCTGATTGCAATCTCCTTCGAAGTAAGTTCCATTATCAGATATGATCTCGTTGGGCACTATCTGCACATGATGTTTTACCTGATGAACTCGGCCACCTTTTTGGAATTCATTACTTTGTAGGATTTGACTTCTACCCATTTGGTGAAGTAGTCGACATCGACTAATATGAACTTGTGGCCATTGCTTTTGTTGGGAGTGATCTTTCCAATAGATTCCCCATGTGGCGAAAGGCCATGGGATAGTCATGCAATAGAACTCGTGAGGGGGAATGTGATTGAGGTTGGAAAATCGTTGCCACTTGTTGCAACTTCTGACAAACTGGATGTAGTCTGTTTCCATTGATATCCAATAATAGCACATACGGAGGATGATTTGCATCAATGCTCAGGCGTTCATGTGGGGGCCGCAGGCTCCGTTGTGAGTCTTGTTCATCAATCTCGATGGCTTTCTCTTTGGTTATGCATCGAAGGAGTGGTCCCTGGTGACGCTTCTTGTATAGCATGCCTCCCAAAATGACAAAGTGGAATGCTAGGCATTTTAAAGCCACCATGCTTTTGGCTTTGATGCCTTCTTTGTAGTTTCCTTCTTCGTTCATGGAAGAAGCTTCTCCACTTTTGAGGTACTGGTACACTTGGGTGTACCAGGGTTCGTTGATCGGCTCGGGTTCAACTTCGATCTCACAATAGTAGGCCGGGGTTTCCCGTCTCCCTACTCTAAATGGCTTTACTGATTTTCCCACAGGAATTTCAATGAGAGAGGCTAGAGTGGCCAAGGCATCTACGAATCGGTTCCTATATCTTGGCAACTAGTGGAAGGAAACTTCCTTGAATAGAGCGATAAGTTCTTCCATGTATGTGTGGTACTTCTGTGTTGGGTTTTGGGGTTACAAACACAGCGGAAGAACTTTGAAAAACAACAAAACCCTAGCCCTTGAATCTGTCTAGCATAAAGAGATGAAGAACGTGAAATAGATTCACATACCTTGAATGCGATTAGTTTGTTCGAAAACGGATCTTCAAAAGCTAATCTCAAAACAAATCTCAAAAAATTGTTGATGAAGGTTTTTGATCTTCTCCTTGTTCTAAACTAGTGATGAATCAACGATTAAAGTCTTCAAGCTTTTGGTGATAAAGAAATCACCCTCTATCGGTAATCCACATGCGAACGGACCAAGAATAATTCTTGTTTGGTTGCTAGATGATCCCCGATTATTGAAACGCTTTTCAATAATCAATGGCTATTTGGTAGAATGAATCTACGGAATTTGATCTTTGATTCGTAATCAAAATCAATCAATTAGTGTTTCAAAAACTCTAATTTTTGTCACCTATGGCTGGGGCAAAAGGGTTCTATTTATACTTGTTATAAATCCCTAACACTTAGGAAAAAGAGTCATTTTTCCAAGCCAAAATGGGTTTCCATCGCTGCCAGGACGACTCGTCTCCAGGGGCACGAGTCATGAGCACGACTCGTCCCATAGGGCACAAGTCGTCCCCTTTAGCATGCTCTTTGATAGATTCATCCCTGCCTTGGAGAATAGTTGAGACAACTGGGCACGAGTCGTCTCCCTTGGGCACGAGTCATCCCATAATTCCACAATTAAGCCATTTTTAATTCGTTCTTTTGTGTGTGACAGTTTAGGAATTATATTTTATGTTAGTAGTGAGTTGAAACATTAACCTCACAAGACATAAGTGACTTCTAGGAAGTCATTATGTCCACCCAATTAAATATAACATCAAAGCTTGATTTCTTAATAATCAAATGTCACAATCCCTTTATCCACGATGTCCTATTGAACATGAGTCATGGTCCATGTCAACTCACATGTTCAATGCTTTCTTGATTCTGAATATGTTGATAATCCAAATGCATTTGATCTCTATCAAATCACTTGAGTGTGGCCACACATTTCATCAACATCTCTCTCAATGAGAGGGATAAATCCCATCTTGACTTATCATTCTTCCCTACAAGAATCCAATCGTGCCAACATAGCCCTTATTGCTATCCGATTAAAGATAGTGTTAGACTGTATCAAAAACAACGTTCATATTGTGGAAGACGATAATAATCTCAGGTTTAAAAGATTCAATGACACGAATATCATGAGATTTAATCATGACACATATGACTATAGACCATGTCTTAAATCTCATCGGTAGGTCATGTCCAATACTTGTTCTCTAGCAAGTATCCATAAGTGTAATGTGCATCATATGCATATAATCATCTCCATGATTATCCATTACCAACTTATACTAGTTATTCATAATAACTAGGGGCGCAGTTCAATATAATAAACATGTAAACATACAATGAACCAAATAAAATTTCTCTATAATAAATGGTAAAGACGATTACATAGCGGTTTAGATTATAAGTCAAACATAACTAAATGCCTAGGGCACTACACCAACACTTCTGGAGACCATGGTCTAACGTCTTCCATCTGTTGGAAGCCTGATTAGTGATCAGTGCCGAGTCTCCGTATACTTCCAACTCTTTGATGTTGTGTTCAAGAGCGGCTTCTAAACTGGCTACGCATGCTTCATATTTTGCCGCATTGTTGGTTACTCTGAAATTTAACTTTATGGCTATGGGAGTGTGCTCGTCTTTTGGATCGACCAGGAGCATTCCAATACCATTCCCTTTCTTGTTGGCTACCCCGTCAAAGATGAGTTGCCACCGGTTCTCGCTGTCAAGTGAAAAGATTCCGTCATCGGGGAATTGTGGGTCGGGACCCTTGGGTTCGTTGCTTGGGAAGTCTGCCAGTTGGTCTGCCATTACTCAAACCTTCATTGACTTCCTGGTCATGTACTTGATGTCAAACTCGGCCAGGAAAAATGACCACTTGGCTAGTCTCATGGACAATGATGGCTTATCGAAGAGATATTTGACTGGATCCATCTTGGAGACCAGGAATACAAAATGGGATTGCATGTAGTATTTCAGCTCTCCGACTACCCATACCAAAGCGGTATAGGATTTTTCTAAGGCTGAGTAGTTGAGTTTGCTTCCTTGAAGCTTTCGGCTCACGAAGTAGATTGCATTCTCAACTTTTGAATCCTTTTTCTCTTGCGTCAGCATAGCCCCAATTGATGTATTAGTCACAGTCAGGTATAAAAGGAGTGGCTTATCTCCATGTGGCGGGCATAGGATCGAGGGGTTTACCAGGTATGCCTTGATTTTCTCGAAAGCTTCTTGGCATTCAACATTCCATTCGATATCAGCATTTTTCTTCATTAGCTTGAAGATTGGCTCACAGGGAGACGTCAGCTGGTTTACAAAGTGGCTGATGAATTGATGTCTTCCCATGAAACTTTGTGGTGGTGATGGGTCCAGGTATTGTAGTGACGTCAAGGAATGCTCCCCTTATTGGGTTGGCCCTAAGTCCTCTGAAACATTTAAGGTTATGTGCCAGCTTCTCTAGCTTTTCTGCAGTCTCTGTGTTGACCTTTCCTATTCCTTTCTCATCTTCATCAGTTCCTCTGTCAGTTCCCTCAGTTCCTTTGTCATCTCCATCAGTTCCTCTGTCTGTTCCCTCAGTTCCTTTCTCATCTTCATCAATTTCTTTGATGAAGTAGCGAGCTAGGTCGAAGCTGTAAGGTCGGAGATTGGGTACGGTGTAGGAGGTTCCCTTTTTACAGGCCGCGACTTTGGTGCTTGCGAGCTTCTTGTCTTCTCTGACATCATCAGGTGTAGGTACATAACCGAGCCCCTGGACAGTATCGTGGTCCTTGACTTCGATAACTTGGTGTTGGCCCTGTAGCCTTTTGCCGAGCCCCAGTCCGGGGATGAAGTTCATGAGTTTCATCATTTTCATGGCAGGAGGGATCTTATCCCAAAACAACGGAATGTCTATGATGTATACTTGGATTTTGGAAGTTTCTACCGTAAATCTAGTTAACACCATATCATCATCATCGTGCTTGATTTCTAGCACGGGAATGCCATTATTGCAAGTCCCTTCGGTGGTGACACTATCCTCGTAGACAGTTGTCAATTCATCTCCTTGCATGAATCTGACACATTGGTGAGAGTGGATGCTACGCCGTTTATTTGGTGCAGCCATGGTCTTCCCAAAATGGCCGTGAAAGTGATAGGAATGTTCAGGATTTGAAACTCGATAGGCATCATCTGTTTGCCGAACCAGAGGTTTAGGATAGTGACCCCGAGAACTGCACGGAGGTAGAATCATAAGCTTTGATAGTGTGAGCCAAAGGCTTCAAGTCGGTGGGCTTGATGTCTAGCAGATCCATCATCTTGGCAGGCAGAACATTCATACCTAAGCCCCCGTCAACAAGTACGCGGGGAAGGCGGCGCTCATCCAACTAGACAGTGATGTAGAGCGGCTCATTATGATCAGCCCCAAATTTTGGTAGGTCCAAGTTGGTGAAGGTGATGATGTTTCCGTAATGGTTATTGTCGATCATCTGGATTACTTCCTCGGGAGTCACATCTACGAGGACCATGGTTCAGGCTAAGCTTTCTTCCAGCTTGAGCTTATGAGGGTAGGAAGAGGAGAGCAGGGAGAAAAGGGAAATGTTTGCTTGGGACTGCTTTTGCTGGGTAAGGATCGGGTCTTCCATTCCGAAACTTGCTTCCTCGAGTACCTTGGCACAGGGATACAGACTGGGTCGCGACTCTTGCTCTGTTGGCTTTTTGTCGGCCTTAGGCGGTAGCACATGAATTTGGTCAAATCGGGTCAGAACATTGACATCGGGCTTAGCCTCTTTCGAGTATGTTTCTTTGAGTTGAGCCATAGTCAGTGGGGGATTTTTCGAAGCACAGGGCCACACATCCTCTCTCAATTTGTTGGTTGTTACTATCTTTTTGGGGGCATTGGCAGCCTTTCGGATTCTGTCCCATGATACGGGTTTAGGTGCCTTGGAAGGGAGAGAGCCTATGGTCTAGCGCAGTTGCTCGAATGTCAGTGTGCAGCAATGGTTGCTAGGACAATCGTCAAAGGTGATTTCCCTATCGCAAAATTTGACAATAAGGATCGGGTCCTTGGTCTCGTCAGGGTATTTGGAGAAGATGATATTGACAAAGTCGTCGTCAGTTACGTGGTCAGAAGGATTTTTGGTCATATCAACCATCTGCTTCCATTTGTCGAACAACTGTTTGTACAGGACGTTGAGCTTCACAATCTCCATTGTATTTGACCCTTCAACATAGGTGACTTCATCTGAACTTGAACCATTCTCAAATTTGAGCATGTTCACATAAGAGTTTCCATGCTGGTCATTTGTATCTTCTACATCAGAGAGTTCTAATTCATCTTTGCTTGGTGGTTTGACCCAAACCAAAGGGCGTCGTGTACCCTGCTGTGAAACTGGTACTGCGAAGAAAACATCGTGTCCTCTACTTGAGCAGAGGGGCTTGGCAGGGAATTCCATGTTTAATATTTCCTTGATGGATGCCATACATTCCTCGTAGGTGTGCCTGTGTCTGTTGATCTTTAACATAAAGATTTCTTCGTTAGGTTGGACCGAGGGCTTTGCTTGAAGGATGCTTATGAACTTGCGGTCGGAGAGGGGAGGTTTATGTCCCTATATCATTGAGATTTCTAACATTTTCTTCCATTCGGGATCCAAGTCTCGGAAGAGGCAGTTGAATCTTATGAACTTTATTGCTTCAGGCTCCTCCTGCTCGACGGCGTTGACGTAATTGGCATCTTCGGACTTGGAGGGATACCGATAAGATTTTCCCCGATTCTCCTTAGGATGGTCCATGCGGGGTGGCATATGTGCACGGCCGCGGGTATATTTGGTTGGTACCTCAACTTCGTTGCTCACAAGAATGCTATCCCCCTTGATAACCTCGAGGTCTCCTCTGCGGTTTATGAACATCCCGCATTGATGGAGGGTGGAGGCTATGGCCTTCATTTGTTGCAGCAATGGGCATTCTAGCAAAGCTGTGAATTCAGACGGGATATCCATTACTTGGAATTTTATCGGCACCATTTGAGCTTCGAACCAAAGTTCTAGAGTTACGATTCCCAGGATGGGGCGAGACGTATTTTCATAGGCTTTGATGGTTCGGGAGGATGAGCTTTGGTGTCAGCAGGATGTTTTGACTCTCCTTCCTCTGTTGATTTTGAAGTTGTGCGGCTTGAAGAAAGGGAGGGGGAAGGCTTCCTGGAGTAGAGGACGTAATAATCAAACTTCCCCGAGGTTTCTCCTAGTGTACCCACACTAGTGTCTCCGGCCTCGAATCTTTCTTTAAGCTTTAGTTGAGAAGAAGGTCTCTTTTTCTTTTTGGGGGAGTCACCTCTTATTAGGTCTTGAAACTCATTGTCAAGGCATTTTGAGCATTCACACACATCATACCAGATGTGTATATCTGGCAAGGGGTTGACTGAGTGAGGCAAAGGAATTGACTCTGCGACAATCGGCTTTGTTTCCCATTCAATGGAGTTCACACTTTTGTTATTTGGGAAAGGATTCCCGACTGAGTTAGGGCCAAGGGGACGTTCCAGCTTTCCATCTTCTATTAGCTTCTGAATTTCATATTGTAGACCGACACAATTATCAGTCATGTGCCCATGGTACTGGTGGAAGGCGCAATACTTGTTCACGTCAATGTTGGCCGTGAGATTTCTTGGCTTGTAATTCTCCACAGGTTTGAGCAGACCTTCTTTGATCAATCCCTCTAACATTTTGCTTAGAGGCATGTCTAGCTTGTCAAAATGAAGGAAAGATTGCCTCCCGGAAGAGTCATTGTTTCTTTGGGCTGTGTTCCCATTGTTCAACTGATGTCCATGCTGGATGTAGTTGACAGTGGCATCCTTTCCCTTGCCGAGAGCCGGTGCAGGGTTGGATACAGTTCCTGCTCTATATCGGTAAGATGGAACTGTGTTCTGGGCCAGCTTTTCCTTCAGGTCTTTCTCGAAGTGGGAACCCGCATTGACCATGGCACGGAGATCGGGAAAGAAGTGGTGGCTGATTAACGTTCTTATAGATGGCCTTAAGCAAGACTTGAAGATTCTCATATGTTCGTCCTTGGAAAGAGGTTCCATAATTTTAGAAAGCTTCCAACTCCATCTTTTGTAGAATTTCCCGACACTTTCCTCTGTCTTCTGCTCAGTGGTGATTAGGTCTTCACGACTTGTTTCCCCTTCCAGATAGGAGCGGTATCGTTCGAGAAAGATGTCGTTGATTTGGTCCCAAGTGTGGCGGTCTTCGGGTTTGACTCTTAGGAACCATCTTAGTGCTGAACTCTTAAGAGTATGCTGAAAATGGTCGGCCATTTGTTGGAGAGTGTCCCCTTTTGCTCTCATGCCGAGGACGTAAGTGTCAACGTGGGTTTAAGGGCATTCAGTTTCGTCAAATTTGTCCATCTCAGGTATTCTGAACTTGGCAGGAATTGGTGTGACCATTCTCGGATCGGTAGACTTGAGTGTTTCTTTCTTGGAATTTCCCATACTGGCTTTCATTTCTTTCATTTGCTCGATCAACCATGCCAGGGTTGGGTCCAATGGCATACTTTGAGGCTCGATGCCTGGTGCTGCGATCAGAGAGGTAGCGAGTGAAGGTGGCAAACTGGTAGAGGGAATTGCTCCTTGAAGGTCTTGAGTATAAACTGGTCCATACCCTTGATTGGGGAAGTAGGCATTGTTTTCCTGGCCACCCGAATATCGAGGGGAAGTTTCTCCCGTTCCCATAGACAAGGTTTGCGGTGGTAGGCTTGAGATATTTGGATATGCGGAAGCCTTTTCTGGGTTGAATTGGGACTTTATCCCATAATTCTGGGGCTCGTATATGGGTAACGGGGTGAACCCGGGAGGATATTGAAGGCTATTTGGATCTGATTGGGAGGGTCCAGCACCGCGCTGATTGTATTGAGTGAAGGGGATAAAACCGTCTTGGCCGTGTGCGACAGGGGTGCCTTGGGAAGTGGCCACATGAAGCCTTGGTCGGCCATTTCCTTGGGTCGAAGGATTTCCGTAGTACGAAGGCGGAGGAACTTGGTTGAAGGTTTGTGGAGCTGATCGGGGAGGATCGTCGTCCTCGATTAAATTGAAGGTACCATCTGATCGGGGGATAGCTGTTATGCCTCGCTCATTCAGGATCTGTACCATGAAGTTCTGCTGATCTTCTGTCTGTTTCTTGTGGACCTCGCAGGCTCGGATGGCTTCTTCCAATTGAAATTATCCGATCCGTGGCCGGACGGCATCTCGCGTTGTACGGTCGTGCTGTTTTTCGTTTAAAGTCGCCACACCATCTTGATTGTGCCCAAAACATTGAGAAAAGACTTGGTTAGTTTTGTTTTTGTTGTGTGATGATATTTTTGAGTTTGGAGGTCAGGTTACGCCTCGAGAAGAGATATTTGAGCTCACCCGAGTCGCCTCATATACACGAGTCTTTCGATATCCTTCTTTCTTTAAATGTTGTGTGTGTGTGTGTGTGTGCTTTTAAAAATGCATTTGAAAATGATGTATACATTGCAAATGATATATTTAAACATAAATATTTAAATTAAAGAAGTAAAATGAGATTCGGATGGAGATCGTATTAATGTTGGTTTGTGTCTATCTTCCGTGGGGGAGTGTGTTTGGTTTGAGGGTGAATAGGGTTTTTGGGATGTCGAGGGTCGATTAGGAAGGACCGGGATCGACCGGAATCGCTTTGAGAGGACTTCGGAGCGCCTCGGGAGGGCTTTGGAGCACCTCAGGAAGGCTCGGGAGGCCTCGAGAAAGACCGAAAGAGGCCGAAATTGCCTCAGGATGGCTCGGGATGCCTAGAGACGGCTCGGTATGCCTCGGGACGGACCTGGATTGCCTAGGAAAGGATCGGGTTCGACTAGAATTGCTTCGGGAGGACTTTGGAGCACCTAGGGAGGGCTTTAGAGCACCTCGGGAAGGCTCGGGAAGGACCGAAAGAGGTCGGGATGCCTTAGGGAGTTGCTTGAAGGCTGGGGGAAGAGAGGAGAGTGTTGAGGTGTGAATGAAATGGGAGGGGGAGCCTTCTATTTATAGGCCTCAAAAAACTTCAAAGTGGTCCGTACGGACCTTTGTGTCATTACCAGTTTTTTGGATTTCCTGGATTTCAGGGAATATTGTGGAATTTGTGGGGATTTTGCCATCATTTTGGCGTGTTGACATAAGTGTCCATACGGACACTTCTTGCTTTGCAAAGTGGTCCGTACGGACCATTGTGTCAACTGGCCATTTTTTGTTATTCCTGCAAAGTCCTTGAGTTCCCTTTTAGTCCATGGAAGAGATGAGGGCTACTCTAGAATCCGCTCTAGCTAGGGAGCGTGAATCTCACTTGCTTGTTCAGAATGCCAAAGCTCGGGAAGAAGAAACCCACGCTCGTTTTGTGGAGTCCATGCGTGTCCGGGGTATTGCTGTGATTCGTCGTGCAGATGGGTCTTATGAAGAAATTACCGAGGCTAATGACACTGATCTAGGAGTCGGGAATGTTTCTCTCCCTTTTCAGACTCAGGGTGCACAGTTCAGTTATGCTCAGAATCAGGGGCTGCCCGTGAACTCTCAAGTTGGTTTTGGTGGACCACAGTCGATCTTCCATGATTTGACCTCCTCACCCATCCCCAATGCTTCCGTGCCTCTAAACCAATTTGGATCCCAGCTTTCGAATAGTCAAGGCTTGTTGTTTCCAGGCTCTCAGTATCAGCAGGGTCCGTTTTATGGTCCTCACTTCCAAGGTAACTCCCAGTATCCGAATCAGCATCCTTACTCCGGGAATCAGTTCAGCCAGGATAGATTTATGCAATTTCATGCTAGACAGCCTCAGTCTCAAGGATATATGTCTCAGCCTTCAATGGATTCAGCTTTTGGGTTTGGCTCATCACTTGTTGAAATTACTCGAAACTCGGTGCACATTGACAAAACGACATGATCTCTCGTTAGAACATGCCGTGGGAACGACATGTCCTCTCGTGAAACCATGTTGCGTTGGCAACATGCCCACACGTGCTAGGTTTTAGGGGTAGGTACGAAGGCTTATTAGAAATTTTGGAACAATTCATTTTAGTGTATTTGAAAATGGCGTGTCAAAAACCAACCGTTTTGGGTGAGGTTTAAATGTGTGGTGCCACCTATAACGCGCTAGGGGGATAGGTTTGATATTAGGCGCTCAAGCGTAGGCGACATACATCACCGTCCGCGATGCCGTCAATCGCACCTGAGGGTTCTAGATCTATGTGGTGTAGTGTGCGGATGACTAGATTCCTTTATTTGCAAAAAATGATTTTTTTTTTATTATTTTTTTTTTATTTGAAAAGGGGGAGAAATGAAAACAACTCACACACATATCCCCAAATAGCGTAATAATCAAGGATCAATAATTGATCATGGGGGACTGCCCCACAATCATAACCTGCACAAAAATCCAATTCCTGCAAAATGACCACTTATGTCACGTGACACAGGAATGATGAGGTCAAAATGTGTCGCGTGACATAAAGAGTCCCATATCCAGAATCTGAACAAAAAACCAAATCAGCCCCAGCCTCCAAGCACCATGCAATGACTAAGCCCCAGTGCTAGCACAAATCTCAACAGGAAACAAGGAAGGGGGAGGGAATAAAGCAAAGCAATAAAATGCATTTTAAGCACATAGAATGTCACACAACCAAGCACACACAAATTAATGAAATGAATGTTGAACAATAACGAAAGTCTGACCCACTTTTGAAAATCAAGTTTCAATTGTCCCCAGCGGAGTCGCCACTGAATGAACGCTCGCCGAAAAAATAAGGAAAATAGGGAGTCGCCACGCCGTTTTTAGAGGAAACATTGAAAACCTTTTTGTAAGAGAAAAATGGGTTCGGCGGTCAGGTTACGTGTTGGGAAGAACCGAGAGTTCACCCAACACGCCTCATCCGTAGACGAGTCTTTCTATTGTTCAACATTCAAAACATTCCAATGTGTGTGCAAAGTGTGTATGACAAGATATGTATTAAAATGCAAATCAACGCTTTGTTTTATTGCTCAACAGGGGGAAATACAACTTGTGAACCATTGACCCTGGGAGGCCACATCCCACTTTATATCGAGGACAAACAGAACAGGATTTACAACTGAAATAGTAGTCTCTGCATAGGACACGTTGTGTCGCGCTACACAGGACTGATGAGGTCCGTTGTGTCGCGTGACATAACCTTGTCATTTGCAGATACTTTACAATTTGAGCACAGATCAACAGAGAACAATTCAAATCCCAATACAATACCAATACAACTCAGAAACCAACGAATTTATAATGGATTGACCAAGGGGACGTGGATATAGGGAGATCCACACTCCTTTGGCCAATAAACAACAAATCCCACAAAATCACATTATGAATATCAATTGCATCCAACTAAGCCAATTAAACAGAGGAATGGCAGTTGGGACTTGATAATTGAGGACGGATGGAGTCCAATTATCAAGTCCGGGAACAGATTGCAATGAAACAAATAAACAGTTTTGAATGAAACAAATAAAACGGTAAATGAGAGATAGAAGTGAGGGAAGTCGTTACCCTCGTAGTATCCACGCTCCTTCAACCATGTTAGGTAGAAGGATCTTCAAATCGGCTTCCGGGAACAAATCAAACTCAGATTGAAACGGCTGTTGAGGTCTCTGGCGTCTGTATGTTGAACGGACTTGGGATCTGTAAACAGGGAGGGAGAAGGCAATCAATTTTGGGGTAGAGAGAGATAGGCCGAGGTGATTTAGAGGATCTGATTGGCGTTGTCTAGCTAGGTTTTCAATGGTGATGATTAACGATTTAAGGGCCGGAACAGGGGATTGGCTTCGGCGGTTGTTGGTGAGAGAAACACAAAGATGGGCGATTGAGGGAAATTGAGCTTCCACCGGTGAGGAGGTTGAGGATCGCCGGGGAACAGGTTGAACAAGGAGCGGTTGTTGTTGGGTTTGGTCGGAGAGTTGAGGGAAGGAGATTACAGAGAGATTGGATCGGGGAAGCTTGGTAATCGAAGAAGAGGGAGGTCGCCGGTTGGATTTGGATGCGAAGGAGGATTGGTTGGCCAAAGAGGGAGAGGCTAGGTTTGGGTGAGGTCGCCGCTGAGGGAGAGCTAGATGAGGAAGATGACTGGGGCGGCTAATGGAGTATTGCGTCTAGAGAGAGAGAGGAGAGAGGAGAGAGAGAGTGAATCTGTGTGTTGTGTGTGTGAACTGTGTGTTGTTCCCTTGACAAATGAAGCAATTTGATATTTATACGTAAATTGGGAAAATTGATTGAAATGTCGCACGACCCAACGAATCGCTTTTCCATGTCTCAAGTTGTCGCACGACTGGGAACTCCCATAACTGATTCTGGCGCCAAAACCAGATTCTGGAACATTCCAGATTAATTCCCAAGAGGTCCAAACTGATTTATTCCTTTTAGGTCCTTTTGTCCGGGAAAAATACTAAAACATACTTCCTTCGCGAGAAACTTATAAAATGTTTTCGGAAGTCTCGGAACGGACCGGGAATTTACCAAAACACCCCTTAGTGTGATTTTATCATTTAAAATGCACCTAAAAGGGTTGCGAATTGGATTGGCGTACTTACAGCCGGTGAGTGTGCTTACTCTTTTCCATCTTGGCATTTTTCTTGTATTTTTCTCTTTTTGTATGTCTGTATCTCTTTAGCTGAGCGTTTCTTTGGCTGTTTGTTTGTGCAGGTCTCAGGGAGAGCCTATGACATGCTGACCCGTCGTTATGTGGCGATGCGGTCTTTTGCGAAGATGTTGGCGGGGAAGCTGTTCGCGGCGTGTATCGGCGTACGAGCCGATGCCTTCGAGGCATTCTGTGGACGTTCCTCCGCCGAGGGCTGAGCCAGGGTCGCAGCAGGAGGGACCCGTTCGGGGGCGGCATAGCTTGGATGCAGGGACGTCTTCGGGAGTCCAGACACAGTCGGTCCTTCACCAGTTCTGGCCTTCGCAGGAGGCACCGGGAGAGAGTTCGTCGGAGCCTTCCTTCTTTGATCCTTTTGCCGGGTTTGACCCTTCAGAGTATTTTGAGTACCCACCCCAGGAGGGGGTTCAGTATTCTGATCAGGAGGGTGTGGCTGGCGAGTTTGCCGAGGTGCCTGACTTCTCGCTTGGTGATGATGATGAAGAGTCAGATTAGGGCTCATTTGCTTTTCCTCTTTCCATATCTCCCTTTTTTTGTTTAGCAACAGACATTATGGGTACTTGTAATAAAACACTTGTATTTGCACCGCAAAGTATTTTATTTTAAGATGTAATGCCGTATTTTGTGATTCCCGGGAATTGTCCTAGGAATTGTTGCTAGTTTATTATTTGTGCATGCCATGTGAGCTGAGAGTGCGTTTGTGGGTAGCGTATGCTTGCCAAAAATGGCTTTGGCCAGAATTTGGGCAGTTTGGAGCAAGGTCCTGCTGGGAACAGTGGTTGTTGTACTGTTTGCTGGAAATGTGGGACCCTGATACAAGAAGGTCCGTACGGACCAACTTAGAATGCAAAAAGGTCCGTACGGATCTCCTTTGCTTTTGGGAAGGGATAAGTGTTTTCTGGATGTCTGGACTTTCCCCACTTCCCATTTGCAGTCATTTCGAGCTTTCTTCCCCATTTTCTCTAGGAACCTCCATTTTTGCCATGGATTCTTCGTATGTTCCAAGAGTTTTGCCGAGGCTTTTGAAGGAGCGGCAAGAATACTTCCTTGAGCGGCTGAAAATGTGGATGCGACACCATATGAGGCATCAGAGGCGGGCTTTCGAGGTAAGGTTTCGACTCCGCTCGGTTTGGTCCCTTAAGGAGTTGGTTCCTGATTGGGAATTATTGCGGGCTTCCGCGAAGTTCTGGGATGTTAGGAGGCATGTGTATTGCTTCTCCTATAATGAAATGGTGCCCACCTTTAAGGATTTTTGGGCTTTGGTTGGAGGACCGGAGGTGGAGGCCATCTCGCTTCCTTTGATTGGCGGTGCTGCCGTGAGCGTGAAGCTCGCATGCTTTCTTCAGACTTCGTTGGGAGAAGTGCAGGTTATGACCTTTGATTCGGGTCATATTGACTTTTCTGTACTGCCGGAGCGGTTTATGATGGATGATGAGAGTGATGTCTCGTGGGATGCATTTCCCTTGTGCGTGATAGCAACGCTTTTCATGGTCAGCTCCCTTGGTGTATGTGATGGTGCTTTGCTGGATGTGGTAGGGCACTACAGAGGTGGAGAGGATATTGTCCCGTTGGTGCTGGGGGAGACCCTCCACGACATTGATCGTCTGGCGACTGGGGATAGGTTCATGAGAGGGGAAAGCCCCGCTTTGCTCACCTTGTGGCTGCGAGAGAAACTTCAAGCTATGCGTGAGGCTCCAGCGTCGTTTAGCCCGTGGATATTTGCTCAGCGTCCTCTTGTATTGGATATGGATCAATCCACCTAGGAGAGATGGATGGCATAGCTTGGTACGCATTAGATCCGTTGGTGGGTTCCGCACTGGGGGATTGAGACTAGGAGGGCCTTTCAGGAAGGGTCCTATGTCATTAGAGTTTCAAGTTTGTCTTGGTCCTCCTTCTACATTCCGTTTCTTGCTTCCCGGCAGTTTGGGATGAAGCAGGAGCCTTTGTTGGGCTGGGATGACCTTGCCACTGCGGAGGTGGCTCCTCTTTGTATGGCAGCTCCAGGTGCTCTTTTGTATTTTCTGAGGGTATGGAAGTATTTTGCTTTCCCTCCTGTGGTGCTCCTTAGATGTCGGAAGAGTATTGTATTGACCACCCAGTACTTGGCTTGGTATGAGCAGCGTGTTGGGTAGTCCCAAGTGGCTTTGGGGAGCAGGCGTGAAGCAATTCTCGGGCCCGATTGCCATAGTAGCTATTGCCTTAGGAGTTCCGAAGCCTGGTCTGACCCACAGGATGTCACGGGAGACACTTTGTTTGACTACGAGACCAGAGTTGACCGACTGACGGAGAGAGGTCCCCTTTTGCAGACTCGCAGGGAGGAGATCTAAGCCGAAGCACGGGCGAATGAAGCCCTGTGGGCTACTGGATTGTTTGACTCTACGGGGAGGACCCCTAATCTCGGACTGAGAGAGACAGAGATGGCTCACGTGGAGTGAAAGAAGACTCGCTGGGGACGAGGGAAGAATGGGAAGAATGGCGAGGGGACAAGCGCAGATGGCACGGAATGACCTCCTAGGTATCCATTCATTGCATTGTAAACACATTATTTGTTAAATGTATTAAGCTATCTTTTAGCATGTTGTGAACTTGACAGTAGACCGTGCTTGAACTCATCAAGAAATGTTGTAATCGTTAGTGATTTGTGATTTACTTTTAAAGCTTTGTCGAGACGCAAGATCTCTTGTTCGCTTTTCGTTTCTTTTGTGAACCTTGGCAGCATCCATCTTTGGACCTTTCTGTTGTATTTTCGGACTGAAGTAGCCTGGGCCTTGACGGTAATCCCTTTTGCTTGGGCTTTGTGTTTGGATAGGAGGTTGGATGATCCCTTGTCAAGTCATTTTGACGGTCTTTTCCGTAGCTTCCTTGCCTCTTGTTTGTTGGCGTCGGCCTCTTGACCTCTTTTGTAGCTTCTGCTTGAGCTCCTTTTTTTGTAAGCTTCTGCTTGAGCTCTCTTTTTTTTTGAAAGCTTCTGCTTGAGCTCTTTTTTTTTTTTTGTGAAGCGCGTGAGGGCGAAGACAAGCCCCTGGCTTGGAAGTTGACATGGGTCGGTCGTTTGACGTTGAGTGACCCTCGGATGTCTTTTGATGTTGCCGCCGTCGTTTAACTTGGTCAAGGTGATGTTGGGGGCATGCTCTTGGAAAGTGTGTAGTCTGATGGAGGTCTTGATTGACATTCAAACTTTTGACTTTTTTGTGTGTTTTTAGACCGGACCAATTAAGGTTGCCTACGTTCCCCCGGACTAGAGGGCTCAGGTCTGCGTAGTTCGACACTACATGGAGTGCCAAGAGATGCACAGTTGTTCTTTAGGCGAAGTACCTGCGAAGTTTGCTTCCGTTGACTGGATTCATGAAGGGATTGTCGTCTAGGTCTGTCAGCTTCATGGCACCTCCGGAGAAGATCTTTTGAACCACGAAAGGGCCGATCCATGTTGGTTCCCATTTTCCCAGTGGGTTGGTCCGAGTGGGAGGCTTTTCTTTGAGTACCAGATCGCCTTCCCTGATGTCTCGGGACTTGACCTTCTTGTCAAAATCTCTAGCCATTCTGCTTTGGTAGGCTCGGACGTGTTCCATGGCCTTTAGTCGTCGCTCGTCTAGCAGAGCCAATTCGTCATGTCGGCTTCGGATCCATTCGACTTCTTTGATTTCATTTTCCAGCAGCACTCGGAGTGAGGGAATTTCCAATTCAAAGGGCAGGACTTCTTTCATCCCATATGTCAGGGCGAATGGGGTTTCTCCCGTGGCTGTTCTGACTGATGTTCGGTGTAGCCCCAAAGTGCAAGGTGCAGCTTCTCGGGCCAATCTTGTCCTCGGGTGGTCATTTTTCGGATGATCCATTCGAGGGTCTTGTTTGCTGCTTCTACGGCGCCGTTCGTTTGTGGCCGGTAGGGAGAAAACTTGTGGCAGGTGATCTTGAATTCGGCCAGCAGTCTGTTGCATTCTCCTTCGAAGTGGGAGCCCTTGTCTGATATGACCTCATTCGGGATGCCGTATCGGCAGATGATGTTTTCCTTGAGGAAATGTGCGACTTTCTTGGAGGTGAGCACCTTATAGGACTTGGCTTCGACCCATTTGGTGAAGTAGTCGATGGCTACTAAGATGAACTCGTGGCCGTTGCTGCCTGGCGGAGCAATTTTACCGATGACGTCAATTCCCCATGTGGCAAAGGGCCAGGGCGTAGTCATGCAGTAGAGATCGTGAGGAGGTAGGTGATTGAGGTTGGAGAATCGTTGACACTTGTCGCAGCTTCGCACAAAGTGGATGCAGTCTACCTCCATGGAGATCCAGTAGTAGCCCATCCGGAGAATGATTTGCATCAGGGCCCTGGCGTTCATGTGGGGGCTGCAAGCCCCGTTGTGGACTTCTTTCATGAGCTCACTTGCTTTTTCTTGGCTGATGCAGCGTAGGAGTAGTCCTTGGTAGCGTTTTTTGTACAGCATGTCTCCAAGGATTACAAAGTGAGAGGCGAGGCATTTTAGGGCCATGATGCTCTTGGCTTTGACTCCTTCCTTGGGTTGGCCTTCTTCGTTCATGAAGGGAGTTTCCCCTTTCTTGAGGTATTGGAAGATCTGATTGTTGGGCTGTGCTGGTGAAGAGGCTTCTGACTTGCGTCTCTTTGGCTCTTCAGCAGTTCCCCAAATCCCTTTGATTAAAACCTTCTTGGAAGCTTGGGCCCGGTTTTTCTCTCGTTTGACAACATGCTTAAATGTTTGCTTGATGCATTTATTCAATTAATGTGTTTGCTTCTTTGTTTAGATGATTTGTTATTAACTGTTTGTGTGTTAGTTAACTCATCATTTGTTAAAGATGCAATGAAAGGATATTTAGAGAGGTCGGACCTTTTATTGAAAGCGTAAAGACTGTACATTATTGATTATGGACTCATGATCTTCTGGCGTAGAGCCATCAGATGACTCGAAAAGACATAAATTCACAGATAACATGACTCGAAGCTAGACTATAGGAGACGAGGGATTGGACCAGGCTTCATTACTCTTAGCGGGCTGTAGCTCTAGAGAGAGTGGAGATGGCTTTGGTGGCCAATCTTCAGTTGGCACGGATCCCGGAGGATAGCTTGCATGTGGTTCGACTTCAAACCAGATCGCGGAGGTTTTTGGTTGCTCCCCTGATGATGTCCCTCCATTAGTGTTGTTGCCAGTCCTTGGGGGACCTTGATGATAGAAGTTGCTGAGGGCTACTTCCAGGAGGGCGAAGCATTCGCTGATTCGGAGTTGATTCTCACACATCGGCAAATCATCGTCTGTGAAGGCTAGACCGCTTCCCGTACTGCCATTTGATTCAGTCTCCTCTGGGGAGCGTTCGATCCATCCATTGGTGTGCCTTGGTCGGGGCAAAGATCATAGGGAGACACTTGCCCTTGGGCATTCTTGTCTAGATTCCCGATCACGGGACCGTTTGACTCTAGTTTCGCGTTCCCAGTCGTAGCGGGATAGCATGTTGACGGTTTCGGAGATTGCAGGAGGCCTACTCTCGCCTAGAATTTCGTCGAAGGCTATCATTTTCACCCTGTCATTTCGGGGGAATGGATTTCCAATGGTGTTAGGGCCACGGGGGCGTTCCAACTTTCCTTCTTCGATTAGCCCCTGGACCACCTGCTTTAGCACGAAGCAATTGTCGGTGGTGTGACCGGGGTAATTGTGGAAGGCGCAGTGCTTGCTCATATCCATGTTGGGCTTGAGAGTCTTTGGTTGGAAATTCTCGAGAGGCTTGAGGAGATTTCGCTTTACTAATGCTTCAAATACATGGCCCAGAGGCATTTCGAGGTTGTCGAAATGCGGGAACTGTGGGATGCGAGGGGGATTGTTTTTCCTCGGGAGTGCCTGATCACGGTTTACTTGAGCTCCATTTTGGATGTAGTGTACCGTTCCGGCCGCTTCTTTTACTTTGTTCGGGACAGGTGCTGAAGTTGACAGGTTTGTCCGATAGCGATAAGACGAAGCAGGGGTTGCTATTGTATTCTGAAGGCTCAGAGTCTTCTCAAACTTGGTTCCGGCGTTGACCATGGCACGGAGATCTGGATAGAAGTGATGGCTGATCAAGGTCCTCAGAGATGGCTTGAGGCAGGAATGGAAGATGTCCATTTGCTCTTCTTTGGAAAGCGGATCCATTATCTCGCTAAGCTTCCAGTTCCATCTTTTGTAGAACTCGCCTACTGGTTCGTCATCCTTTTGTTCGGTGGCTTGTATATCGTGGCGGTTTGTCTCCCACTCAAGGTTGGCGCGGTACTTTTCCAGGAAGATCTCGCTGATTTGATCCCAGGTGGAGAGATTTTCCGCCTTCACGTTGAGGAACCACCTTAATGCCGTGGATTTGAGGGAATGCTGGAAGTGATCCGCCATTTGCTGTGGGGTTGCCCCTTTGGCTCTCATTCCCAAGACATAGGTGTCGATGTGGGTTTTTGGGCATTCTGTCCCGTCAAACTTTTCCATCTCTGGCATCCTGAATTTTGGAGGAAGCGGGACCACTTTGCTTGGATCAGTAGGCAGGAGGGAGTCTTTCCGAGAGTTGGCTATTTTGCCTTGCATGTCTTTCATCTGCTCGATCAACCAGGCCATGTGAGGATCGATAGGTTGAGGTAGGTTGCCATATTCGGGAACGAAGACTGAAGATGGAGATGGATTGGCTGATGGGATCGCCATTCGGGAGTCTTGGGGAGGTAGTTGAGTGTATACCATCCCGTACCCTGGAGTATCGAAATTAAGGGCGTGATTGCCCGGGCCGCTAAGAGTCGTGTTTGGGAATTGGGGAAATGTTTCATGAGCCCCAAGTGGTAGACCAGCGGGTGGCAAGTTTGAGATGTCGGGATATCCGCTTGGGATGCCTGTCTCGGGTAAGCATGGGGATTTTTGGTTATGGTTGAGAGGCTCATATAGAGGCAGAGGATTGAATCCTGGGGAATACCGAGATGCATTGGGATCTGGCAGAGCAGGCACGTATTTGTGCTATTGATACTGAGCTTGGGGTGTAGAGCCGGGAAACTGACTGTGCTGAGGCGGGCATGTCGGAGCTGCTTGACTGATGCCGGAGTGGAGCTTTGAGCGAGAGCTGCCTTGCGTTGCTGGGATCTCGTAGCTTGGCGGAGGTGGGACCTGCTGATAGCTTTGAGGACCCGGGGGAGCTGGCATTTCTTCGTCTTCTATGAGGACGAAGGTTCCATTAGGTTGGGGAACAGCAACGGTTCCTCGAAGGCGCATGGTGTCTGCTATCCAGACTTGCTGCTCTTCTTGGCGCTTCTTGAGAGTTTCGAAGGCTCGCAGCACCTTCTCCATTGTCTGGAGGATTCTTAGCAGCGGGGTTCGGTTTCCCTCACTGTTATCTGTTGATCCCGCCATGGGGGAGTAGCCAGCTATGTGGACCGCTGAACTGGAAGGGTTGTCGGACCTTGTGACCTCGATACTGAAAAGGCGGCTCCCGGGTACTCTCAACCACTCTCGGTTCGCTGGAGGGGGGTGACGGGTAAGGTTTAGACATGGGAAGGCCTTTTTGGATAAAAAGGGGGAAAGCTCACGTGACATGCACCTGTATTTCGACATCCCGGGGCGGACAGTCCCGGGCGAGGGTCCTATAGGGCAAGCGGTTTCCACCGGCCTAAAAGAAAAACCAAACCTAAGGACCGGGCCTATCATGTTCGTTTTAATGCGTTAGCCATGTGAATAGTGAACCGAGCCGGCCACTGAGTTAAGATCGGGTCAAGAGTTCGGCATGACCTCTCTTTACCTTGCTTGCATAAGGGTTCTGTGACGTTAGGCATTAGTTGGGTCATATTGTCATGGCTGACGTATTAAAGGCTTGATGACATGGTGTCATGTGAGCATGAATGTATATCCGGGACGGAACATCGTCTGGGTGTAGCTTCGGAAATCAAGATCAGGTCGAGATTTTAGCATGACCTTTCATCGCTTTGCTTGCGCAAGGGATCTTGAGTTTCGAGCTTTGACTCAGAAAATGGTCGGCATGGATATGTATCCAGGTTGTATGACACAGAATGGGTAAAAACCAACCGAGTTTGGACAGAGTGTGACTCAAGACTCAAACGTGCAGGGTTGACACTTGGCTAGGATGGGATGTTTGGAATGATCCCGTGCGCATCCAAGAGGCCTAGGAAGACCAAACGGACTGCAACTGAGACCACTTTGGGTTGAGGGTTGTAGTGTGCAGTGTATCCGAGGCAGCAGTGCGCGTAGTGTGCGGTGTAACCGAGGCAGCAGTGTGAGTAGTGGCGGTATACCGAGGCAGCAGTGCGAGTAGTGTGCGGTCTCTAAAATTCTTTTTCTGAGTAAAACAGAAGTTTTTGAAGAATTTTAAATATATATACACAGATGTATATTGATGCATTTTTTTGTATTTTTTTTTTTTTGTAAATAAAAAGTAAAGCACATGCACACACACACAACAGTTAAAGAAAGGGGTAAAATGAAAGTTTGACCCTCATCATCGTTTTAAAAATCTTTTGTTTTGTTTAAAAGTTTTTAAAACAAAATTATCCCCAGCGGAGTAGCCAACTGAAATTACCCGGATCCGGCTCGCGCGCGGGCCCCGACATCTTGCATTGTCGCTTTCGGAAGTTGCCCGGATCCAAGAGGCAGCGCAATCGCGCCCCGGCATCTGGCTATTCCGTTTGCGTTTTGCGTTGTGTCGGTGGAGGTGTCTCGCTGTGTTTTTGCTTGTAGAGTCGCCACGCCATTTTGATTAAGCCCAAAACATTGAAAAAAGGCATCAGTTTAAAAATAAACTGTTTTTGTGTGATGAGATTTTGAGTTCGGAGGTCAGATGACTCCTCGGGAAGAGAATATTAGAATATTAGAGCTCACCCGAGTCGCCTCGTAAAAACGAGTCTTTCGGTACCCCTTATTCTTTAAATGTTGTGTGTGTGTGTATGTGCTTTTAAAAATGCATGCTGTATCGGATGTCTACATTGTACACTGCGTATTGAAATGTATTGAAATAGTGTAGGAAGGAAGTCTTACCAATATTGGTTCGTGTCTGTCTTCCGCTGGGGAATAGTGCTTGAGGATGGAATAGTGTTCCGGGATGGACCGGGTTTGCTTCGGGATGAGCCGGTTGTCTGCGGACAGAGTTTCGGCGTGCGTTGGGATCGCAGGGATCACTCGGGCAGAGTTTCGGCGTGCGTTGGGATGGCAGGGGTCACTCGGGCAGAGGTTCGGCGTGGGCCGGAATCGCCGGTTTGACTCGGAAAGAGCCGGGACGCCTCGCGAAAGACCAGGCAAGGCCTCGGAGTACCACGAGGGGCCTTAGAGGGGTGCCTGAAGGCTGGGGGGAGAGGAGAGGAGAGGGAGATGTGTAAAACGAGGGAGGGGGAGCCCTCTATTTATAGTCCACAGATTTGTGCAAGAAGGTCCGTACGAACCTTCCATGAAATCCAAGATTTTGGTTTTCCCGGATTTGAGGGAATAATGTGGACTTTAAGAGGATTCTGAAATGATGGTGTCTGGTAACAAGAAGGTCCGTACGGACATCCTTGCATGCAGAAAGGTCCGTACGGACCTCCAAGGTATTCCAGTAATTATGATTTCCTGGATTTGAGGGAATAAGGTGGACTTTAAGAGGATTCAGTAATTATGATAACAAAGAGGTCCGTACGGACCATCTCTGCTTTTTTGCATAATTCCTCAAAAGTCCTTTTGTCCTTTTTTGTTCCAGAAAGGTCCCCCCCTTGGTTTGGTTGGTGGTTTTGTGGTTTTTGAGGGTTACGGGTATTCGAGACTGCGTTCGTGTGAGTCTGCGGTGTTTCTAGTGCGCTCGGAAGAGGGTGATCCAGATTAGGGTACTTACACTTGTGCAACATCCGGGGTCAGCTCCTTACTTGTCTGCTAATGCTTTTCCGCAAAGTCAGAATTCTCCAACTGGTCAGTTTAATCATTTGCCAACTCCAGCATCTTGGTCAGTTCAGCCGTCTTTCTTCCAATCAGCCAGTACCGATCCTCATTCAACTATTGCTCCCGTTCTTCCTCAGCTTCCCGGGATGACTTCGAAGGTGACTGCATTGTTAAAACAGATGCAGCAGCAGATTGACAAGTTGACTGTGGGATCAAGTGGACTTAAAGTTGTTGATCCAGAACAAGTAAAGCCTCTTCCTTATAAGTTCAAGATGCCCAAAATACAATTTGATGGCTCAGCATGCCCGAAAACTCACATTGACACATATGTGATGACTATGGGGGCAATGGGTTGTACTCCCGAGTTTATGGCTCAGCATTTTCATCTCACACTCAAAGGACCTGCCTTGACATGGTTTCTAACTCTTAAGCCAGAAGCTCGATCTACTTGGAGTCAGACCACTGAGGCCTTTCTTGAAAAGTACCGTGGGAACCTTGAATGGCGCACAACCAGAGACGACTTGGTCGGTACAATTCAGAAACAGGATGAATCAATCACCGAGTTCTACAAGAGGTGGAACGCTAAGTTGAATGAGCTTTCTGAGCCAATCCCATTGCAAGATCAGAAAGACATCTTTTTGTCATGTGTGAAGCCAGTTCTTCGTGTAGCTATTGGGAGTGGGTGGTACCCCGATTTAAGGGAGATGGTAGGCATGGAAGCTCGTAGCGAGAATCGACTCTTCAATCTTACCCCGGAAGCCAAGGCCGAAATGTTAGTGGTTATCATTCCAAGATGGTCAATCCAGTTCCCATGGTCCCAAAAGACAATAGTATCAACAACCTTCAGAGAGGAAGCACTGGCCCAAG
Source organism: Adenophora triphylla var. japonica (assembly GCA_022495995.1). NCBI lineage: Eukaryota > Viridiplantae > Streptophyta > Magnoliopsida > Asterales > Campanulaceae > Adenophora > Adenophora triphylla. The sequence continues at coordinate 9,669 of JAFEMH010001935.1, read as the reverse complement.
CAGTGGGAAGTTTCAACCTCGTCAACCACGGAAGTTTGACGATCTTGGCATGACTACTGAGGAAGCATTTAATGGCTTGGTTAAGGTGGGAATGGTCAAGCCTCTCGATAATTACAGCCCTGTTCATCGTAACCCAAAGCTAGACACAAACAAGTACTGCATCTACCATCAGTTTCCCGGCCATGACACCAACGATTGCATTCCCCTGAAGATGCTCATTCAGAAGCTTGTCGATGAGGGTAAGATTGAGAAGACTCGCCCCAACGTGATTACCAATCCTCTTTCGTGATGCTAGCAGAATCCAGAGGCTCTCCCATCCGAAGACGGAGAAGTCAGTCAGTCAGCGTCATAGGTTCTAGAGTGTCCTTTACGTTGTCATGAGTCTGTCGAGTCCAAGTTGGACCAGTTTTTGCTTTGCAATAATAAAATCTTTGTTTCTTTTCTTGCTAGACTCGAGACATCACTTGCACACCGTCATTACACCTAATTGAAATGGTTTTATTCTACATGATCACTTGCATTGCTCAATTACTAATGCATTGAAATGATTAATATTTAAATTAATCGGAGTGAGAAAATTAACTGATATCTTTCTCAAATTGGGGCTTATCAACTCCTTACCTCGCATTTCATATGCTCACATCTCTTTCATCATCCTCATCATCTCGTTGCTCGATGAATTTGCATGAATCTTTCTCAAGTAAGTTTAAGCAAGCAATGAAGATTTAATCTCGTTTAGATCATCCGGTAGGGATTGCGGTTGAAGCCTTTCACCATAGGAAAACCATTACCTTACCCTCACCAAACAATACCCTTTCATTTCAAGATCGGCATGTTTTGAAACCCTGTTTAACCATCATCTTTGTTCTGTGCTGAGAAAAGTCCAAGCCATGCCAAGAAGTTAGCTTCGAGAATTGGCGATGCGCAAAATGCTCAAGTCATGACGGAAAGACAGATAGAATCCTCAACTTCTCAATAGGCCTTCCAAGTTATCAAAAGAAGGATTTCAAATCCTCACCATTTAGCAAAAGTCCTCAACTTCTCAAGGGACCTTCCAAGTTATCAAAAGAAGGATTTTAAATTCTCACAATTCAGCAAAAATCCCCGACTTCTCAAGAAGCTCTCCAATGTTCAAAAAGGAGACCAATTCCTCGCAAGTTCGCAAAAGTTCTCGATAGCTTGGACTTCCTCTCACCATTACCTCCAACCAATCCCAAGCCATCCTCTCGATTTTAGAGGATATTTCCATTACCATTACCCTTGCCTTTGGCCAAAGTCAAAATTTGACCTCTCATTCCTAGAGGCAATCAATCTCCTCACCATAGAGATCCTAAACACATCCTCGAAAGCCAACCTCTCATCTTTAGAGGTTTAGTCAGCAAAAGGCCCAGCCGACCTCTCATCTTAAGAGGTCATGATATTCCAAATCACCCGATGGCCGGTCGAAACCCTGAAACCCAGCTACAGTTCCTACCGAATAGTAGTTTCATTCAAATTTCTTTGAGATCTAAATCAGACTAACGCTTCGTTGCTTGCTTAAGATGGAACCTAATCCATCTCGGTTCAAGATCATCAATCAAAGATAGTGCAAATTCTATCCATTCATTCGACACGTCATGTGAGCGTATTTCGTTCCTTCTCCACAAAAACTTGTCGTGAAAGTCCCACTGGGGCTTCGCATCCGTGTCTTTCATCGATACGCCAAGGGGACATGTTCTTCAATTCTCCAATTCTCAGAAAAAAAATCCTCAAAGGTCTTTAAAATCTCGAATCTCCGCATTCCATCTCTCTTCAATCAGGATAAACCCGAACTACGGCGACCTGAGCTCCTCGCCAGGAGGGGAACATAGGCAACCATAATTGGTCCGGTCGAAATCACAAACAAATCTCAGAAAATCCGGTCTCCTCAAGGGCCGTCCCTATACACAATTCCTCTTTCTACCTTTCCAAATCTGATCCTGACATCACTGGCTTTCTCCTTGTGATTAATCATAATATTTGTTCATATCAGATTTAGTGTTTGAATAACCCAAACATCAATAAAGGGTTTTAAGCATCCTAGTGATCATCATGAATAAGACAAGATTTCAAATGTCTCGTGTTGGGTATGCATATTTTAACCCTCCTATTTTGTATTAGATTTGATTGATACCATAACCTCCTATTTATTTTAAGGACTTTAGGACCCTATGTAATGAAGCTTAGACTTCAATTTTTTAGCTAAGTCCATTTCATAGAATAGGTTATATTTAGGCTTGAAGACTGGCACAAGAATCATTGGACCTAAGGATTGCAGTTCTGAGGTTTCAAAACCGCCTATCAAGGAACCGCTGCGTAACCGCTTGTAGCCTAACCGCCCGTTATCCCTTATTTTGAAACCGCTTGTATCCCAACAAGTGCAAACCGCACTTGGAAATCCTTCTTCTGGTGGAACCGCTTTCATGTCAAACCGCCTCTCTCCAGAACCGCTCCAATGATTGGCTACTTGAAGTGAACCTCTTTTGACCGTTGGAATCCACGTCAGCAATATCAAAAGTCAACTACCATATCTTGTCACGTGACTACTTTTCAGACAAGATCTGCAAGGATCTTAAAAAGGTGACAGATGTCCTAACCACCTTGGATCGCGGCCTCGAGGTCTCGATCGCCTTTACCTGCATCAACAGTTCCAAAGGACAAAAGTAGTTGCTGTGGACCAATGGGATTGCATCAAGGACTGTCCTTTCAACAGCTGTGTCCAACGGCTAGTTTCTTGATGCTTGGGTATAAATACCCCTAATCTTTACCATTTGAAGATTGCTTGAATCTTGAGAAATTGCTGCGTTCATGAGAAGTTGAAGCTCGCCTGTAAATTCTTAGTCCTTTGAATCTTCATCTTCATACTTCAAGAAATATTCCTCACCGTAAATCAAGCCTTAACACATTCAAGAATCATTGAGCTCTACATCTCTCAGATTTAAAGAGCCTTGATCTTGTTCTCACACACACACCTCACTTGTTTAAACACATAGTTTATTCATTTGAGATACACTGGTTATAGTTTTGGATTTGTTCTTCATAGTAAAGATTTTATTGTACTTTGTAATCTCTAAAATACTCAATATAAAATCTCTCTTAGAAATCCAAGACTAACCATCTTGGTAGTGGACGTAGATCGTTTATCGATTGAACCACTCCAAATAGCTTGTTCATGTTCTTTACTGCATTTATATTTTCTGTGCTTGCTAATTATTTATCTCCGTCTCTGTTTGATCTTTATATAGTTATCCTTATTGTGAAATTGTGTTGGGAGTTCACATTGTCTAGACTTCACTTTTGCAACCGCACTTTCAGAAACCTCACTATCAAAACCGCTTTGCAAAACCGCCTCTCAAAACCGCTTTGTAACTTCATTATTCCGTTGTGCATTTTATAACTCTACTTGCAGTTTCTTACACTGCAAGCGGTTTTGTAAGTATAGAGGATTATTTTTAATAGAGGGCGAAAAATTTTGAAACAGCTATTCACCCCCCCCCCCTCTAGCTGTATTTTCACCCTTGTTGCCACCTTTGGGACCAACAAGTGGTATCAGAGCTTACACATTTTAAAACCACCGTTTTTCAAGCTTAATGCTCAAGGTGCCAATTCAATATGGCAAATACAAAGACATAATGACTAATGTTAACTATTCACACATTCCAATCTTGGACGAAGACCACTTTGACATCCGGAAGTGCCGAATGCTCATTCATTTGGAAACCATAGATGAAATGCCGGTGGAATGCGTGATCAATGGCCCGTTAGTTCCAATGAAGGCCAACACGAGATGCAGCCACCGGTGCAACAATTCCAGAGGTCAAAAAGCCAAAAGAAGAGTGGTCGGATGAAGAGAAGAGATTGGTTGCCTTGGACAGTAAGAAGGCTAGGCACATCATTTACGGAACCCTCCCGTATCAACTCTTCGTAAAAGTGATGTACCTCAAAACCGCAGCGTATGTGGGATGCCATTGAGAGCTACCTCGAAGGTGATGATGAATGCAAGGAAACCAAATTATATGCCGTTGAAAGATCATACAACAACTTCACCGTAAAATCCAACGAAACCTCAAGGGCCAAACCTACGACCGATATGTTGAGGTAGTTAATGCTTGTAGATCTCTTGGCAAAACTTTAACCGATAAGGAAATCAATATGACTTTCCTATCTGCTTTAGGTTCTAAATGGGTAAATAAGGCTACCTCTTTAGAAGACTCCAAAGTTTTGGGTACTTGGTCGTTAAGTAACTTGTACGCCAATCTTAGAGTCTATGAATTAAAATTAAATCATATTGAAGAGATTGAAGGAAAAACCAAATCGCTTTCAATGTCCGTTGTGGAACAAGAGGAGAAACCATCTACATCCAACCAAACCGTTGATCCTTCCATATCAACCTCATCACTCATCGAGATGGATGATGATTATTTTGCCATGTTTGTGAAAAGATTCCAAAAATTTAGAAAATCCTCAAAACCTTTCACAAAATCATTTTCAAAAGGCAAACCTCCAAAGAACGTTTTCTAAGGTCGGAGATACAAAGAAAAAGAGTGATCTAGTTTGCTACAATTGTAGAAAACCTGGTCACTTTGCATCCGAGTGTCCACAAACCTAAATATGAATACATGAAAAAGAAAACCTCTCCTGCGAAATTTTCTCGTCGCAAGGGAATGGTTTCGGGCGAGGAGGAAGAGAATTCCAAGGAATTAGCAACTTGGATTGAAACAGATTCTCGATGATGGAAGTGATGATGAAACCGAAGAGGTTAATCTCTTCTTAGTTGCGTATGCTTCCGATGAATCAGATTCTCGAGTACGTCGGCCGAGTTGCAAGATATGGAAGAAAAGGAGGTTTCTACAAAACTTCCAAATTTTAAATTGGATGATGATATCAAACTTACTCCTAGCATTAAGATAGGAAATTGCTCGTATTCACGTCCCATTTTTCCTCCTACAAATGCTCCACCTTCAAAAACTATTCCAAAGAAGAAAATTTTGAAAAAGGTGGTGGAAGAGGTTTCTCCCATGGAACATGAAAGGATGTTCAAGGAAAGGTCGAAATGGTGATCCATCAATTCTCTAATCTTAAGAAAGTCTTAAGCTTAGCTCATGATGAACTTAATCCGTACAAGACGGAGAAAACCGTGATGAGGTCTGAAATTTCAAATCTCAAGGACCAAATCGAAGTATATCTCCTCTTGCTGATCAGAACCGCATCCTTGAAACTAAGGTTGCTGCACTTCAACTCAGGAATGATGACTTGGTAACCCAAATCGACGATCGCCAAAAGATTATTGATTTGTGGCTCAAGTCTCAATCCACCAAGGATAAAATCATGGACTTCCAAGTTCCTCCTCGGAACTAAGGATGGTCTAGGGTTTGGATCTAAGGAAGAGGAGAAGTGTGCATCCTCGAGTGAAAAGGATGAGGAATTTTAGTAACTAACTAAAGAAATTCCCAAGGAGAAGCATACTAAGGGTAAGGGTAAAGCAAGACAAGTAAATTATGTCTACCCTAAAGGAAAGCAATATGGGAAGAATTACGTGTTAAAACCTAAGAATTCTGTGGAAGCACTGAAGAGGAAATGGCTTATGGAATTGGTAGAATCCCCCGCTCCAACCGCTTCCTCGGTGGAAAAGGCGGTTCTCCGTTAACTCTAGGTCTCGACCGTTGCTCTCTTCTTCGACCGCTCCTCCCGCCTTCAAAAGCAAGAATAGCGTTCCTGTGAAATACGTGGTCAAACCAAAGCCTTGTTCCCTTTATATCACCCGGAATGTTAGCTGGAACCGCACCTCCCAAACCGCTTCCTTGTCCCAAACCGCATGAAACTCCTAAGAAGAGTAAGGAGTTAGTAAAACCTCATTATGCTTGTAGCTTTTATAAATGTTCTGTGTGTGATGGTTTAGGTCACAAGGCTGCAGAATGCCTTTTGCGGTTCACACCCAATGCCAGGAAGAGCAAACCTCCTTCTGTCAAACAGGTGTGGGTCGTAAAGGGTTGCTAACTTCAGGACCCAAGGAATAAAGGGGGACCTCGTTCTTAATGTTTACATTTCAGGTCCTCTCGCTTCATGGCCGGTCACTCCAAGGATAATGAATGGTATCTTGACAAAGGGTCAGCTCAAGACATATGACTGGAGATAGATCATTACTTGAAGATGTCGTTGAAGCAAGTGGTCCTTCTGTAACCTTTGGTGACAACAACAAAGGCAAGACCATTGGATATGGTGTTAAAAGGAGAGGAAACCTAACCATTGAGAAGGTTTCTCTTGTTGAAGGACTCAAGCACAACCTCCTTTCAATTTCTCAATTTTGCGACAAAGAAATGCTTTGCAACTTCACGTCATCAAACTGCTTTATCAAAGATAGCATTTCCGGCGTCACACTACTCACAGGGATTCGTAAGAGTAATATTTACATTATTGATCTAAATTCTGCATGTAGTATTACTAATCTCTATTTTGTAGCTAAGAATGTGAGCGAAAATAGTTGGCTATGGCACAAGAGGTTGAGCCACTTGAACTTCAAGTATCTTGCAAAGATTGGAAGGGAAAACCTTGTTCGTGGTTTACCCAAAGTGGCTGACCACCATCCGTAAAAAATGCAATGCATGCCAGCTGTAAGGGCCCCGCGTCGTCTTTCACCAAAGAAGACCGCTCCATCAACTTCAAGATGCTTACAACCGCTTCACATAGATTTGTTTGGACCCGTAACCACCGCCAAAGATTGGAGGAAATAGATATACTTTAGTGGTAGTGGATGATTACTCAAGATATACGTGGGTTGAGATGATGATCTCCAAAGATGATTGCTATGAGATTCTCACCGCACTTTTTAGACGACTCCAAACTTCAAAAGAAGACGACATCGTTAGTGTTCGATCGTATAATGGAACAGAATTCAAGAACAACGGTGTTGCTCAAGATTGTGATGACCATACGGATTGATCACAATTTTTCCACAGTACCGGTGTTCCACAACAAAATGGGGTTGTGGAAAGAAAGAATAGGACGTTGATTGAGGCCGGAAAGACAATGATATCCGAAGCGAAGCTACCTCGCATTTTTGGGCCGAAGCAATCAATACCGCATGCTTCACTCGTAACCGCTCCCTCATCAACAAAACCTATAATAAGACTCCCTATGAGCTTTGGCGAGGAAGAACCCCCAACATTGCATTCTTCAAGATCTTTGGCCGCAAATGCTTTGTCCTCTACAACGGAAGAGAAAATAGAGGTAAATTCAGAGCCAAGGCCGACGAAGGTATTTTTGTTGGGTATGCTAAACATTCTAAAGCTTTTCGTGTTTTCAATAAAACTAGTTTAAAAAATAGTTGAGTCTCGTCCATGTTACTTTTGATGAGCATTCTCTCCTTGAGCCACATTTGGCTCCAAATGTTGCCGATGATTTTGTTTGAGCATAATGAACCAGGTGAACCATCTCAAACCGCACCCGAACCTCAACCGCAAAATCCAAAGACCCTCAACCGAAATTCCCCCAAACCGCACTTTTGAAACCGCACCCGAAATTCCCATTCGAGATGACAACTCCAAGGGAAGAAGAAGTTGATAATTCCCCTATCCAAACCTTATAGAACCTCTTCGTCAACTTACCTTCCATGACTTCGCCGAAGGATCTAACGACGTTCCAATTGAAGATCTTCAAAGAAACCTCAGATCCAACCAGACTTACCCCTGAGGTTCGTGAAGTCGCTAGTCACCCTCTCACAAATGTGATTGGTGATCTGTTTTCCGGTGTTCAAACAAGGAGATCAAATTATGACGAGCATACTTCACTTTTATCTCAAGTTGAACCCAAGAAGATTGATGAAGCACTCCAAGATTCCAGTTGGGTCGTTGCCATGCAAGAAGAACTCAACCGTTTGAAAGATGCAAGGTCTCGGACTTTGGTGCCTAGACCTCGTGGATCAAGGAGTGATAGGAACTAAGTGGGTATTTAGGAATAAGATGGACGAGAATGGAAGCATCACTAGGAATAAAGCAAGGTTGGTTGCACAAGGATATAGGCAAGAAGAAGGAATTGATTATGACGAAACCTTTGCTCCAGTTGCAAGATTGGAAGCTATCGAATCTTCTTAGCCTACGCCTCTTTCAAGCATTTCAAGTTATATCAAATGGACGTAAAGAGTGCATTCCTCAACGGCGAACCGCAAGAGACCGTGTATGTTGCTCAACCGCCCGGATTTGAAGACTCCAAACTTCCCAATCATGTCTACAAACTCCAGAAAGCTTTATATGGACTTAAGCAAGCTCCAAGGGCATGGTATGAGACTCTCTCTAAATTTTTACTAGAAAAGGGATTTAAACATGGTAAAATTGATACAACACTTTTTATTGCCAAATATAATGAGCATACTTTACTTGTTCAAATATATGTCGATGATATTATTTTTGGTTCTACTAATGAGTTACTTTGTAAGCGTTTCGAAAAGCTAATGAAAAGCAAGTTTGAGATGAGCATGATGGGAGAATTAACATTCTTCCTCGGGCTTCAAATCAAGCAATGCGAAGAAGATATCTTCATCGCCCAAGCCAAGTACACCAAGGAGCTAATAAAGAAGTTTGGATTAGAAAATGCTAAAGCATATGATACTCCTATGGCCACCGGCAATAAGCTAGATAAAGATCTTAAAGGTAAGTAAGTTGATCAAACTTTATATCGAGGTATGATCGGCTCATTACTTTACTTAACTGCTAGTAGGCCCGATATCATGTTTAGTGTCTGTGTATATGCTCACTATCAAGCAGATCCTAGAGAAGCTAACATCTTATTGAGAGCCAAGCGTATAATCCGCTATTTATCCGGAACCACTAACCTTGGACTTTGGTATTCCAAAGATTCGAACTTCGATCTTGTAGGTTATTCAGATGCAGATTATGCACTTTGTACTATTGACAAAGAAAAGCACTAGTGGTACTTGTCATTTCCTCGGGAATAGACTAGTTGCTTGGGCCAAGAAGCAAGCAAGCTTCAGCCAGGTGTCAACCACAGTAGGCCGAGTATATTGTTCTTGGTAGTTGTTGCTGTCAAATCCTTTGGATGAAGCTGTAGCTGGTAGACTATGGAATCCATGAAGGGAATTGCCCCATCATGTGTGACAACACTTCAACTATTTCGCCTCCAACAACCCCGTCATGCATTCCAAGACCAAGCATATTGATATCAAGTATCATTTCCTCAAAGACCATGTGGAGAAGAGGAATATCCATTTAGAGTACGTGGGGACGTACAACTGCATTGCCGATATCCTCACAAAGGCTCTTTGACTCCAAGAGATTTTCTTTTCTCGCAGGAGAAATGGGTATGCTTGAACTTAAATAAATTCCATACTTTTTATTTGCTAACTTGTTTGTTGAGTCTAGGTTGAAATTCCTTTTGGAATCAAAACCGCTTCTGTTGAACCGCCTGTGCCAAAACTGCAAGATTGTCCAACCGCCTGCATGCAAACCGCAAGTTCCAAACTGCTCATGCAGTCTGACCGCTTGGATCAAAACCGCGTTTCAACAAGAAGTAAACTCTGACTATTTTTATTGCTCATCCTTATTTAAAAAAAAAAAATTGTTCAAATTTATTTATTTATTTTTTAGACCTTATTTTTGACAAAAGGGTATTTTTGCAAATGTTTTCCCTCAAAAATTC